>JASDQU010101758.1:196161-220064 GCA_032191745.1 Picea mariana | reverse complement strand
CTCTGTCTCGGGGAGAGAGAAAGTCCCCTGTTGCAGAGAAATTCAAAGGTTTATTTGCAGCATCGCGCCCCTTGATGAAATATCTGGCTCCAATCAATTTCCTGTTGCCAACAACAATTAGGAGAGTGAAACTTTGATTCCATTGTAAAGGGCTTGCTTTCCAATCAACTTGCTATTGCAAAACACTCTGGAGTGTGAACCTTGATTCTGAGAATTAGGAACGAATCGCTTCGCTTCTTCAAAGAGGGATATCCTACAATGGAGTTGGGTTCTACTATACATCAACAAACAAACATAGAGATTGTGCATTCTCCAACAAGCCAGTTGAAATTGTTTTCTCCTTAGCAATGTCGTACATGAAATAATAACCACAATTGTCTGCAAGCATGTTAACAGTGAAGAAAAATTCATCTTAAGAAACTTTCGTCTTAAACTGTTGACAGTGCGTGGTTAGCTCAACTTTGGGCTACGTCCACCAAGGTATTGCTTTATCTTATTGTTCATGATATGGAGAGTTACAGCAGGCTCCTTCTACTCATCTGCACATTGCCTCTATGGGCATGCATCAATTTATAGAAATTTACACACAATTACATAGGAAACTGACTATTGAATGAGTTCATAGGAAACTGACTATTGAATATGTTTCTATCCATAGTCTAATTAGTTACAACCAATGCTCAATAATAAGATCTAAAATCCAATTGTAGAGAAATTAATTGTAACCAGATTCCAACATAAACTACCACTGCCAGCAAAGTCAAAATATGGTAGTTAGGAAATTTCAATGTCCAGAAACTTAGCTTCACACCCAGCAATTTCTAGTTGTATTTTGGATATTTCTAGGTGGATTGTATTGTGGAATTTTCTGTCTTCGAAGGCTCCAGACACTTAGAATCAAAACTATAAATACTTAGAAGCAATTTTCCCTGTTTTTCTCCTCTGTAGAGATCTGCTGTGAGATTTCTGATAAGCAGTGTTGGATCTGTGATTGTTGGGTGATTTCATATTAACATTGAAAGAAAATTCAGCTTCAAGAAATTTCCGTCTTCAACTACCATGGCCAGCACAGTCAAAATGTGGTATTAAGAAAATTTCAAATTTTCTTTGACAAACCAAAAAATACTCTGACCCCTCATCAACGCACCTGTTGCATTGTGCTGCACCAAATTTTGTTCCATTTTGGCAGATCCCTTTCCACCGAGAAGGAATAGGCCCCAGACCCGTGTCATCAAAACTTGCGGATTCCGGCCATACCCCTTAATACAAAAGAACATTAGCATCAGCATGAATAACAGCAACATGAATAAAATGAACTGACATTAAGAATATCTTATTAAGCACACTTAGAGAGCTATTTCCAAGACCACTGAAGAGGGTTGCTACCTGTATCCAGGTGAGCAACAATAACATCCTTTCCGAATTTTGCACTTCTCCACAGCGATTGCGGAGGAATTTTTTCACTCTCAGATTTGCCAGCTCCTTCTAAGCCAAGGAATCCCCATGAACGAGTTGTGTGTAGACTTCTTGCTCTACTAACAAATACAGATAATACCTGAGGGAGTTCTGAATAACAACACGCAAAAGTAACAACACGAAATTTAGTTAGAAAAAATCGAAAATTCTGTGTATCTGCATTCATTGAGAAATAGTGAAAATATGCATTAATGATAAGTTATTCACTTGAAAGAGAAAGAGCATGTTCTTCTTCGAGAGTAGCAGCAAAACCATTCACGCTTCTGGTGTATGAGTAGAAGATGGACTCCTTCGCTGCTTCCTTACTGCAATTTTTTTAGTGAAAAGATATATATAAAAACCTAATCAGTATGCTGGAGAATGAGAACCTTACATATATTATAATCATGATTAATATAATATGATTATGTCAAATGCCTACATTTATTGACAATGGGCATATTTAATAGGTTTTTAGTGTTTAAACAATTTTGTAAAGACAAGATTAAATATTGATGGAATATTCTTCATCGTCTCAATTATGATTTCAACCACTAACTTCCTCACTATTATAAAAGCATTTGTTTACATGTTTATTTTTTTACTTAATCATATTTAAAATTTACTATGGTAGCTGGTTGATCATCAGCTAAGAGTTTGCAACTGTGCTAGTAATAATTATATAATAAAAATAATTACTATAATTATAATAATAATAGTGATAATAAGTTATATTATTTAATTGTTTGATGTATATTTTTTTTTAGTTTTTTATTGAATGTATATTTTTTCCTTAACAATTATATATTTATATTCATTCAACAAAAAATAAACTAAGATATATTAGTTATTTCATTAAAGAGAAATATAAGTGAACATAAATTAGTGCTAAGTAAAAAATTGAAATGTAAGTAACAGTTCCACTCTTTATGGTCTACTTCAACAAACATTCAACTATAAACATAATACATAGGTTTCCCAAAAAAAAGCTAATACATCTATGTATATTTCAATTTCACCCAATATCATAGGAGTGGGTATTTAAAAAGCAATATAGAAAAAGAAATGAAGATGTCCAAGAATGAAAAGAGTTATGTAAAAATAATTTTTATTATGTATTTTCAAATCAATGCAATCTCAAATTTAATTATTGGTCAGACAAATATTTTATATTTTCCAAATGTTAATGAAAATTTAAAGTTTTGTTTTTACATTTGAAATGGTTAAATTGAGAAGTCTATCTTAGCATGCACTTCTAAAGGTTTTATATGCAATTAAGACAACAAAGTGATACCTGTTCACAAAAGTGGTGATATAAATAATAGTTCACCATCATGTAAGTAGACTAAACCTTGAACCATTGATCAGTAAAAACTCTTATAGTTGTTGTGGACAAAACTCAAAATAAATGTAATAGTATTTATCTTTTCTTTGTCCATTTGGCTAAAGCCTTGGATACAACCTTTATACAATTTTTCATATAAAACTATGAAAAATAATAAACAAAATAAGAATTCCAATTGATTGGACTAACACTTTTTTTCACTTATATAGAAAGGTTGCATAATTAAATTGTTGGAAGAAAAAAAATCAAAATCAATAACAACATGAACGAGGATAACTATCTCAAACATACATTCAAGCTGTATGATTCTGCCTAGAATATCCCATATACAAGCAACAATATCAACCTTTCATTTAATGTTTTTAAAATTAAAAAATTTGTAATTATATTTAAAATATTAGAACATCATTTTATTAATTGTACGTTTGGAACATTTCAAAGATCCCCCTACTCACAGTTGAGTTAAGAATATCAAATATTATTAAGATATCCATAAGAGTAATAAAATATGAGAATATTTACACAGTTTTTTTATTTTTATAATTATATTTAAAATATTAAAACATCATTTTATTAATTGTACGTTTGGAACATTTCAAAGATCCCCTACTCACAGTTGAATTAAGAATATCAAATATTATTAAGATATCCATAAGAGTAATAAAATATGAGAATATTTACACAGTTTTTATTTTGATTAAAAATATTAATTATAATTGGTTCACTGAATTACCTGTTTAATACTGATCCTAGAAGCTCATGATGCGAATCTACCAACAGTTCGTGATCCACATTCTCATCATGTTGTCCTCCCAAGTAGACCACATAAGGCTGCAACAAGCAAAACAATGATTCATCAATTCTAACTATGGTTTTATGACCATCAATAACCAACTTGCTCTCCCAAGTAGACCACATAAGATAATTGCGTAGACCACATAAGATAACTGCGTCGAAAGGGCGTATACCTATTGACAATGGGCAGAATTAATCATCTTTTTCCTCTCAAATCAATGAATGTGATTTACTCTTCATAATCTCCTTGTATTTTTGAATGCATCCGTTAAACTGTTTACTTTTTAACATTTACCTAATCATATTAAGCAATTACTATAGCACTATATGATTTCCACGTTTAAATGATTAACGTTTAACATTACCACGTTTCGATTAACATATTAATGGTCTGTGTGTTTCATATGCCGTCTGCGTGTTTCATATACCTTTTGGCGTTCATCAATCACAATTATGTGATTGTGCTAATATATATACAGTTAGATATATTTCTGCGTATATACCAAAACAATCTAATGGTATATATATCAGCTACTAATTATTGCAGCATTAAAACTTGCTCAGCAAACTGGTTATTGATGGCCATAATTTCATAACCACTGCGGTAAGTAATATATACACATTTAGATATATTTCAGCATATATACCAAAACAATCTAACGGTATATATATCAGTTACTAATTATTGCAGCATTAAAACTTGCTCAGCAAACTGGTTATTGATGGCCATAATTTCATAACCACTACGGCAAGTAATATATACATAGTTAAATATATTTTAGCATATATACCAAAACAATCCAAATATATCAGCTACTAACTACTGCAGCATTAAAACCTGTCCAGCAAGCTGATTATTAATCGCCATAATTTCATAACCACAATATTCAGTACGAGGCATTCATAACCATAGTTGAATCTATGGAGAACTAAATAACATTTAACATTGATAAGACGGAGAACTAAATAAAACAAATAAAACAAACGTAGGGTGCAAGCCACTTCTTCTCGCCTTTTTAGCGCCCGTAGTTGAATCTATGATTGCTGATAATAAGAGTCCAATAAATACAAATGGAATTGTTTTTCCGGCCATGGCTGCTGTTGCTCTGTCATTCATGGCGGAAGCGTTTTCTAAAAACTCTTTGAACATGTATATATGTCCACACAAGTTTTGATTTCGATATATATATATGAACAGGAATTGCAAACTAAATATCCCGTATCAAATGCAAAGGATCGATTTTGAGAGCAATCCCAACGGAATGGAATTCGAATCACATGACACAGAGTTGCATGCCCCGTACTGTGCCGGAATTATATGCCGCATGGCTGGTTTGGATTATTTCTCTCCTTAAAACAGGAGAGCGTAAATATAACGGTAATATTCGTTGGCTTATTTCATTCATCGAGGAGACTACGAATTCATGATTTTGAAAATATACTTGTAAGACTCGACGAGAGTGTAAATCTTTATGCAAACCCCGGTTTAACCACAAGTGATTTTAACTTTTAGAAATCTTATGAAGTGTTACCACACAATCTAGCTTTAAGTACAAAGCATTCACAAGGCACTAAGAGTAGTTAAACATGGAAAATGTTACTGGTGTAACCTAGGCAACCTATTCTATGTTTTTAAAGAAGAAATAGTGTATGATACAAGGGAGGTTTCCCTAGTAGCTTCCAATAATCCTTAGGCAAGAGATAATGAAGTCTAGGGCTGCTTGGGGTGATTACTCAAACTACAATCAATGGAAGGATATGTAAAGAATTAATAGTGTGGTATGACAAGACAATTTGTAGATTTAAAGTAAAAAGGATCTAGGTCAAATTGATAGGTTTTCCAAGTCAAGTATATGCTAAATAGGATCCCGAAACACTAGAAATAAAGAAAAAAACCTAGGGTTGTTGTAGAATTGTTTAAGTAGAAATAAATTTATAGTAATCGAACAATTTAAGCAAAAAAATAAATAACCAATGAGCTAAAATTAGGGTTTTAATTAATTTTTCCGTAAATGGTTGTTATAACACTTTATAAATATAAACTAGGCTTTCAACAATGTGATTTAGGTCAATAGTATGCCTAAATACTCTACAATAAAACCCCTAAATTTAACCCTGAAATAGTAAAAGAAAGTAATTTTCAACATTAACTAGTGCCTACCATTTTTTTGGCATGTGGGGTCAATTAAGGATCTATTTGGAGAGAAATGTGTGGATTATTTTAGGGTGATACCTAGAGGTTTTCCACTACTAATCCTTGGTATCCTTCTAAAATGATAAGGGATAAATCAAGGGAAGGTCCTCCACTAGTCACTTTACAAGGGTTTTAACAAGAAGGGTGTGTATAAGAATAATCTAAGAGAATGTTAAGCCAACATTAGAGAGTAAAAATTACACTTAAATGCATCCACAAACATAACCACAAGATAAAAAGAGAACATTTTCTCAATAAATCTTTTATCCACTAAAATCCTAGTTTCTAATGATCGTCCATGTACTAGTATAGAATCCACAAGGATTCCTCCAAAAAATCGCTCTATCTAACCATCCAAAGAATTATTCATCATATAGAACAAGTAGAAGTAGACAAGTAATGATAAATATCAACAAGTAGCAATGATTTAGAAAATGAGAAATGTTTCTCTATTTATATGCGATCTCTAGCACAAAAGTGAAATGTTTCCATGAAGGGGTGCAATGTTTCAACTCCAAGAGGCGACTCATCATCCAAATGGTGTGACATATCATCAAAAGGTGACATACCATCATCAAGAAGCCCCAAAATGTCACATCAAGGTGCCCCATGCTTCCAAGGGGTGTTATGTCTCACTAAAAGGTGGCATATCGTCATCAAGAAGCCACGAATGTCACATCAAGGTTCCTCATCACCATAAGGTGAAATTTCCAATCATCAAGAGGTACCATCTGTTAGTCTCCTATAATTTGTTGAAGGGTCAAAGTCTGAATCGAGTATTTGACACATATTAGGATCTTGAAGAAAATGGTGTTTGAAAGGGTAATGAAGTGGTCCTAGGGATGCTTATCATCATATCAAGTGTCAAACTATCAATCAATGACCTTCAACCATCAATCAAATTCAAACAATAGAAGAAAATGTCAAAAGGAAACTCGCTCCACAAGTTCGCTACGCAAGTTCGTTGTGCAAGTTCTGGAAATGACTGTTTTTGCATTCAACTTCAAACTCAGTTTGTGACCACATGGAAATGAATCTTTGAAAACTGAAAGAGTCTTTTGTCACAAAAAACTCTCTCAGTTTCTTCATAGGTGTCATGGTTTGGAATATTCGAATGTATCTTTACAGCCTATTTTTCAAATTTAAACATTTAATGATTTCTTGTTTTAGTAATTATCTTTGGGCGCGAATCCTGAGACTATGGAGTGGAATTTTCGAAAACTGAAAGAGGTTTTTCTCAAGAACAAGATCAAATACAAAATTTTCTCTCAGTTTTGTAACAACTATCATGATTCAAAAGATATGATGTTATCTTTGACCCCTATTTTCTAGAAAATTGATTCTTATTTCCTAGCAGAGAGTTCTAAATGTGTTGCTATAATTTTGTAACTAGATCCAACTTTGGGAAGGAGTTGAGCTCGACCTCCTTGGCTTAGGGAAGAGTATTTTCTATATATATATTTGTAATTTTGATTGACTAAGGGAGTTGGTAGAAACATAGAGGACATTTCTCTTTAGCATTTTGTAATCTTTCTTGATTTTAATGGAATATTAGTGCATAAGTACAGTGCTATTCATACCAGAGATTCTTGTGGTGGTGATCTGAAGTGTGTATTTCTCTCTTATGTATGTATTTCTTGTTTTATTTTCTCATTTCATCTGCAACCTTTATATACCTAAATTGGAAAGCTAATGGTTTGAAATTCATCTGATATTGATGCTTTAGATTCAACCAATTTAAGTATCATTATCTCTTCTTAACTCAATCAGAACTCATCCTAGTTCATGCTCTGAATGTAGTTATTTGTTTTCTCTTTCTTCCATTCTGCAACAACAATATTTTCACTGAAATATTATCACGTACCTAGCCTCTTCTTATTTGATAGTTCTACCCACTAGTCAATGATAGTTCCATTTGCTTTAAAAGTTGACTCCATGCCCAATGGATTTCTCTCTCTGCTCTGCCACCACACCTTAAAACCTTATTTCTATTTCAGATCTGGCCACTGAACCTAATTTACATTGAGAGAGCCCTATTTGGTTTGGAAAGGAAAGATTCCAATCCCAAAGTGGTCTGTGGTTACCTCCATGGTTTCCCTCCCACAACCAAGGGAAATTATGGAGTGATAACATTTTGGCGTCGTTTCTGGGGAATGAAAGTGAAATTTTCCATGGGAGAAACGACAAAGTTTAGATCTGATTGTTGATGGTGGACAACAGTCAGACACAAGGAGATTGTAAATCATCCACCTAGGGACTCCATTTTCAAAAAAAATTATATTTCAGAGCTTTCATGGTGACTTCACTGGCAGAAGATGGATTCCAGATCTAGAAGGTATGTTCCTATGAATCGTGTTCACATTCTTGGTTTTCCAAATCCAATGCTCCTTGAGTTTGATGAAATTTGCAGCCGCCTTGCTAGTCATCATGTGATCGAGAGTATGAGGATAGCCATTCATATGTTTCTTCAGATTATGCATTTTCTGAATTTGTTTTTCAAGAAAAGGTTGGTCAAAATCAAATTTCTGAAATTGCATCTATAGAAACATTAGACAGTAATCCATCATATGACATACAATTTCAGGAAATGAATGCATCAACCTATCACATTTGTATCACAGAGTTACAATGGCAAGCGAATAATGTGCATGAAGTTGTTTGTCTCGGTTCTTCTGAAAATCAAGAAGACACTCATGTTGATATCCATGAAGGGTCATTTGTGGAAATTTTTGCAATTGATGATGTGGCTTCCTCAATTAAAGATTTTCAAGAACACACTATTATTTTCCCTGATGTGAATGATAAGCGTCATGAACATATTGTTTTATTTCATTCTGAAAAGGATCTTGTGTTGGATGACATAGAGAAATTAGCAGCTGCAAATGAAGGGAATGCTTGTCTTTTTACTGACCTTTAAGATAGGGTAGTGTATCATGATTTTGAAGTTTTTTTTTGCAGTTTTGTTGGAATCATTAAGGAAAGTGAATTTTGTAGAGTTCATAAAATTTGAAGGTGGATTTAGATTTCATATTGAGTTGCCATCTTTTAAGCTTTACTTTCATTTTGGAGAGAATCAAAGCAAAGGCAAGTCAAGTAGCCATTTGTTTGATTGGTTACATTGGAAATATGAGATCACTTGAATTCAACAGTTGCCTCAACTGATTAGAGTAGGATTTCTGTTCTAATAATATTGTTGGGAAAACATTTGTTTCAATTTGGATTCTAGAAATATGGTTTTAAATGTGTGCATAGTTTCAGTGTACAATTTTGGTTTTCAAAGTGATTTTGATTTTAGTTGGAGAAGGCCACAAGTTAGTTTGTAGGTTGGGAACATACCAATGGATGAAGGAACCTGGTCAATGAGTTATTTGTTGTCTCACAGGGAGGACAACATCCCCATTGGAGCCAATGTTAGTTTCCTATAATTTTCTCAAGGGTCAAAGTCTGAATCGAGTATTTGACATATATTAGGATCTTGAGGAAAATGGTGTTTGAAAGGGTAATGAAGTGGTCCTAGGGATGCTTATCATCATATCAAGTGTCAAACTATCAATCAATGACCTTCAACCATCAATCAAAGCCAAAAAATAGAAGAAAATGTAAAAAGGAAACTTGCTCCGCAAGTTCGTTGTGCAAGTTCACTGTGCAAGTTCTAGAAATGATTATTTTTGCAGTGAAATTCAAACTTAATTTCTAACCACATGGAAAGGAATATTTGAAAACTGAAAGAGGCTTTTGTCAAGAACGAGCCCATTCACAAAATATCTCTCAGTTGCTTCACATGTTTCATGGTTTGGAAGATTTGAATGGATATTTACATCCTATTTTTCAGATTTAAGCATTTAATGATTTCTTGTTCTAGTCATTATCTTTGAGTGCGGATCCTGAGACTCTAGAGAGGAATTTTCAAAAACTAAAAGAGGTTTTTATCAAGAATGGGTTCATATACAAAAAAATCTCTCTTTTTTGTAAAAACTATCATGATTCAAAAGATATGATGTTATCTTTGACCCTTATTTTCTAGAAAATTGATTCCTATTTCCTAGCAGGCAATTCTAAACATGTTGTTATAATTTTGTAACCAAATCCAACTTTGGGAAGGAGTTGAGATTGAAATCCTCATCTTGGGGAAGAGTCTTTTCTATATTTATTTGTAATTTTTATTGACTAAGGGAGTTGGCAGAAACATAGAGGGCATTTCTCTTGATCATTTTGTAATCTTTTTGGATTTTAATGGAGTATTAGTGCAAAAGTACAGTGCTATACATACCAAAGATTCTTGTGGTGGTGATTTGAAGTGTGTGTTTCTCTCTTATGTACGTGTTTCCTATTTTTTTTTTCTCATTTCACCTGCAACCTTTATATACCTAAATTGGAAAGCCAATGGTCTGAAATTCATCTGATATTGATGCTTTAGATTCAAGCAATTTAAGTATTGTTATCTCTACTTAAATCAATTAGAATTCATCCTAGATGGTGCTCTAAATGTAGTTATTTTTTTCTCTTTCTTCCATTCTACAACAACAATATTTTCACTGAAATATTATCACCTACCTAGCCTCTGCTCCTTTGATAGTTCTACCCACCAGTCATTGATAGTTCCCTTTTCTTTAAAAGTTGATTGCATGCCCAATGGATTTCTCTCTCTTCTCTGCCACCACATCTTAAAACCTTATTTCTATTTCAGATCTGGCCACTGAGTCTAATTTACATTGAGAGAGCCCTCTCTGGTCTGTAAAGGCAATATTTCAATCCCAAAGTGGCCTATGGTTACCTCCGTAGCTTCCCTCCCACAACCAAGGGAAATTGCGGAGTGATAACACCATCATTAATGAAAAGGTGTCATGTCCTCTCTTTAAGTGCAAGGTGTTCATAAAAGGGTTCAATGTTCTCTAGATAAGGTGGAACATCCTCAATCAAATGGTGGGGACAATCACCATAAAAGTGTGTTAGTAGCCCCTCAATATCTTCCAAAGGATCCAAGTGTCAACCAAGCATGTGGCAATGTGAAATCCATCATTCAAGGAGTTCATGTGGTTCAATGCATCATAAGGACCATGGGAAATATACACAATCCAAACACAACGTATAAAATGAGTGATGTCAATTAAAATTATATTAGATAGATATTAGAAATTATCCTCTACAAAATTCATAGAAGCTTACAAAGTTATACAATTTTCCAAGTCTAGGTATGGGAGGATCATTATTACACCCTATTAGGTTTGTTGGTACCTAGGCTAAGAAGTATGTCCCGAGGAATCCATCAAGGATTATGTGCAATGGTATGTGGTATGGATTGGGGTTTACTTCATGGGGTGGATGTCATTGACATAAGACGCCATGTATGATAGTCAACCTCATAAGCTCCTTTGTAGAGGGAGAACTTAGGAAATGAAGTACCCTTTCCTCAACATTGTCTCTTTCCAAACCCATGTTTTCCTTTTTCTTTATAGATTTAACCATTTTTATCTTTTGAAATTTTATTTTCTAAGTCCTTTTGTAAGATATGCATTCATTTCATATGAATTGGATTGATGGCCTCTTAGTGAGGGGGTAGAGATCATGATTCTTTATTTCTTGGTTTTTAATACTTTTTTTTTATTGTTTGTTTGTTTTCCCCACATTTTGAATTAGGGATTTTCCTCTTTATGTATCATTATTTTTATAAAGATGCAATAGTCTTAGGCATTCAATCCCCTTCTTCTCAGGGGACTATGAAGTACAAACATTTTTGGGATACATGTATGAACCTACCCAACATAAAGGACAATGGATACAATGTAAATGGAATATGTTATTCATGGTAAGGGATACCAACACATTGCCCCCATTAAGGCCCCCAATAGAACAACTTTTTCCAAGAATGACAACACTTAACTAGAAGATGATGATAATCACCAAGGTGAGACAATGTAAAAATTATAAATTTGAAGCATCATGATTCATTATCCAATTCAACCCATGATCTCAATGACTGAAATTGTCACTTGATATGAAGTGTCAGAACAATATGCCTAAGTATATAAATACACCATGTTGTTGTGGCTGCAACAACGCCCATAAATTTCTCCCATTTCAGGAGACACTGTCAATATTGCACAGAGGGCCTTATTCCATTTCCCTATGCAAACTTATCTTCCATGTTGATGAAATCTAGAGACAAAAATACAAATCTTTCCACTTGTACGCATCTTTCACACTATACAGAAAGCGTATACGCAGCTTACTCCAGTACAGCCTGCGTACATTGGGATTTGTGCCAAAAAATGAAAATTAAATGTTGGGTTTCCATGTCACGACATGAGATCTCTGATCCTTGGCCTTCCATATACTGGAAACGTTCTGACTCGTCCCTTTAGTTCCATTTTGAAGGCTATAAATGGGCCAATTCTGAGTTATGGAAAAAGAGAAAGAATTCAACTTTGAGAGCAAAGTTACTCTAGAGAAATTATTTACTTCATATTGAGTCTGCATCCCTTTGTCCTTTAATTCTGAACACAATGTTCAGCCCCCAAGATCTTCCCTTATTGATGGAGAACCTCATTGTCTCCCTTCTATGATATTTCCTTTGGTGAAGGATTGAAGTGGTGGAGGCCTAGCTGGAAGGAACTTAGTTTCTCGGTTTCGAACCGTGCCGACATGGAAGTCTATAATATTTTCACTTATGTTGATTATTTATTAATAGAAACACTCTTTTCTTGTCCAATTAATATCTTGCGAATATATGAGTTATTATCCATGGGCGTATTTGTTATGTATATTGATGGATTATGCTATCTAATGTGCTAACCTTTTATATCACCACCATATGATTGTTTTGCTTGTTTGTTGAGAACTTGTTGTAGGTATATAACTTTGGGTCAAAGTGCTCAACGGTGGACATCATCGAACATCTGGACAAGATAGGCCTCTTTCTTATCTCGCTTGCATATTAGTTTATATAACATGTTGTTGGGATAGAGTTGATTTATGTAGTCATTTCTATCTGTTGTGGTTCTAGTCATTTCTATCTGTTGTGGTTCACCCTAGCCATAGAGAGATTTTCCTCGTAACAGAATTGGTGACCATACTAGGGAATGAATATTCTTTCTTAGGGTTTGGAGTACTTTTCTCCTTAGATTGCTCTCGTTTCTATTGTGGTTCTTGTCGTATCATTGGATAACAACTCCTGTTCACTCTGGGTCTGAGTTCTCAGCCTTTCTCCCTTGTCTGGCCTTGTTTTGAAGAATATACACTCCTTTTTCCTTAACAGTCGCGTACATGCACATGTTGTCTCATTGCAAGATGCGTATATATGCTCTTTTTTCCTGAACAATTGTGTACATCAGTTTGCCTTGCCTATTTGTTGTGTTTGGTGGTTGCTGGGTGGATTTGATGTTTGCTTAGTCTTCTTAGGTCTCTGTAGTCTCTGTTGAGTGCTTGTGGGATGACAGTAAACCCTCTTTTGGTTTAATTTCTTGGCGAAGCATTTCTCATTGTCTTTTCATTTTTTATTGTCCTTGTACATTGGGTTGGGTGTTTTGTTTCTTGGTATTCTGCTTGAGTTGTCTCTTTTTATACACAGTAGGGTTATATATCAAGTAAATTTTCAGTCCATGCATTTTCAGTTTTGTTATATTGAAAATACAAAAAAAATAGGCATTTTGCATTGCTTGGCATTTTTATATTTTGAGTTTTTATCATTAGCGTAGTGCATATACTGAAAGATTGCATTTTTACTTCTGAATTACAGAGTTGAATTTGGAAATTACATCGGTTTTTAGAAGCATATAATTCATTGAAATTTAAAGTTAGGACTGTGCATTATTTTCATATTTACTTTTCTTGTAGATTCATAACACCATGAGTTTCACTACCATATCTTTTTGAGTAATCACAACCATTAAAATCAACGCTATAATTTAAAATTAAATAGTCACGGTTTTATTTTCTAGGGTGCACAAACTAGCATAGGATTTAGTGCCTTGGAATAGGATTTTGTGAGTAAACTTCTCCAAGGAAATTAAATCAACATATGTATCTGCGTCAGGGCATGGAGAAATCCATTGTATAACTGGTAAGATCAGGAGGCTCCACTCACATAGGAGCTGATCACGAGGTCACGCAAAGTCAGTTGAAGGGATATCCCCTTGATACCTTCCTAGCATCCAAGATATTTTTGGGGATCTATTCATATCTGGGGATCTTGTTAGTGCCCTTACCTCCATGAGAGGTGACACTTTCAAGGTTTCGGGCTTTGCTACCCTTCCCATATGGTGTACCTGACTTACGACTGCTCGCCTGCGCATCTTTTATACAGTGGTTTATTAGTTGTTTGACTTAGGTGTCTCATAGGTTACTTGCAGGGGTTATTCTACAGGCACGATGGGTCAGATAAGGGTCGGACAACACACATCCTTTATGGATTATGACCTCTCTGGGGGGATTTGATCGACTGGTTTTTAATCCCACGAGGGCCCTTATAATTGATCCTGTTACTCTGATATTTAGCAGGGAGTCTCAGGCCCCTCTTAGGTGAGACATACCTTCTTTAGGTATGGAGTCCACTCAACCACTTTACCCTGTTTGCATGTATATTGGCCGTTTGACTTTTGGTGTTCTCTTTGATTAATAGTTGTCCTTAAGATATATTTTTTATCTTTAGAGTCCTAATTCATTGTGGAGTCACACCAGCCTCCCCATCGGTCTCGTCACTTGTTACAGTTACCACCGGATTTCGAGTCTTTTCCTTCTAAAAGGCGTAGAGTTATTAGGAGTGGTACACACACATCCACCATTCAGATTTGTGATTCTACAAACATGAGTACTGAAACTAGTCTTCAAAACATTGGGAGCCCTTCGAATCCCATACCTACTATAGTTAATGGCACCCCTTTGACTCATGGAACCTCTATGGTTGTAGTGCTGGAGGCACCTATCATTACTATGGCTCGACCTATAGTAAATTCTCAAGCTACTGCATCGAACCCCTTTGGGTCTCTTGGCAACTCACCAGGATACAATATTTAGTCCATCCCTGATCCAAGTGGATATCGGTGGCCACCCACCTTTTCTGACTGGCTCAAAACAGTTTTCTGGCAAATTTGGCAATTTACTATTTTTAGCAGTTTTTAACTTCTGAGGCCATTTTGAGGGCCAAAATGAAGGTTTTTCAAGATCGAGGTTCTCAATGATAGATGAAGGCATTATTGATCCCCCAAATAAATCTCCTCGATGATACCTTTCCAATGAGCTGTCATACGCCTAAAACAGAGATCGTATGCAAAAGTTATGACCTCGGGAAGTTGATGTACTAACTTACCCAAACGGGGTCCACATGACTTTTGGCGCTTCATCTCCTAGGGTTAGGTTTTTGGATGTATAGGACTTTTTACATTCTTGTTTATTGTAAAAGGGCCTTCAGAGCCTCATTGTAATCATCTTCTTGCGAATGCGAGTATCCATCACATCTCTTCTCAGAGATAAGCTGCCACCATTCTATCGCATCTTTCACTTTGTACATTTATTTCATTAATAGAAATCATGTATTACTATATATCTGTGTTTATGGTTGCATCTCTGATATATTTCTGTTATATTATTGAATATCTGCGATATCTCGGTGCATTTCTTTATTATATCTCTGATCTCATTTCGTGCCAAAAATAATCCGGATCAATCCCTATGGCTTCTAGTCCCCTTTCTTATGGTATGCCCAGCTTCACTTCACAGTTTTCGAACTCCATCCTAACTGTTGGCCCTAATGCTAGCATTGGGCTTGGGGGTAGTACACCTCCCTACACTCCTTTTTCGTTTGGTGGATATCAAATCCCTCAAATGACTCCTAATATGGGAGGCATTCCTGCTTTTAACCCTGGGTCCAATCCTCCTACTTCTGGGTGGAATAATTAATATGGCGGACAAGCTTCGGCTCAAGTTCTATATTACAACCCTACCTCATCAGTGCATATTTTGGCCAATACATTTGGCATTATGAATTTGCCTCTATCCTCTAGTTTCCCACCCAGAGGAGGTCAGTTTCACGCTTTGGGCAAACCCCAACCCAGATCTAATCCGGCTGGGGGCAATTTCTATAACCCTCAACAGAACATTCCAATTGGAATGATGCCCAACCAGCCTTTTATGAATCATTTCGAAGGAGGGCCTTATAATGTCGTACATGGCCATGGTGCTTACTAGAACCCTGGATGTCCTGCAGTTCCGCAAGTGCAATCTTTCCCAAGAGGTTGGGGCCAGATTTCGTAACCCCGTCTCCCTTTTCTGGCCATGCTTGATCTGCCAGATTTGTCTAAGTTAATGAATGACCCTATGAGTCACGATCCTACATGGCCCCTCGTCCCCACCAAACTTCCTTCGTAAATTCCTAAGTTCGAGGGTAAAGATGGAGAGGATCTTGGTGATCACGTCACTACCTTTCACCTTTGGTGCTCATCAAAATCCCTTAATGACGATTCTATTCGTTTGATATTATTTCAACGCACCCTCATTGAATTTGCTATGAAATGGTATATTGAGCTACCTAGGGAGCATATGGGACTTTCAGTCAGTTGGTGATGGTCTTTCTTAACCACTTCCAGTTTCCCATTCGTTATGATGCTGGCCTAGAATTGTTGTCTACTTTAAGCCAAGATACCACCACTCATATCTTAGACCATATTCATGAGTGGCATAGACGAAAAAGGTTGATTAAGATCCCTATACCACTGGCCTTTCTTTAGAATGGTTTCTTAAGTCTTTGCATGCTTCTATCTCAAAGGACATTGCTACTTCCGGGGTTACCACTGAGGAAGAGGCGATCTTTAGAGCCCAGTAGTTAGACTTGATATATGCTCAGTCTGGGATGTTATACCACCTTCTTCCAGACGCAGCGTAGTCAACTTACAACCTTAGGCAAAATCTCGGACCTCATGCCGATGGAGTTGTAGGTGATGCCAACATAAAGTCCGCATACTCAGTGACAAACCATTTGAAAGAGTTGTCTTTAAACCAATCTGCCAGAGGGCCAGCTTCGTCTATGTCTTCCAACCCCACTCAATCGACGAATGTATACTCTATGTAATCGTCAACCAACCCAAATGGTAACCAACAACCAGGAGGGAATAAGAAGAAATGAGGTATGTTGGTTACTATTCTCCTATATACGGTCCGATTTTATCGACCCTGGGTTCATGTCTTTAAGGGTTTCCAACAAAGCCTCTAAAACTATCGACACTCCTACTAAACCAGAAGGCAACACAACACACAGAATGCATTGCGCAGTCTCACCCGAGATAGATTTAATGGGTGGTTGCAATACTCAGGTGTTTATAGCCTAGGATTGAGTGTGATATAGAGGAACTGTATTTGGGACCATTATTATAACTTGAAAACACAATATGCTATTATTTGCAAATACGCAGGAAATATAACAAATCATTCATTAAGCATAACCACAAAAACTGAAGAGAATAAAGATATGCATGCATTCATCACATAACACAGATGTTACTGTGGTTCACCCCCTCCTGGGCTACATCCACAAATATTTGTCTCTTAGCTATTTTATTATAGTTGTTCTGTCACTATAGTGCCACGCACTTACAACTCTTCTAAGTTGGGTAAGATCTATATGAAACAGGCTAGATCGCACTAGGATCCTCAGCCTGTGATATAACCCTCAATATCTACCCTCCTTCATCTTCTCTAGCTCAATAGATTATACAAAAATAGATCGTCCAACAAAATATTACAGGTCGTATCAGCCGATACATAACTAAAACTCAATAATACTCTGAACCGACCCCTTAACATCCAGAACAAAAACAAAAACCCTCTATGATACCTCAGTATCTATATTTATATGCTTTTGGCTCTTTAGGCGTTACAATACATTACCAAAACCCTAACCCTAACATTGTTAGGTATTCCTTGCATGCGCGTGTGTTTTTCCTCCTTCTAGTTGTCGCTTTCCTCATGCATGCTTTCTTTCCCAAAAATGTCTTTCTTTTCCACTTCGGTTTGTCTCCAACAGGCCCCCAACACTGACATGTGGCTCATCCTGAGCCCCTAACACAACTCTTCGATGTCCCTGGAGACCGCCTGGAACTTTTCCTTGAGTTTTGCTTCCTGTGACTGTGCCTGCGCAGTCTTTTCCTTGAGTGTGTGCATTATGTGAACTGTAATTTTGTCCCTGATCAGTTTTGCGCACTCTACCTGGGTCTGTGCTATCTGTGTCTTGGATTCCTCTGCATGTGCTAGGACTTCTACTACCTATTCTTGAAATGGTTCCATTGAGCCTGACGCTCCTTCTTCTATGTTTGCACAGTGGTCAGTTCTTCCTACAATTTCTTCATGTCCTGCACCCCTTTGATGCGCTATGTGATGGACATTGTCTTCTGCCTCTACTTGAGGTCTTGGATAGCTATGCTTATCCTTTCCTCTTCCTTGTCCCACTTCTGGATTTTCTTGTCCTCCTCCATCTTTGTCCAAAGTTGTTTTGTATTCTCAAACAAGTCAGTTGTTGTGCTAACCTATCACTCTATCTCCTGTAGTTTTTCTACTACTTCCTGCTTCCTTTGATCCTTCACTACTGGTGGAGTAGTGGGTGTGATATGCTCTTGGATATTCTCAATCTCCCTCTGGTATTGATCAATTTCTTGTGCAATATGATCAATATTTTATTCTTTTGTGATTTCATCTACCTGCATGGTCTTTGGAATCCTATCGTATGTTCCTGCGACTTTCTTCTCCAATCTGTTCCTACACTCCATTTCTTCTTGGGTCTCGAACTTATCCTACTCGCATAATATTTCCAACGTGTCCCGCTTCTTTGTTTCCTACTGCAACTCAAATAAGTCTTTGCATTTTCGAGACTGTACCTCATGGTTTACGCTAACCTGCAACTTGTGTAGTGCCTTGGATGGCATCCACGTCAACACCAGTTGAATTTGGCTTAAGTCCTTCAGGGGTGTCTTCCCCATGTGCAACATACTAGGTTTGATGTGGAATGTTGCGTTCGGCTGCAGTATTTTATGGAATGGATCTTGTTCTTGTTCTTCCACTCTTTCCTCTTTCTGCGGTGTTGATGGTTTTGTTCCCCTGCTACTACCTGCTACCTGCACTTCCCCAATTTTCTTGAGGAACTGTCGTATGTCTGCCAGCTCCTCTTGAATCCTGTCCCTATGGTGCGCAACATTGTCAAAATCCTCGGCTATACAATACTAGACCATTTGGACTATCATTTCCTCATCGTCGTTCGTGATCGTATATTTTGGAGGTATTCTTTGTGCCTTCATTTTCTTGCATGATCCTCCTATTTGTGTGGCTGGCCTCTTATTCCCGCCTAGTTCTTGTGGGTTGGTACTTGTTGTAGTTCCTTGCACGATATATGCATGTTTATGTTGTTCTTTGGCCAACTACATATTCTTCTTCTTCCCCTTCTGGGTCCTCGTCTTCGTTGTGCCTTCATTTGTCTGTGTTGTTTTTTCCTGGCCCGTCCTTCGTTTATTGGGCACTTAGATTTCCTGAGACTGTGTTCCTCCCTGCCTTGCCTCTTCTTCCGCTATTCTTTCCGGCAAGTCCTGGGTGACGACTGGAATCCTCCATTCATCTTCCCAGTCTTTGATCACCATGTCGATGTCGTCCTCTATGATACAGTAGTGCATTTGTAGCCACTATTTATCAGGATCCTTCTGTGCCTGTATCCACATTGTGTGTCATCTGGCCTTGAAGTTGGTGATGTCCCTATACCGTGCGACATCCTGTGGTGTGATCCTCCACATCTTGGAGATGGCTTCCTGCAGGTCGCGTAGGTATCTTTCAAATATGGATCAGTTCATCCTTTTGTGCCTAGTATTCGATGTGGCTTTTAGCAATAAGTATCTCCCTCCCTGGTTTGGCTTGGGTCTGGTACAAAAAGTTACATATCTTGGTTCCATCCATCCCATAAAGGCAATTAACATGATTATCCATGAATAGTGAAAATTTGTTCCTAGGTCCTTCGCATCCTTACAGTCATCCAGGAATAAGTTCAAGAGATACAGTGCCTAGCTCACTATGGTTCCCTCAATGCATTGAGCTGCAACTACGACAACTCCAGCTGGAACTTCCTCCCTGTAGAATTTTCTTAGCAGCTTACAAGCTAATATTTTTTCACCCATCTGTGTTGCAACATCGTTGATCCTCTTGATAATGATCCCTCGTGTTCCCCTGTCGATACCATACTTCTTCTTCATTTCTTCTGCTAGTGCTTTCTCCCTAGCTTTGTCGTCCAAAAACTGTGCAGGATCCATACCCTGGTATGGAAATCTTGTTATGTTTGCAATAAGCTCTACGTCTATCGAGACGAGCTTGTCCAACCACATGTATCCACAATGTGTGACTGCTAACAGTTGTTTGATGCACGCACCTAAGTACTGACCTCGGCCAAAATGTGGTAGATCCGACCTAAGATTTATTTTTTCTCCAATCTTGTTTCCCATCAAAGTGGCTAATCAATCAGTTCCCCAATAGAATTTACGCCCACTGTCTCCATGTACACTCTCTTTGCAAATTTTTGAAACTTGTCTTTGTCTGCTACATCATGGTCCGAGTACTTTAGCTTGTCAATATGGCCCAACAATTCTGATTCCACTCGTATCCCATCTGGTATACATGGTAGGATGATTGCTGCAATGGGTTGTTTGCGAGGTGACCTAGGCACCTATTGCTTTTCTTTCTTCGGCAGTGGTGGTGGCTGTATCGAGGTTCCAATGGATTTCGGTTGTGTTTCAGAATGCCATTCTGACTGACCTGTGATATCCTCGATTGTCCCTTCTAGTGGGAGGTCTGACACGATGGTTTGAGACTCATCTGGCTCGATTGTTGCTTCCCGATTCTTCGTTGTTCCATTAAATTTGGAAGTTTCTTCAGTCTTCTCTGGTTGGGCCTCCTTCAGGGCTTCTACATCCTAGTTATGTTGTTCCTATACCTCTGTCAGTCTACCTATATTTGTACCCTCTGGTGTTGGCTGGTGGGTTTCTTCCACTATAGGGGTAGGGTTCACTAGTGTTGTGTCTAAAGATGGGATTTCGTTGACATTGACAATCTCCGGTGGATTTTGTTCACTTTCTTGCAACTGTACCCATGACCTGGTTTGAACTCTGGTTGGTCTGGTACTCTAGCTTGATTCTACTTGCTTTGGTGGTGCCATGGCAGTGAATGTCGAACGTTCATTTTGTTTGGATGGTCTCTGTGACCTCTATGAACTTGGCTCTGTGCTCCTTAACCTCTATCGCTCTCTGTTTGCTCTCCTTTCACAAATGGACTCTTTGTTCCTGCATCAATGTGTTGTATGGGCTTCACATGAATCTTGTCGAGGATGCTTTCTTAATTGTGGGTTCAATGCACTTCTGGTTCTTTCGTACTTTCCATTACTCTACCTTGTTGACTCCAGTTGGCGTGATTAATGTGGCGTCCCAACGGTCCTTTCCGTCCTTTAATTTCGCCTGATTCCGTCTTTTCATACTTCTTTTTTCGTCTTTTTGTTTCCCACTTGTTTTCCTTTGTACGTGGTCATTGTCCTTCTCCTTACTGAGTTTTTATTCCTAAGTGTGTGTGCTCTTTCAGTGCACTTTGTTTATGTCCGTACTATTTAACATTTTTTTTTTACTGCACGGTGGGTGGTCAACTGTCCTTATACAGCTTCAGCCAGATCCCATTGATCATCCCTCTGAGTTATGCACCTGATAGGTCTCTCAAATGTACAAATCCTCCATATGTGACAGATTTTACTTCGTATGGTCCTAACCAATGCATTTTGAGCTTTCTTGGGTGCTGAAACGTTTTGTTGTTGTACATTAATACTAGATCTCCTTCCTTGAAAGTTTTCCTCTTAATGTGTCTATCATGCCAAGCTTTTTCCCTTTCTTTCTAAACTTGTTGGTGAAATCCTGCTAAGATCCGGTCTTCTTCCATGGTCATTAACTAGTTTAAACTCTCCTAAACTATGCCTCATTCTGTCATGTGTGTGATTGTTTCTACACGCAAGCTTGGTACTAAAAATTCTAATGGCACCACTTCTTCTTGGCCATAGACTAGTTTAAATGGAGTGTGCCCTGTCAATTTTTTGCACGTAGTCCTGTATGCCTATAATACTGTTGGTACTTTGAGGTCCCAGTCGTCCCTGTTGACATTACAGATCTTTGTCAGCGTGTTCTCCAGGATTTTTTTGAATGCTTCCACTGTGCCATTTTCCTGTGGGTGATATGGTGTGCTCTTCTGATGATGGACTTCAAACTCTTCATTCATAGCGCTGATGGTGTTATTTATAAAGTGTGTGCCTTGGTCACTCATCAAAACTCTTGGGAATCCAAATCGAGTGATCAATTTCTCAAATAAGAAGTGTGATTTTTTTTATGCGCTGCAATCCTTCACTGGTGTGGCTTCTGCCCATCTTGTTAGGTACTTCATCGCGGTGATAATGTACCTTGATCCTGTTCTTTTTTCCGGTGGGTTGATTGGTCCCACAAAGTCTATTGCCCACTTATCAAATGCTTATAATGTCACTTGTGGTCATAATGGCATCTCATCCCTTCTGTTGGGTTTACCTACCCTTTGACAGACATCACATATCTAACAATACTCCTTCGAGTCTCTATGAATCATCGGCCACCATAGTCCTGCACGCAATACCTTCTACGCGGTATCTTTGCTTGCGTAATGTCCTCCTACTATTCCCTCATGGGATTCTATTAACACTCTTTGTATTTTGTGTTCTAACACATATCTGTACAAGATGCTATCTGCACCCATTTTGTATAAGTGTCTTGCAATCAGTTGATAGTCGGCAGTGCGGACTACCAGGTTTTTCTTCTGCACGGTGTTATATTCTTGCGGTGTAGTACCTGTGCTTAAGTACTGAATGATATCTGCAAAGTATTCATCAGTGATCTGGACCGAGAATATTAGAAAAACAGGACCGTGGAGCAATAAAATAAAACAAATGTGGAAACAAAACACAAAAGATACACAATACAATAGAGACACAGATTTACGTGGTTCACCCAGTGTGGGATATGTCCACTAGAAAAATTGCCAAGTCCTTCCTTTATTATTATCTATCATATGAAGGGATACAACCTACAACAAACTCGCTATAACTTCCTCTTCTTTCTCTCACAGTCTCCTATCTCATAATACAATATTCGCCATCAACCATAGCCACAATACATTTTCCTTCATAAAAGAGGGTTGCCTTCTAGGGAAAAAAACCCTAACATAATCTCTATCGTTAAATCTGCGACCTTATAATGAACGATCCATGTTTACAATGAAATTACAATATACATTTATAAGGCAGTTTTTCCTTTGGGAGCTTCGCCCCTGAACCCCTGCTGGGGGCCCACTTGCCCCCAGACCCCGCAGAGGGGGTACCCCCCCTCTGCACTCCCCTGCATGGAAGAGTGTACATACTTTTGGGATGTAAATACTTCATGGGGTATAAACACGGCTGAAAGTAAAATACCTCTGAATCAGGAAGATAATCAGGCTCCATAACCAACAATCTCCCACTTGGAGACTGATCTCAACAACTCCACCGCTGTTGTATATGTTGGACTCTAAACCTTCTTGGACCTGGCAAATTTCTCATATTCATCTTCATTCTTGAAGACCAATTGAAACTGAGCAGGAACTTAGTTTTTCCCTGGTTACTCCCTTTATTAACATGTCTGCAGGATTCTGGCTAGTGTGTATCTTTTCCAACTTCAAATGTCCATCTTCCAAGGTGGATCGTATGAAGTGGTACCTCAACTATATATGCTTAGTATTCGAATGGAAGGCTTATTTCTTTGCAAGATGAGTGGCACTCTCACTGTCACAGTACAACCTGCTATTCTCTTGCTTCTTTCCCAATTCCTCCATAAACCTCTGTAACCAAATCATCTCTTTACTAGCCCCTGTAGCAGCAACATACTCTGCCTCTATTGTTGAAAGAGCAACAACCTTTTGCAGTTTTGAAATACAACTTACTGTTGTTCCACCTATAGTAAACACATACCCTGTGGTACTTCTCTTGCTATCTTTATCACCTGCCATATCTGAATCAACATATCCTTGTAGAATAGTTTATGAATCTCCAAAACATAATGCATG
>JASDQU010101758.1:185432-196061 GCA_032191745.1 Picea mariana | reverse complement strand
CTAGTCCAGAGATAGTACCATTGACTACCGCTTATCACTTTACCGTCCCTGCCAAAATGGCCCATCTTGCAGATACTACGAGTGTTCCAACCGGGTTTATTGCGGTTAGTCTTGCTCCCATCAACACATCGCGAACGCCCAACGTCACTCCGACACTACCACCCAGATATCGTGCGTTGAATGCTTCCATTCACACTCCTACGCAAACCCCATCCGGCTCTCCTGGTGGTCCTTCTTCTTCTGGGCACTCTCTTCCCGGTTTTATTCTGTCACTCCCTCAATTTCCTTTTGGAGGACCTTCTTCGTCTTCTACTGGCAGTCTTTATCCTGGTGGCACTATTCCATCATTCACACCAAATTACCAGATTCCCGTTGGTGGACAATTTCNCCCTCAATTTCCTTTTGGAGGACCTTCTTCGTCTTCTACTGGAAGTCTTTATCCTGGTGGCACTATTCCATCATTCACACCAAATTACCAGATTCCCGTCGGTGGACAATTTCACCAAGGTGGTATGACTCAACCCCCTCTCAGCGGACAAATTCCTTTTGGAATGAAAATCCCAATTGAAACACAACCCCCAATTGGGACATTTCCCCCAATTGGAATACCACCTTCGATAAGAGGACCGACCCCTCCTTATGGGCAAAACATACCTCCCTCCTTGGCCTAGTATTGGAATCAGTTGATACAACATCCTCCTCAATCGACTGGGGGGCAACAGTTTCCAGTTGCGTCTGTAATACCCCCTAGTGTGGGCCAACCATATCCAGGTTCGTTCAATCCCATTTGGGGGGTGAATGCTCCAACTCAAGTCCCTGTTCCAGAGTATAATCCTATGAGCTACTATCCTCTCCAACCACCCCCGAATCAGCCTGGGTCTTCACATTATATGCAGACTGCTTATGGTCCTACTGGTTTTCCGACAGGGCTTCCTCCCCAAAGTCACCAGTACCCGCAAGTGAATCGACAGTTACCCTTCATAGCCACTTTGGATCTTCCGAATTTGTCAAGGATTTTAAATGATCCAATTCATCACTCTACTCAATGGCCTGCTATCCCAGCCAAGCTACCATCGGACATTCCTAAATTCGATGGCAAAGCAGGAGAGGACCCAAACAATCACGTTATGACTTTTCACCTATGGTGTTCATCCA
The DNA here is from genome assembly GCA_032191745.1 of Picea mariana. Classification (NCBI taxonomy): domain Eukaryota; kingdom Viridiplantae; phylum Streptophyta; class Pinopsida; order Pinales; family Pinaceae; genus Picea; species Picea mariana. Next base: position 194,906 of record JASDQU010101758.1, on the reverse strand, counting down.
ACTCATTGATGGATGACTCTATTCGTTTACGTCTTTTTCAACGAACTCTCACGGGTTCTGCTGTGAAGTGGTATATCGAATTACCACAAGGTTTCTTCTCTGACTTCAACACCCTAGCTATGGCTTTCCTCACACACTACCAGTTACTGATTCGTTATGACACGAGGACTGAGATTTTGAATTCTTTCAAACAGAACAAGGCCACTCATATATCCGATCACATTCATGAGTGGCGACAGCGACGACGTATTATTAAACTCGAACTCCCCGATCAGTTGCTGGCAGAATGGTTCACCAAATCGTTTGTGAATGACATCGGTCGTGACATTTCCATGGGTGGAGTGGTCACAGAAGAACAGGTTATAAGTCGTGCTCAATATCTTGACCTCGTTTATTCGCAAACGAGAACCCTTTAGATTTACTACCTGACTTACCTCGTCCTTCCATTTCCACAACTTCGACTACTCCAACTACCTCACATGCAGCTGACGGTGTGATTGGCACTTTCCAGGCCCAACCACACTCCGCCTCAAGCACAAACCCCAAATCTGCTTCTTCTAATGTTCAAAATGCTCCGTCTCCTGCCCCTCCCACCGACAAGACTTCTGAGGTAAATGCAATCCAATCTACCCCAGTCGGTAAAAGCAAATCTAAAAAGGGGAGAGGTAAGAATAACAAGGGCAAAAATACTTCTCAAGCAGAGAAAACCAAAACTACCCCTGTTTATGATCGGGATAAGCGCAAACCTCGATACCCTTGTCTTATCTGTGGTGATAATCACTACATGAAGGATCGTCCACGACGTGTCGAGGTCACTAAGTTCCTTCAAGGAGCTCCAAAACCTCCTGCTCCAGTCGTTTTGTCCCAACCCTTCCCGTCTCAACAACAGGCTCAGTTGGTCATTCATGATCAACCCTAATCTTCTACTACATCCTATGTTTTGATGTGTACTGGCGATTCGAAGCAGAGCGATGTTACACTCACTACTCGAGCCAAATATTATTCTCCCTCTAAAGAGAAGGTTGATGATCTATCGCCCTCCTCAGTACAACCATCTCCTACGACTCCACCTACCAACGGTCCTCTTCATCTTGAACAACTAAGCCTCGACACAGTTCTACGACCCCCCCCAAAGGGCGTCATTCAAAATCGGCTTTCAATCCTCATGCTCATGCGGCCCAGAACTACAACATTGTTGAAGATCTGGCCCAGGCACCTTCTGCGATGTCAACCCTTGAAGTCCTTCAAACTTGTCCCACACAACGGAAGGCACTGTTGAAAGCTATCAGTGGAATCGATCCGATGGATACGAATTTAATAATCTTTGACTTGGAATATCACATTCCAAGGTTAGCCCCTCAACTTGCGTTCCATATCCAAGTGATTATCTCTGACAAAAATATTTGTCGAACCGTTATCGATGAGGGTGCCTCGACATGTGTTATGCCTCTTGCTTGTTGGAGAGCTATTGGCTCTCCTTCTTTGAATGAATCCTAGAACACTCTTAAAGCCTTCAACGGCTCTGGTTTTAAGCCCTACGGTGTTCTTCCTTCGTTGCCCATCACGTTAGAAGGCAAAATGGTCCAAGTCGAAGTGCAATTCTTTGACGCTCCCCTCGATTATAATCTTCTGCTTGGTCGCAGCTGGATCGATTCCATGCGCGCAGTTGTGTCGACCCTTTTCCGTGTGGTACGTTTCCCACATCAAGGTAAGTTTGTCACTGNACGGTCCTCTTCATCTTGAACGACTGAGCCTCGACACAGTTCTACGACCCCCCCCAAAGGGCGTCGTTCAAAATCGGATTTCAATCCTCATGCTCATGCGGCCCAGAACTACAACATTGTTGAAGATCTGGCCCAGGCACCTTCTGCGATGTCAACCCTTGAAGTCCTTCAAACTTGTCCCACACAACGGAAGGCACTGTTGAAAGCTATCAGTGGAATCGATCCGATGGATACAAATTTAATAATCTTTGACTTGGAATATCACATTCCAAGGTTAGCCCCTCAACTTGAGTTCCATATCCAAGTGATTATCTCTGACAAAAATATTTGTCGAACCGTTATCGATGAGGGTGCCTCAACATGTGTTATGCCTCTTGCTTGTTGGAGAGCTATTGGCTCTCCTTCTTTGAATGAATCCTAGAACACTCTTAAAGCCTTCAACGGCTCTGGTTTTAAGCCCTACGGTGTTCTTCCTTCATTGCCCATCACGTTAGAAAGCAAAATGGTCCAAGTCGAAGTGAAATTCTTTGACGCTCCCCTCGATTATAATCTTCTGCTTGGTCGCAGCTGGATCGATTCCATGCGCGCAGTTGTGTCGACCCTTTTCCGTGTGGTACGTTTCCCACATCAAGGTAAGTTTGTCACTGTCGACCAACTAGCCTTCTTCAATTGCGATACCCGTACTAGCAACGTACCGTTTATTGCTAAAACCCCACCGGGTTATGAGAACGTTGGTGTAGGCCTTCTCAAGGACTCTTCGTTAATGGGTACTTTCCCCATTCCACTGCCTGATGTTCCACGCTTGTCTGTTGCTTCCATCAACATGATCTCCACCTTGCCTCACGAACTTCCTGCATCTCACGACCCCTGGATAGTACCTGACCCTGGATATCATCTTCGTTATGGCGATGCAATGCCATTAAGTCCGGTCGAATCTACCTATCAGGCCATTCAATCGACAACGCCTTCTACCCCCTCTCTTGATGAGTTGTCTCCCGATCCTTTTCGTGCTATTTTTCCCACTGATGAGATGATCATGTTCATCATGGAGGACACCCCTTGGGACAATGGACATCATCATTCCATCCTCTTTCTGGAGAACCATACCATAGAGAACTATCAATGGATCTCGACCCTGTTGACCGTTGTTGTCATTTCCACCGTTCCTGAGTCTGCACACGATGTGTTTTTCGAAGGGAACTTAAGAAATATCTCACCCACTATTCCCCTTGACATATCCATTAAACCTGGGATTGTCAAAAATGTCCATATCGGAGCTTTGTGTTCTTCTGACGAAGTCGTCACCTACACRTCCCTTTTCAAAGAGTTTTGTGACATCTTCGCATGGAGCTACGAGGAAATGCCTGGTATCGACCCTGAGATTGTGATACATGAGATAAAGACATACCCTGATGCTAAACCCGTCCGGCAACGCCTTCGTCCAGTTCACCCACGTAAAGTGGCTGCTATAAAGCTCAAAGTCGAGAAACTTATGAAATCCAGCTTTATTTATCTGGTGGCTCTCACAAACTGGGTTTCCAATCTTGTCCCAATTGACAAGAAACAAGGCACCATTCGTGTATGCATTGATTATAGGGATATCAACAAAGCTTGTCCAAAAGACAACTTTTCTACCCCCTTCGTCGATCAGATTGTTGATGACTGCACCGGAAGTGAAATCTTCTCTCTCATGGATGGTTTATCCGGGTATAATCAAATCAACATTGTTCCCGAGGATCAACATAAGACTGCTTTTATTTATCCTTGGGCTACTTTTTCCTATCGTAAACTTCCTTTCGGTCTCAAGAACACTGGCGCAACTTTTCAACGTGCTATCTCTTACGCTTTCCATGATATCAAGCACATCATTCAACCATATTTGGATGATTTACCCGCTCACTCAATGCGTCGGGTTCATCACCCAACACACCCACTGTCGATTCTACCGTATACATTTGAATCCTCATAAGTGCATTTTTTGCGTGGAATCCGGTCATCTTCTAGGTTTTATCATTTCGTGTCAAGGGATCCGGGTGGATCCTTTAAAGGTTGAGGTGATCCTTAATCTCCCTCCTCCCTCTACACTTTTCCAGTTACAAAGTTTGCAGGGGAAAGCAAACTTTCTTTGTCGTTTTATCCCGAATTATGCTGAGATAACTCATGGATTTACGCGGCTCCTCAAAAAGGATTCAGAGTTCGTTTGGGATACCATTGTTAACAATGCTTTTGAAGCTTTGAAATTGTCCCTAACACGTGCTCCGCTTCTCTTTCCCCCCGATTACAGTCGTGATTATTTCCTTTATCTCGCTACCTTGAATTACACCATTGGTATGGTTCTCATTCAAGAGGATGATGCTAACGACGAACATGTTATTTACTACTTGAGTCGAAGTCTAACGCCTACTGAAATCAAGTATTTACATGTCGAAAAAATGGCCTTGGTTGTCGTTCAATCCATCCAACGCTTCTGGCATTATATCCTCTCGTGAAAGACTACAGTGATTTCTCACTGCAACCCTATGCAACACATTCTTACCCGTCAATTGCTAGGGGGAAAATACTCCAAATGGATTGTGATACTCCAGGAGTTTGACTTGGAATTCGAACGCGCCAAGTCCAAGAAGTCCTTAGTTTTTGCTGAGTTGATATGCAACTTTCCCCATTCTGCAATGGAAATAGTAGCAGCGTATTCATTACCCGATGAATCTCTTTTCCTTATTACCACTGATGATCTTTGGTATGGGGATATCATTATATATCTCCAAACCCAGAATTTCCGGCCAACTTTGTCTAGTACTGACCGATGTCGCATATGCTATCAAGCTTGTCAATACATTATCCTCGGGGATACTCTTTATCGTTGGGGGATTGACTCTGTTTTTCGATGTTGCCTAACGTTTGACGAAGCTGAGAAAGCTCTGAATGACTACCATTCTGGAGCATGTGGTGGTCATATGTATGGGTATGCTACTGCCCAGAAGATCTTACGAGCAGGGTATTTTTGGCCTTCTTTGTTTAACGACTGCATACTCTTCGTTCAGAAATGCCATGCTTGCCAGACCTATAATCAGAAGATACAGTCACAGCCTGCTACTCTTCACCCTGTGGTCTCTGTTGGTCCCTTCGCGAAATGGGGCATTGATTTCATGACATGTCACCCTCACTCGGTCGGGGGGCATGGTTACATTATTGTAGCCATTGATTACTTTACGAAATGGGCCGAGGCGATGCCGACATTTGACAACACTGGAAAGACCGCAGCATTATTCATTTTTAATCACGTCATAGCTCATTTTGGTGTTCCCCAAGATATCGTCACTGATCATGGTAGCCACTTCAGAAACTTTATGATGTCTAAACTTACTGAAAAGTAGGGTCTTCGCCATGATAACTCAACGCCCTATTACCCACAAGCCAACGGCCAGGTCAAAGCAATTAACAAAGTTCTCATAACTATGCTCCAACGAATGATAGGGATTCATAAAACAAGTTGGCACATAATGTTGTTTTCAGCATTGTGGGCTTACCGGATATCCGTCAAGTCCGCTACTGGGTTTACACCTTTTCGGTTAGTCTATGGTGTGGAATCCATTCTCTCGATTGAATGCGAGATACCCTCTTTAAAACTAGTTGTTGAACTCCTACCAAACACTTCTACTGAGGAAGAACGTCTATTGTATATTATGTGATTAGACGAAACTTGAGGCGATGCTACCCTAGTTATAGAAGCTCAGAAAAAGCATGTCAAGGCCCAATATGAAAAACATGTCAAGCCTCGCATTTTCTCGGAAGGAGATCTCGTTCTCCTCTATGATCAAGATCGAGATATGCTAGGAGCTGGAAAATTCGAAACCATATGGCGAGGTCCTTATATCATTCGACGAGTTTTGGAAAAAGGAGCTTATGAGTTGGTAGATTATGATGGTATCCCTTTGAGTGAACCCAGGAATGGGTTGTACTTGAAGAAGTACTATGCATAAAATCATCTGTGCATGAGTACTTGTATTTTTATTGTATCATACTTCTTGTGTGTTACTATAGCTTGCTTTTTTCGTTATCTAGTCTCTGCCCTTATGTGACATTGTGTTTGATTTCCAGATGTCGGAGCCTTCGCTACCCTATATTGGCTTCGCTGATGGCGCTAGCCGTAGTACTCAGAACCTTGCTTCCGCTGCATGGGCAATTTACGCCCCTACAAACGAACTTGTCTCCTTATGAGGTGTGTGTCTCGACCGTGCGACCAACAATATTGCAGAGTATAGCGTCTTTATTGAATTATTGGTTGATGCTATCTCACTTGGAATCCGTCATTTGGTTGTGCGACTCGATTCGCAGTTGGTAGTACTACAGCTAAGTAATGTCTACACTATTCGAAGTCCTACTTTGTTACGGGTGTATTTGCGAATTCGCCTCTTGGAACGTTATTTTGATTACATTGAATATCAACATATTCCTAGATTTCTAAATACATTAACAGATGCATTGGATAACTATGTATTAGACGGACATTTGAATCATTCATAAATCAATCACATCAATTTTCATCACACGTGATAAACCGGTAGAAGTCGTCTGTATATATAACGATCAAAAGAGTTTTTTTTACAAAAAGTTTTGTCTGAAGACCAAAATGTCAAAATCTAAAGCTCATAACTTCTACAAAGTGACTTCATGGATGACGTTCACGGTAACACATGACTGCCCGAGCAACTCTACGGAGCAGTCGACTCATGGACCCTGACACTCCTACTGTATGACGTTGATCGCGTCGTGGAAACTCTTCAAGAGGCATGTCTGGAATATCTGCGGTCAAGCCCTCTAGGTTTTGTTCCACTACTTGATAATCCTCGGCATATTGTGGTGTTGGCGCTACCTCTCCTCGCCACTGGATGGGAGAAGTACCAGGAGGTCGGTAAGGTCCAACATCTGTGTCATCAAAAATGAATTTTGTATTTAGTCTTTGAACATGTTTAAAAAACATTTACATATGATAAAAATTCACAAAAACATTTAAAAGGAAAAAATGTGTGTACTTCTTACCAAGTTCCCCCCACTGAGCATCCTCTGGCAGTACTAAGTCTGGATCTCCTCAGAAATCTAACCCGGCATAAGCATAATCATCAACCATCAACATCTATGGTTGATTCCAGTCAAAGAAGGTATCAGCATACTTGATGATCGGTCCAGCTACATGCCGGGCCATGAGCTGACACCATCTCAGCATTCTTGGATCCTTGGGAGCCGGTAAATTCCACTCCACCTGTAGCCTCAGTAATGGAACCCTCTCGAGAAAGAAGGACACTAACAAAGATCTGTACCTGAATTGCTTCAGGTTGCCTCATCTGCATTTGGTCAACTGTCTTTTTATACTACGAAGCACAGCATCTGCCCAGTTAAAAACCCAAGGTTCAGTACACTCGATGGCATACTGGAAGTAACTTTGTAGCACCATGTGAGGAGCAGAAATCCCATCCATATGACCTATGGTGAATAGGATAGTATGGAGGATCAAATCCCATACTCCCCAAATAGATACTTTCCCTTTCTTCCTTTCTACCTCGGGAACACAGTGTAAGCGGCAGTACTCAATCATGGGCAGCCCACCACCTCTGCTACTAGTCAGGCTCACATGGTACCCCCCCGTGATAGTCCAGTCAATAAGTAAATGTCCTCAATATCTAAGGACAGTGTGTGGACCCCCACATGAAATACCTGTTGATCGGGATCCCACATACGCACAAGGTACTCTAATTACCTAACTTGGGCCCTCATGCCCGGGATACGAAAGTACTTCAGAAGGCCACAGTTTCTTAAAGCAGCAATAGTGGGTGGATGATTTCCGGCAATGGAATTGTCTTCTTCGTGCTCCCTTTCACACCATTCAAGAACCATTTTGATGGCCAATTACCTGCATAAGAAGCACAAAAAGAGGATTAGCAACTCTATGCATGAATTGGTTCCTTTTTATTGAGTAAATTCTTAAAAAACTTTTGTGCTTTGTGGTTCTCACAGGTGCCCTTTGGGTACAGTGCAAGAACCTCGTAGGCTACTGTGGGCTCACCTGTGAGAATCACCCATTCTCATAGGTCCCATGTAGCCCACCTGCGAGAATGGATGAGCGCAAGTAGGGCTCATAAAATAAACTCAAAAAATGAATTTTAACCAATGAAAATGCAAAATTAAACCATGAAATAGTAGAATATAAAGAGCCTACCTCATTGTCGTTGATGGCTCGCCGAATGGATGTTCGTAACTCCCGCAATCTGACACCGAACTTTGAGGGTAAAAGAGGGGTTTTTGAGCTCAAATAGTGGAAAAGTAAAAATGATATGGTAAAAAGAGTTATACTCCTTTATATTTACTTTTACCATGTTATTTGGTTTTTTATGATTATTTATCTATTAAACCCTAACCCCTAATTTCCTTTTGAGTGTAACTTTTGCAGGCGTAACAACTTCGATGTTCATGTACAGGGATGCAGATGTATTTTTTCTTTGTCATCGCATGTTTTGATTGTTTTTTATGGTTTTTGTATAAAACCTCGAGCGTGGTCTTTGTCCGTTCTCGCACTTGAAAATACATGAGAACGCGATCGAGCATACTTTTATCACTTTTTTGGGCTCAACAAGGTTATATGAAAAAGGAACCCCCCTGGAGTCCTCTTTAAGCTCTTTTCAGACTCTTTAAACATTAAAAGATAGCCGAGCAACCTTGTTATTTTCACGCTCGATAAAGTATTTGAAGAAAGCATCTGGTGAGCGATAATTTATCTCTTTTTCAGTCTCATCCAGAGTATTTTATGAAAAATGAACTGAGAGAGTCCTCTTTTAAGTGTTTTTCCAAACTCTATAATCATAAAAAACCTTCAAGTTTTCTATCTTTGGACTCGTTAAACAAACATCGACAGACCAGTAATGGGACTGAACCACTCCTTCTTAGGGTTCGTTAAACATAATCCGAAGGACTTATCCGAAGGATAAGCTTATATCAACAAGCATATGTTATCCTCCTCAAGCTTGCGTAAAAATAAAGAGGTACTCACCAGAAATGGTGGGGGGGAATTTGGGAAAGGGATATGTTTTCATCTTCATATTGATTGGCAGTAAGTGTCGCTCTTGAACATAACACCCCTTATTCATTATATTTGAAGCCGGTTTGGGAAATCCATTTGTCTCTCATTCGATTTGCTACAAGGTCATTCCCTATGTCGTCTTTGAGTCAATGCTGCCAAATCATTGGTCGTGTCGTTCATATGTTCAAGAGAATTCCATCTGAAACCTCTATTGAGTCATCCATCTGCAGTTGTCCATTCTCTCTGTGTTGACCTTCCCTGTGTCCAGTTCAATTTATGTCATACTCTGTTTCACCTTCAAATTTTGTTACTCATTTCGTGTCATTGATGGGGGATACATCAAGGCCCTCCTGTGATGATTTTTGTTCCGTCGACTTCATCTCATTATCCGGAATCAAGACTTAGAAATTTTTTTGGTACCTTGGAGCTTGCATGCCTCAATGGCAGGCTTCCTCGCTTTTGACAGTGGGTTTACATCATTGACCCCTGATTGAAAGATTCCGTCGAATGTTCGACTTCAACTCATTCATTCACACTCGATGGATTGTACTAGAGTACCTTGGGAGTCATTGACATCAATGGTGATTTCCCTCGCACTTGTTAACGGTTTCATCAATGACTGGTAATCAAGTGGTTTCTGCCATGTTCGACTTCAACACATGTAATCACATGGTTAGA
>JASDQU010101758.1:102392-157900 GCA_032191745.1 Picea mariana | reverse complement strand
TAATCCACCTTGACTTTGTCACTTTACTTTATCATTTAAATAATGATTTCTTCTTTTAGGTCACTTTGACTTCTTTGACCTTGGGGGCTTCAAGCCTTCATGTGGGGGTCCTTAATCTTCGTAAGGCCATAACTCTCAAACCATGAGGAGTTATGTGACATTCCACATACCACCAGAAATGGCATGACAAGCACTATCCATCTAGGATAGATTCACCAACAATTTCCTTGATCTTCATCTCGTTATACAAGCATGGGTCCTCCAACCATTCTTCTAGGATAACTCAATCCGCAAAGCATCTTTCCGTGAAGTCTTTCACCATAAGGGGACCACTTTGGATTTCATCCATTTGTGCACCTTATCAATCATGATAAGAAAATAATGAGAGCAAGGGTCCTCCAACCATTCTTCTAGGATAACTCAATCCACAAAGCATATTCTCGTGAGGGATTTCACCATAACGGGACCACTTTGGAGTTCATCCGTTTGTGCACCTTATCAATCATGATAAGACAATAATGAGTCATCTATACATTTTTCCAACAATGCATCATATACCAATGAAACCACATCGATCCATCTTCATCATGTATCAATGACAACTCTTTGATCCATCTTCATCTATGCATTCTCATCAAGGACAATACATATTATATTACATCAATCATCAATCAATCAATCCTTTGACATCAATCAATCACTTGACATCAATCAATCAAACCATTGGCATCAATGACAACATGATCCAACAGATGTTTCCCCGTAGGGGTTTTACCATGTGAAAACATCGATGTGTTGATCTTTGATCTGGTTATGTGAGTGGTTACTAAAGGTGTTCGTCCTCTGTTGGAATACCTGTGTTGTTGAGCATGGTATCAAAGCCAAATGGGATAATAGGAATGACAACAACATGATGATAAGAAAGCCAAATGGGATAATAGGAATGACGAAGCACGTGGACTAATCGGAATGTCCATCTCTCCTGATTTAAGGTACCACCTTCAAGGAATTGATGACCCCGAAGAAGCTTGGAACACGATTGAATCTGTGTTTGGTAAACTCAATATTATTCGAGCATAATAGTTAGAAAATCAAATATTGACCTTGAGTCCAAGTGATTTTTCTTGCCTTGGAGACTATCTATCTAGGTTTAAAACACTCAGAATTTTATGTGAAGAATGTAAGATAAAAATGGTGGAAGAGCATTGCATATATCTTATCCTTTCTAAGCTAGGTAGTGCATATTATGTGTTTGTATCTACCTTTTATGCCATGAGAGAGGCTCTAGGGAAAGCTTATGACAAACCCACTCTTGAGTCCTTTTGTGATTCTTTGATTAGAGAGGAAGATAAACTTATACAACTTGGAGTAATCAACAATGCAAGTACCTCCAACAAAGCCCTAGTTGCCCAACAAAAACATAAACCCAAGTATCCCAAGACTCAACATCCTCGCTACAACAACAAGCAACATAAGGGTCCCAAACCCACTCAGACAGCTTCCCCTCCTAATGTTGAAAAAGGAGCAAAATATAAAAATAAAAATACTAACATACAATGCAACTTTTGTGATAAAGATGGTCATGATGAGTCCAAATGTTTCAAGAATATGGTAGCTTTAGAAGCAACGATGAAGAAGCACAACATCAGTATTGATTCTACTTCTTCTTCTCATGGACATGCACTTTCTGCTTCTGGTTTCTCCTTCAATTCAAATTCTACTACTACTTCTTCTTCTGATGAGTGGCTTATTGATTCAAGAGCATCTTATCATATGGCTAAGGATAAAGCCATATTTTCTGATCTAAATGAATGTAACACCAAGAAAAGCAGTTGGTGATCTTATCGGTGATCCTTCAGATCAGCGTCGAACACGTTCACAATTCCAGCGAGCCTCTTCTCTACTGGCTCAAGTTTCAGAGACTCACGATCCAGAGACATTTGCAGAAGCTTCAGGTCATCCAGATTGGGATACAACAATGAATGAAGAGTATCGTTCTTTAATGGAAAACGATACTTGGGATCTTGTACCTCTTCCAAAAGGAAGAAAACTTGTCATATGTAAATGGGTCTATAGAACTAAGTATGCATCAAATGGAAGTGTTGAAAGACACAAGGCTCGGTTAGTTGCCAAAGAATTTTCCCAAGTTGAAGGAATTGACTATAATGAAACCTTTGCCTCTGTAGCCAAAATGAATTACATATGCCTTGTTCTTTCCCTTGCCGCCTCACATGAATGGGAGGTCCATCAGATGGATGTTAAATCTGCCTTCTTGCATGGCGATTTGAAATAAGAAATATACATGGAACAACTTCCTGGATATGTCGAAAATGACTCTAGCCTTGTTTTTCGCCTCAAGAAATCTCTTTACGGTCTCAAGCAAGCTCCCCGATCTTGGTATGCCAAAATGGACAGCTTTCTTATTTCCACTGGATTCTCTAGATGCCATTCTGATCCTAATGTCTATACCAAGAAAGTAGGAAGCCATCTCATAATCCTTGTCCTTTATGTTGATGACCTTATCCTTATTGGTAATGACCCAACACTTTTAAACCGTGTGAAAACCAACCTTAAGAAGAAATTTGAAATGACCGACTTAGGCTTTTTGCACTATTTCCTTGGCCTCCAAGTTTTGCAAACCAATGAAGGATTTTTTCTTTCCCAGTCTAAGTATGTTTGTGACCTTCTTCGTCGCTTTCACATGGATGATTGTAAACCAACCCCTTCTCCCTTCCAGTCTGGAGTCAAGATTTTTTCCACCTGTCCTTCTCCTGAAGTTGATGCCACCCTGTACAGTCAGTTAGTTGGTAGCCTCTTATACTTCAATCATACTCGTCCTGATCTTTCCTTTGTTGTTGGTCTTGTTGCCCGATATATGCAAAAACCCCATGAAAGCCATTGGAAAGCAGCTAAAATGATACTTCACTATGTTCGTGGTACAGTTCAGTTTGGGATACATTACAGTTCAGGGGGACTCCTTTATTGGTTGGTTTCATCGATTCAGATTGGGCTGGCGACCCTGATGATTGGAAGTCTACTGCAGGTTATGTTTTCAACCTTGGTTCAGGACCTCTCACTTGGGCCTATAAGAAACAACAAGCTATTGCACTTTCTTCAGTAGAAGCAAAGTACCGAGCAGCGGTAAATGCAAGTCAGGAAGCCCTGTGGCTTCAACAGATCCTTTTAGAGTTTGGATTCCAACACCATCATCCGACCAGCTTTTTTTGTGACAATCAGAGTGCCATCAAGCTCGCCAAAGACCCAGTTCAACATCAATGTAGAAAACACATCAAGATACACATGCACTTCATCAGAAAGCTAATTCATGATCACGTTATTGAAGTGCTCTTTTTCCCTACAGAAGATCAAGTTGCAGACATTTTCACAAATTCTCTTACAGAAGCGAAGTTTTTCAAACTTCGATCTATGTTAGGAGTTCAAGAAGTTGTCATTAAGGGGGGATAGGCTCTAATGCCTCCTTCCTTCTCCTATTGTGTCACTATTGTAAATCCTTCAATCCTATCCCAAGTTGTTCTTAAGGGGGGATATTAGGATATTTAGACACTTAGGAGTTAATTAAGATCTACTTGGTCTATTGTTTCATTAGGTAAAAGTGTGTTTTCTAGTGTGTTTCTTTAGTGTTCATTAGTATGCATTTGTAGTTAGGAAATCTGACGGTCACGATATGTTCCCGACATAGAGTGATCTGACGGTTCATACTCTCCTCGATCTTAACGACCATTGGTCCGTGGCTTAGCACCCGATTGGTCCATTATCTCTATTTAAAGAGCATGGAGGGTCATTTGTCGATGATCGATTGTGAGAAACTCTATTGTAAAATCTCTCTATAATATTTTTCTTTGCATTAATAAACTGCTCTAAGTGGTCGCGTTGGCTAGGGCCATGGATGTTTCCCCGTAGGGGTTTTACCACATGAAAACATCGGTGTGTTGATCTTTGATATAGTTATGTGAGTTGTTACTAAAGGTGTTTGTCCTCTATTGGAATACATGTGTTGTCGAACACAAAACTTGCTAGGATGTACTTATCTCCATCTAAGAGTTCATTTTAGCTTAGTGATCTCCTCCTTTAGAGTATCCAACCAGGTCGGTTGATTCTCTCCAACACTTTCAGCCGTTTCAGCTATGGTTTCTTTCTTCTGTCGTTTGCTCCGTTTCTTTTTTACAGCTCGCATGTTGATGACTAGATCCCTCAAAATGGGATTTATCCTGACTTCCAATCTTGAGTTTGTAACAGGTTCTGTGTGGAATTTAGTCGCTAATATATGTGCAATTACCCTTTCCTCCTTACTCGTAGGTAAATCTACCATGTTGCTTGAATGATCGGTTTCACTAGATATAGCTTTGTCCATGTATACCAATTTCATGGACACCGAAATGTTCCTACAGAAATTAGAGAGTCGAGCAAATTGGAAATTACTTCGTTTATAGATGAGATGATGCCTCCATACTTGAGAATCGGTAGTTATAGAGTTCAAATCATGAATCACTGATAGATTCACTTATAGGTAAGTTGGTTTACCATGCTTGGCTAATCCATTTCAAATGATTATCTTTCGAGCTCATTATATGGCGGCGTTCACCTGACATCATACGGTTGTGAAGTTTCGAACGAGTGAAACGGGGTGATTCTGACTAGTCGTCGCCCACCCCACGACTGGTTGCTTTGACATATTGAAACATGTGACATCGAGGCTTTGGCGAAAGCGGTTTCAATCAACCCACCTTTCACCCCGATGTATCTCTGGAGGCGTCACACGTCCATTTTAAAAACCACAATGGTTTTCCCCGATCTGTCTTTACATGGTTAAGTCTCATGCAAGTTCACTTCTCGATATGGGCTCTAGCAGTCGATATGGGTCATTTTATAATCAATGATCTGTCAAGTTATACCTTTTGTGCCTCCACTATATTCATCCATATGCTGCCAGATATGTCTTGGTCCTATAAATTATCAATTCTCCAAACTATCAGGATTTTGCGACCATGTAGCTCTTGCTAAATTCCCGAGACTCAGATCTTGTCTGAAAATTGTTATGGTGGTAACATAGGCTCCAATTGGGGATGTTATCCTCCCTTTGAGGTAGCAAATAACTTGTAGACCCGGTGCATGATCCATTGGGCTGATCCCAAAACAATTGTATGTACCATGCTCCTACCATATCACTAGTGTCTGTTGAAGTCCAAACTCTGCACACCCCTCTCAACTGGATACTAAATAATGAATATACTGTTGAAACTGACTGTACACAATACTGGAAATATAAACTGAAGAATGCCTGTAGGGAAAGCGTATTTGTACATTCCTACCTACCCTAAAATGTTGAAATGAACACTCAATCAAGTGATCCTAAAGTGCCAATGCAACCAATCAAGCAATTGCCTTCCTAATTTTTCTCCACTCACATCTCTCTTAAGAAGGCAATCAAATATAGAAGATGGCAACTGAAAACAAAATTTGAATCCAAAATCTGAGTTTATGAATGAAACAAAATCCTCCTTCATTGATGATTGTAATAGGATGGCCACCGGATCTTGAAAACCATGAAAAATCATTTCTTCTTGGTGGGCAAAAACAAAAATACAAGACTCTTCCGTAAGTGTTTGTTGTTCTTGCTTTATTTCTTCAGTTTTGAGAACATTTTCAAATGAAATGGCAGCAATGGGTTTGTCTACTTCTCCATGCATCTCAAGAAAAACATTCATACATTCTTCAAATATGACAGCCATATTATGTGCATCAAGGCTATCCTTTTGTTCATCGAGCAATTCTGATTTGGTTTCATTAAACTTCTGGAAATTTGTTTGAGGGCTCCCATTTTGACTTTCAAATGAATTAATAGAAATAAGTTATTGCTCATAGTATTCTTGTAAATGCGAAAATATGACATCGTGAACTATTTCACAGTCTAGAGTCCTCATGGATTTATTTTCAAAATCATTGCATGTGTCTATGTTGTTTAGAAATTGGACCAGTACATCATTCTCAGGGGAAGAAAGGCAACCTTGAAATACCTTGTCTTCCTGGTAATATTGTTGAACATATACATTAGTTCTAGGAAAAAGGAAAAGACCTTTGATAAAAATTTATTGATCGGCTTCTTCTTTAATATGATGACTGAGTACAGATTGGAATTCTAAATTGAAATACCCCTCCAAGTAATGATCGTGCAATGCATGTGAGTGTAGTTGGTGTTCTTCAATGATGACAACCCTTTCATGTAAAATAGGGCTACTGAGAATACAATCAGAACTCCCTATGTTTTCTGAAATTTTATGATTTTCTCTTAACCATTCAAAGGAAGAATAACATAAGGGAAGAGAGTTTTTATCTATAAGTCTGCTGCTTTATTCACTTTCAATGCCATGCTTGGACATTCTCTGATTTTAAATGCTACAAACATTTTGTTTTAATAATTCGAATGAGGGAAAACATAATGGCAAGGTTTTGTTACCTGATTCGAAACCTTCTTCATTTTTTCTAGTATCGTCATAGGTACATTTTTCTATCTCTTCGGGTTTCTGGACATGCTCACTTTCTACTTTGTCTTCAACCAACGACTGTATTTCTGAATTTACAAGGTCTTCCTCAAAACAAAGAATAGGGTCATCAAGCGTCTGAGAAGAGTACTCCAATATCTTGTCAATTTGTTTCGTTGGTTTGGTGTGACTTTGCATCAGCACAAATTCATTTGCCTCAACAATAATCTGAGAATTCTCTTTCAACAATTTGAATGTAGTAAAGCACAAGGGTACAGAATTCTCTTCAGCTGATCTAATATTTTGCTCCTCATTGTACTGCTGAAAATGAAAGTCTTCAATATCACGATCGTCTTCACACTTGTCATATACAGGCAGATCACTGACATATGCAAGGTCGTCTAACAAGAACAAACTTGGAACATCAACCTGTTCTTCGACAAACTTATTTGTACACTCATCCTCTTGATTATCTATAAATGAATACATGAAATAATCAGCCCCTTGCTTATCATGGGATGGATTAGAAACTAAATCAGCACCTTCTCTTTCAACAAATGGGACATAATTTTTTTCAACATCCTTGGTATTGGGAGATTCAAGAGGACCTATGACATGGTCAACTATATGCTCAAGGTTCCAATCAACCATTTTATGTTCATATTCTCTTTTATTTTCTTTAGCATCTAACTCCTCATTTTGGATCTGTTTACATGCTTGGATGTTGTGCTAAATATCCTGAGCATCATCAAACATTTGTTGTAAGGACTTAGGTATTCTTTCCATCAGGAGGAAAGACAAGTCTGGATGAAGAGTAGTTTCATAATGGAGCATGGCGACAGATTTAGTGGGTTGAATTCTTTTGGACAAATTGTAATAGACACTGGAAAACCTCCTACTGAATATAGAAATAGTTTCATTTCTCTGCTTTTTTAAGGCATAGAACTCTATAAGTTGTAGATCCAAAGATTTCTTCCTGCCCCAAATCTTTAAAAAGACATCCTTCAATTCCTCCCATGAGCTAATTGTCTTTGGATGCAAACATTTAAACTAGCTAATTGTCTTTGGATCCTTCAATTCCTCCCATGAGCTAATTGTCTTTAAAAAGACATCCTTCAATTCCTCCCATGAGCTAATTGTCTTTGGATGCAAACATTTAAACTAGTCTTTGGTGTCTCCTTTCAAGGATTGAGAGAAGACCCTCATACAAACATCATCATGGTCGATCTCAAACAAATCTATAAAATGCTCAAACCCTTGGATGTGTTTTTTAGCTGAGATGGTATCAGGTTCCCCATCAAACATAGGCAAGTACTCATAGTGCTTTGGAGGAAAATCATGAAGGATGTGGGGTAACTTTAAGGGTATGTATCTATGCTGAATCTTGGAGGGTGTTGGGTCAAGTGCAGGAGATGAAATATCAACTCTGGTTTCATGAGACTTATCAACTTGGTTGTGGTCATCACATGGCCCAGATGGAAATGTTTTATCAACATCAGTGATACAGTGAGGGTACGCATGCACATATTTAAGAGGAGGATATATAATTGCAAGATATTCATGATCATCATTAGAATGTAGCGGGTAAACAAAAATTTGTTTGGCATGTTCAAGGAAAAAGCAGAGGCAACTAATGACAAACAATAAAATGCCTTGGAAAAAATCCAATTTTAAGTGCTTGTTTTCTTTCATAATGTCTTTTCATACCTCTATCAATGGATCTCGTTTTCCATTGGAGTCTTTGAATTACATTTGAAGCTTGAGTAGAGTCATCAATAATGTTTTGGAAGTTGGATTCTACATTGAGAGTGGAGTCGCCAGTGAAAATTTGAATTTCTGGATTCTTCTACCAGTGGAATCACCTTCAAACTGATTTTTTGGTGTGTGGAGTCGCTAGAGCAGGAATACATCCAATATGTGTCTAAGTTTCTATTGCTCTCAGACCTTAGAACTTAACCATGTCATTCTTTCCCAGGGAAAAATTTTCAATTTCATCCCCAGCAACAGCGCCAGAATGTTAGCACTCTATAAATTTTGTCCGGCTAAATAGACAAATGACAGAGGTAACTATTTCAACCATCTTTAGAGCTGAGGCACTAGCCTACTCAACTCAGAGAGGGCTCTCTCATGTCACTTGATATATCTATGGAAATCAGTGGCTAGATTTGGTTTGTGTTGGGGATTTTTAATAAAATAACTGGAGAAATGAAGATGACATTTGGGCTATGGGGTCTGGAATAAGTAGAATACATCATCAAACCTGAGACTATTTAGAGGAAAAGGCTAAATCAGGCAGTAATTTTGAGTTTATATATGAAAATTTTTCATGACATCGGAGGAAAAAGAAACACATAACTACATCAGAGCATTACGGAGATGAATTCTGAAAAAGTTAAGAAGAAAGAAACACAATCTAAGTTGTTGAGCCAAGAGCATCAAATAATGAATTATGGGTCTCTAAATCTCCAATTTAGACAGAAGGAAGTGTAAATGAATGTATTCTTACAAGAAATACATACTATGAGAGGCAAACAAGACGCATATCACTGTCAGTTAGAATCTTTTCATAAACAATCCAAAATCTGCCTCTGCATTCATATATTCATTCTAGCCCCAAAATTTACAAAAACTTTTCCTGCACAGAGGGTAGGCTCCTCTTTTCTCCATGATTTCTATATCCTCGAGATAATATATAGAGAGAGAGAGAAGGTTTCTTAGTGGAATTTAAAACGTTCGGACTTCTCATCGTTCTAAGATTAGAGATAAGTTACAAGGAGGAATGATTTATAATAATCGTTACCCTATTTTAGGGGGACCGTTAGGAACAGGTTCATCATATCTAAGGGCCATCTATCCAAAAGTTGTTGGGATGTACTTATCTTCACCTGATAGTTCATTTTAGCTTAGTGATCTCCTCCTTTAGAGTATCCAACTAGGTCGATTGATTCTCTCCAACATTTTCAGTCATTTCAGCTATGGTTTCTTTCTTCTAACGTTTGCTCCGTTTCTTTTTTACAGCTCGCCTGTTGATGACTAGATCCCTCATGATGGGATTTAGCCTGACTTCCAATCCCGAGTTTGTAATAGGTTATGTGTGGAATTTAGTCGCTAATATACGTGCAATTACCCTTTCCTTCTTACTCGTAGGTAATTCTATCATGTTCTCTGAATGACCGGTTTCACTAGATATAGCTTTGTCCATGTATCCCAATTTCATGGACACCGAAATGTTCCTACAGAAATCAAAGAGTCAAGAAAATTGGAGATTACTTCGTTTATGGATGAGATGATGCCTCCATACTTGAGAATTGGTAGTTATAAAGTTCAAATCGTGAATCACTGACAGATTCACTTACAGGTACGTTGGTTTACCACGCTTGGCTAATCCATTTCAAATGATTAGCTTTCGAGTTCGTTATATGGCGGCGTTCACCTGACATCATACGGTTGTGAAGTACCGAACAAGTGAAACGGGGTGATTCTAACCAATCATCGCCCGCCCCACAACTGGTTGATTTGACATATTGAAACATGTGACATCGGGGCTTTGGAGAAAGCGGTTTCAGGCAACCCACCTTTCTCCCTGGTGTAACTCTCGAGATGTCGCACATCCATTTTAAAAACCACAATGGTTTTCCCCAGTCTGTCTTTACATGCTTAAGTTTCGTGCAAGTTCACTGCCCGATATGGGCTCCAGCCATCGATCTGGGTCGTTTTATAATCGACGGTCTGTCGAGTTATACCTTTTGTGCCTCTGCTATATTCATCCATACGCCGCTAGATATGTCCTAGTCCTCTAAATTATCAATTCTCCAAACTATCAAGCTTCTGTGACGATGTATCTCTTGCTAAATTCCTGAGACTCGGATCTTGTCTGAAAATTGTTATGGTGATAACAGGAGCAATGCAAAGTGGAGATACAGATTGGTACATACAAAGATGTGGTATTATGTGATATAATGTCAATGTATGTTTGCCATGTATTGTTGGGAAGACCTTGGCAGTATGACAAGAAGGACATTCATGATGGCAGGAGAAATACTTAGTTCTTAGATAAGGATGGGAAAAAGCATGCATTACTACCTTTGAAAGATGAAGCAGTCAAAGAAGAACCTAGAACTAATATTATGTTGATGAGTGGAAAAGAATTGTTGCATGAAGTCAAGAGGAAGGAGGAGCTACATTTTGTTGTCATTGGTAAACCAAAGGTAATTTTGACTTCAACAAATTTAGATGATTTGCATGTTGAAATTAAAACTCTGCTTGATGATTATGTTGATATTATTGTGGATGAATTGTCAAATGCCTTACCACCTGTAAGAAGTATCAATCACCATATTGATTTGATACATGGCACAAGTCTACCTAATAAACAAGCTTATAGACTAACTTCTCAAGAGAATGAAGAAATCAAAAGGCAGGTACATGAGTTATTAGACAAAGGATTAGTAAAAGAGAGCCTAAGTCCATGTGTAGTACCAGTAGTGCTTAGTCCAAAGAAGGGTAGTCAATGGTGTATGTGTACTGATTCCAGAGCAATAAATAATATCACTATCAGGTACATATTTCCATTACCTCATATAGATGATTTGATGGATTGTTTGAGTGGGTCAAAGTATTGTTCTAAAATTGATTTGAAGAGTGGATACCATCAAATAAGGATTAGAGAGGGAGATGAATGGAAGACTGCATTTAAAACCAAGAATGGATTGTATGAGTGGTTGGTGATGCCCTTTGGGATCACAAATGCACCAAGCACATTCATGAGGGTAATGAATGAAGTTTTAAAAGAATATAAAGGAAAATTTGTGATAATGTATCTTGATGATATTTTGATTTATAGTCAAAGTAAGGAATAACATTTGAAGCATCTCAAGATGAAGTTGAGTACTCTATAAAAGGAGAAATTGTTGATAAACTTGAAGTGCAGTTTCATGAAAAGGGAGCCGGTATATATGGGATTTCTAGTCACGGAAGAAGGATTGAAGATGGATCCAGAGAAGGTGCAAGCAATCTTGAAGTGACCAACTCCAAGGAGTGTATTTGAGGTAAGGAGATTTCATGGTCTTGCAAGTTTTTATAGGAAGTTTATAAGAAGTTTCAGTCAGATTTGTGCACCCATAATAGAGACTATAAAGGAGATTAAACAATCATTTAAATGGACAAAGGTAACAAAAAGAAATTTTGAACTATTGAAAAGGAAGATCACTAAGAAACATGTTTTAGACTTACCAAGTTTTGACAAAAAAATTCAAGTGGAAACTGATGCTAGTGGGACAACAATTGGGGTTGTGTTGAGTCAAGAACAGAGACCTATAGCATATTTCAGTGAGAAATTAAATGAGGCTAAACAGAAGTATTCATCATATGACAAAGAGTTCTATGAAATTGTGCAAGCACTCAAGAAGTGGAGGCATTATTTAATGCCTAAAGAATTTGTTTTATATTCTGACAACTATGCATTACAGTTTATAAACAGCCAACCAAAATTGAACCAAAAGCGTGCCAAATGGGTAGAATTTCTGCAAAGTTTCACCTTTGTAATCAAACACACAAGTAGTGAATCTAATAAAGCTGATGATGCGTTAAGTAGAGTGAATTTGGTTTTGCAGGAGTTAAAGATCAACACTTTGGGATTTGATGAATTAATTGACATGTATAAAGAGGATGCATATTTTAAAGATATATATGAATCTATTAAAAATCAAGTTGTCCATAATAGAAGCCAATGGTTAGATTATATGTTGCAAGGAAGTTTGTTGTTCAAGAACAGTAAGTTATGCATTCCTAAGTGTTCAATGAGAGAGAATTTAATCAAAGAGAAACACAGTGGAGGATTATCTAGACACTTTGGACAAGACAAAACATATGCACAAGTGAATGCTTTCTACTTTTGGCCTAGAATGCATATTGATGTCAAGAAGTTTGTAAAGAAATGCAAGATTTGTCAGCATGCCAAAGGAAGAAGCCAAGATACTGGTTTATATCAACCATTACCAATTCCAAACAGGCCATGGGATGCAATCAACATGGATTTTGTTTTAAGTTTACCTAAAACACAAAGGGGAAATGACTCTATCTATGTTGTGGTAGATAGATTTTCAAAGATGGCTCATTTTATTGCTTGTAGAAATACTAATACTGCAACAAATATTGCAAATCTGTTTTTCTCAGAAATAGTAAGATTGCATGGGTTACCCATGAGCATTGTTTCAGACAGGGGCACTAAGTTTGTGGGACACTTTTGGAGGAAGCTGGGTACAAGCCTTAGTTTTATCTTAGCCAATCATCCTCAAAATCGATGGGAAAATAGAAGTGGTGAATAGGAGCTTGGGAAATATATTAAGGAGTCTGGTTTATAAAAATCCAAAATAGTGGGATTTAGCACTTTCTAAGGCAAAATTTGCTTACAATGGTACTCCTAACAAGAGTATAGGAATGAGTTCATTCCAAAAAAAAATTGGAATGCACCCTAGAGGAGTATATGAACTCAGAGATTTGGGAAAGCAAGAGATAAGGAGTGCAGATGTTGAAGAGTTTGCAGAACAAATGCAGAGGTTACAAGAAGATGTCAAACAAAAATTGCATGAAAACAACAGCAAGTACAAGCAAAGGGAAGATATGAAGAGGAAAGAGATGGAATTCCAAATTGGTGATTTGGTTATGGTGTATTTGAGAAGGGAAAGTTTTCATGTAGGGACATAAAACAAGTTGAAATTGAAAAATATCGGACCTTGCAGAATATTGAGGAAATTCTCAGCAAATGCCTATGAGATAGAGTTACTAGAAGGAATTGGGATTTCTCCCATATTCAATGTGGTAGATTTATACCCCTACAAGGAATCAAAAATAGAGGTAATAGATGAACATGTGAATGAGGAAATTTAGACTTTGAAATGGGAAGAACAATTACAAAAAAAGGCACAGAGGGAAGTTGAAGCAGTTTTAGATAAAAGAGTGACCAAGAAAACCAGAGGACAAACATACAATCAGTATTTGATCAAGTGGAAAGGAAAACCAACATAAGATGCCAGTTGGATGACAACAATAGAGGTTCAGAAGTACAATGTTGATCCTGATGTTTTGATGGAGCATTCTTTTCTTCCCTGGGAGTTTGATGCAGGAGCATCTAATTACACAAACTCACATTGACCTAGGTGATCAATTTCTTTACTAAAGAGGGCGGGTCCTCTTAAATTTATTCATTTGTAATATTTTTTGTTAAAATGCCTCTAGAAGGAAACGAACATATTTTGTTTGTTAGTGTAGGTGTTAATAAATCCATTAAATTAGGGATTGTGATTTTTCTGAAATTTGAATTGGATTTGGTTGTTGGATCCAGCCGAAATAGAAATGTTTGTGTTAAATAGAAGGTTCTGAAATAGCTAGGGTTGGATTTCCTGAGAGTGTGAAACATTTTATAATAGGTTTTAGTATTCTGAGAGTTCTTATGTTTGTGAACTTGTGAACTGTGTGTTCTGGAAATTTATGATCATTAATATAAAGACGCATTTTTATGATTTTTATGATTCTAGTGTCGCATTAATCAAATGGGTTTTTGGTAGCATGATATAGACAATTGAAATCTTGTTGTCTGTCATTTTATTAAGTTATATATACTCCAAACTTTGGACTTGGACCAGAGACTATCTACTATGTAATGATTCAGGTTTCGCAAAGTTTAATTCTATCTGAATCATCGATCTAAAAAAGGACTAAATCAACGGTTAAGAAGTATTTCAGAGCGTGGATTTGATCGGGAGTTAACAAAAGGAGTCGAACACGTAATATGTTATTAAATTGCATTTTGGAATATGATCTCAGATCGGACGGTGGTATTGCAGCGAAGATTGGAAAAGGCACTGGTGGGGTCGAGTACTGTGCAGACCCGAAATTATATGCAATATTGTTTATGGATATAAGTTCGTTGGTTTATTAAAAAAGATTTAGCCACAGATCATAGCCTGAGATCATATGTATGAAGAGTGTGAAGAACAAGGGGCTTAACCCTGTGTAACATTTTTTGGGGTTTAATTCGAATTCCAACACCTTTGAAATTATGAATTGTGGAACTGTTTATTAGTTTTTATTTACATAACCTTGTTTGATCCTGTCCACAAAGGAATTGAAAAGGAAAGTGAGTATATTCTTTGTTATTGTAGCGAATATTTGGCCTTGGTAGGCTATCAGACTCTTTGCACCTTATTAACATATTTTTCAGATTGGCTAATGCCTCATCAAATTCATCCCCATATGTTGTGAAATCATCCATATATATTTCCACACAGTTGTGAACTAGATCAAAGAATATACCTACAACAACTCGTTGAAAGGTGGTGAGGGTGTTGCAAAACCCAAATGGTAGAACACAGTAGATGAATGTCCCCCAAGGACAAGTGAAGGTTGTTTTCTCCTAGTCTTTGGGTGCGATTTGGATCTAGTTGTATCCACCGAATCCGTCGAGGAAAGAAAAATACTTATTTCCTGCTAACGTGTCCAAAACTTGGTTGATAAATGGTAATGGGAAGTGATATTTATGTGTTTCTTTATTTAGGTCTCTATAATCTACACAAATTCTCCATTTATCATTTTTTTTTGGTGCCATGACAAAAGGGGAGACCCACTAGCTATCAAAAATGTAATAAATGAAGTTAGTTGTAAGCAATTTTTGTAGCTCTTCTTTGAATATGTCTTTCATTGTCGGGTTCATCTAGCATTGGGGCTGAAAAATGGGTATGGATCCTTCCTTAATATATATATGATGTGTACACAAGTCAGGATGGATTCCCTTTGTGTCAGAGTAATCCTAGGTGAAGGCATCACTGTGCTTTTGCAGCACTTGAACCAATCGCTCCTTTTGTTCTTCAGTCAGTCCTCGATTGATTTTCAAGGTTTTTCCTAGGCTGATTTCTATGGTTTCTATAAGGGATCCTTGATATTTTTGTGGCGTGGGTTCGTGTTTTGTGGGTGAAATTCTTGTTGAGGCTAAGCAAACCCGAGTTTCTAGTTTCATAACATGCTCAAGAATATGTGTGTTTCCTAAGGAAGAGGAAGAGACTATAAAATCATTGATTTTTTCATCTTATGTTTTATTTATTATGGCTAACTATTGATCTATGGAGAGGACTTGATGGGATTCCCCCTATTCATCTCTTATCCATCAACCCAAAGTGGTGTTTCTAAGTCGATGTTGGGTTTAACAGGAGGGTAGAGGGTTAATTTTTTGGTGTATGTCCTGTGGGAGATGGTCGTGTTTCTTGACTAACAATCAGTGTAGGCATCGACAGTGGCCAGCCAGGTAGTTGCAGGATTAGAGGATACCCACCCAAAGAGGTTTTGGGTTGTAGAACCATGAAGTCACTGGGATATTCCCACGAATCCAGAGAGATCACTACATCTTCTAGAATTCCCTCTAGTTTAATGGTTGATCTATCAACGAGTTGAAGGACAGTGGGGGTTCCAATAAGGCCTGTAAGACTTAAGGCTTGCACGGTCTCGCATGTCATAATGTTGATGGTGGCCCCAAGTTCGATTACCATGTTACTAATAAGTGTATATTTTATCTTCACATTAACAATTGGACTGCCATGGTCAAAGTATTTAACTATGATAATTCCCCCCATCATTAGGTTTGATAGTTTTCCCATGACATGAACAGTTTGGGGATCCTTTCATTTCCTAACGAGCTTCCTTAGACAAAGTTATCGTACTTCTTTTGAATAAATAGGTATGTCCTTAATTGCTTGGAATAGTGGTATTTTGACACACATATTTTTTAGTTCTCCTAAGAACTCCAAATTAAGTTGTGTAAAGAGTTTTTCTTGGTTTAGCCTTTCAGGATAGGGTGGGTCTTGAAGTTCAAGGTGGGCATTATGAGCTTTTGAAGGTTCCTGAGATTGTTTTTGTTCTGATTCTTCATTTGGGACCTCCTCATTCAAATCCTCAATGC
Source organism: Picea mariana (assembly GCA_032191745.1). Classification (NCBI taxonomy): domain Eukaryota; kingdom Viridiplantae; phylum Streptophyta; class Pinopsida; order Pinales; family Pinaceae; genus Picea; species Picea mariana. Next base: position 141,451 of record JASDQU010101758.1, on the reverse strand, counting down.
TAATGCGAGGTTGGTCCTTGGTTAGAGTGTTCCTAGATCTAATGTGAATATCATTACAATCTAAGCAACAAATGGAGTAACTAGGGTGGTTAGCAAGTCCATCAGCTTGTTTTGGTTGACTTGGCCTTCCATTATTTGGGTTAGGTATGGGTTGTGCAGGTAGTTTTGGTTGAGGAGGGGCAGATGTGGATGCCTACATTTGGGGAGGAGGAAGGAGTTGCATGGGTGGCTATGTCATAGGTTGTCGAGGTCCTCCCATCGGGTGATTTCTCCATTCTTGTTGCCATAACTGGTTAGGAGGAGGAGCTACCCATTGTTGTGTTGGCATACCCCATGATTACGAAGCATATGGCATTGAAGGGTTAGTCCTATATGAATTGAAAAATTGAGATTGATCTTGGATCATACATTGAGGTTTGGGTTGTCAGGGTTTCTTCTGAGAGACATTAATTGTTTTGGTTCTTCAGCTTTCTGATCAATAGATTTTAATCCTGGTAAGGATGGACAATTATGAGTAGCATGATCCTTGTTGCATATTCTGCAAACCTCGATCTGATCCAATGGGCATTCCCTCCTTGGGTGCTTTGTTCTGCATATCAGACCAAATATAGCCAATGCTTGTTCTATTTCTTCCCTCATTTTATTCATCTGTAGTGTATCCAGTTGGGAGCTTAGGAAACTAAGTATGTCGGTCTTGAAGTCTTCTAACATGTTCCTGATTTACGCTCTTGTGACTCCACTTCCAGTAGTTTTTTTTGTTCTTGCTAGTATATCTCTTGGTCCTTTGCTCATTTTTTATGTGCCTTTGGAATACTTATGGTAAATTTCTTCGATAATATCATTCTCTAACCAAGAAACATCTCCCTCACCCATTAGATTGAGGAGTTATATACAATCATCTTGGATTCCTCTTAGGAACAAGACACGTCATATCTCAGGAGACAAGTCTCCTTGCTCTTCCCTCTGCATGTTATAGGTGAACCGTTCAACTTAATCTTCCAAACTCTCATCTTCATGTTGCATCATCTTGAAGACTTCCTCTCTTCTTTCTTTGTCTTTGTAGTAGTCTTGGTACTTATCTAGAAACTTCTTTGTCATTTGATCCCATGAGAGGATGATATCATTTCCAAGACCCATAAACCATCGTATTGCAGTGCTCTTGAGTATGGCGGGAAAAAGCTTTAGTTTATGGGTGTCTGTCATGTAGTCGTAGCTTCCACAAAGTACATAACACTCGAAGAGGAAGGTATCAAGATCTTCTTTAGATAACCCATGAAAGTTTGGCAAGGTTGAATGAGGGATGTTCTTCATCTTGGTCTCGTCATCTGTTTCTTTAATTGGAAATCTGAAATTTGTGGGTTCCTCCTCGACAAGCTCGTGTGCCATTTCTTTTTTAGGGATGTCATTTGCTTCTAAAGGTGCCCTAGAAAAATAAAAAAAAATAAAAAAAGAAATCTCTAGAGTGATATTGTTCGTTGATCTACTCTTCTGAAAACATGATTTCAGTGTGCAAAGATCCTTGTACAGTTTCCAATACCCGAGGAGAGGCTTCATGATTCTTCTTGGAAAGAGAAATTGTTGTAGGGGATAAGTAATTTGGTTGATTGAGCTCCTTTTCCTCTTGTGATTGACATGCACTGTTAGTTTTTTTGGGGGTTTTGGAGGAGCTAATAAATCTACCTTGTTGATCTCTAGATTTGGGCAAAGAAAAGATTAAAAACACATTCTACAGATTGTTGAAAAGAAATCATAACATATAATCTACTATAATGAAGGAAATCCACACATCTAAACAACAACTACCTTCTTTTGACAGTTCAATGGCAACGACGCCAAAAATGACAGACTTTTCAATTACTTTCTAATTAATTAATGAGCAATCAAGAAGTGTACATGTAATTATCAATCTGAAGTCGTATCTTACTTATGAATTTTTGTGCACTGTATGTGCAAGCTATAATGTGTTGTTTTGCTAAGGGGTTGTAGTAATTTGAATGTCACAAATCAAGAATTCAATACTTAATTAAGTCATTAAGCTAAGTTATTTCCTAAGTTCCAGGGAAGTAAATATTGCACTTGCAGGAAAGGAAAGTCACACTTGCAAAATTGAAATCACACTTGCAGGAATTGAAATCACACTTGTGGAAATTGAAATCACTCTTGCAAGAATTGAAATCACACTTGCGGAAATTAAAATCACTCTCATAGGAATTGAAATCACACTTGCGAAAATTGAAATCACTCTTTGCAAGAATTGAAATCACACTTTGCGGAAATTGAAATCTATACTATGATCTACTTGTGACTTGCTTAAGCATAATTAAGATATTGTTTTGTTGGGACGATTAAGTGTTCACTCATCCAATATCAATATAATAATGCCAATATCAAACTGTGGAAAATTGTTGTTAAAGCGAACAAAATAATGTGCAATTGCAAGTAGAGTTGCAGCAATGAAGCTGCAACACAAAAAGGAATCACAACGACGTGAGTTGTAGCAATGAAAGTTGTAGCAACGTAGACTACAGTAACAGATCTACAACGTGTGAGGCCAATGTCAGCAAATATGAGCTGCAACACATCTGCGATTATGACTTCACGGGAATAGAACCAATATAGAATTGCAACATAAGAGTGCTAATTCTTAATAGCAATAAATTAAATATCGACCACACATGAATTGCAGTGACTATTCTACCAGATTTTAGAATTGCAGTAGAATGAAAAATAAAGCATCTATGAATTAAGTAAACAAAACTAAAAGGTTAAATCCTAGATTAATATATAGGCAATACCTGACTAAGCAGGGGGTCCTACCCTCTTAGACAAGGAACTAAGCTATGAAATCAAAACCATGTGATCACCAACACATCAACACATGAATGAAAGCAGGAACATAAATTATATTACATAAGTTTTAAAGTACAATAACAATCGAATGCTTATCACTAGAATAATTTTCTCCCCCTTTCAGTTATGGGGAAGCTGAGGTTTTTATACAACATGAATGATGTCTAAAATTATACAAAGCAATGGATGGACAGTCATGAGAATCCGACTGCTCATCCGGTTACATTGATTTTTTCAAACTTTAGTGAGAGTTGGGTGTGTGTTGACTCGATAGGCAAATCAATTTCTTCTTTTAGTAGCCTACTTGCCTCGTGTCGCTTTCCTTCATGAAGACCATTTCCCAATTGTCAATTGTAGTGTTGATTGTTGTGTTAACGGGATTTGTACTCAGAATCATAGCAACAATAGAATTGGAGTCGTGACAATGGAGAGTATTATTGGAGTTGCAGTCATTGTTTGGAAATGCAGCAATGGAGATTGTGCTCGAAGTTACAACAATTGCCTGGAGTTGCAGTAACAACGAGTGCACTTGTAGTTGTGGTAGTTGGTTTGCGCCTAGTTACCGGAGTTGCAGCGATTGGATCGTGCCTCAAATTGTAGCAATAGGAAGTGCCCTTAGAGTTGCAACATAGAGATATTGCAGCCATTGTGAGCAGTTGTAGTTGTTGTATTACTCACGTGTAGCAGTGTTAGTACATGAAAGTGGAAATTTCCTTTAAGAAATATGCAAGAATAGTGTAATCATGGCATATGGGGAAATATTTGTACCTTGATGATAAATGTGACAAAACTAGATAAGGAGAGTATCAAAAGGAAGAGATTAATGAAAAATGGTAAGCAAAAAGGTATTAGATGGGTGTTGAAAATATTTCAATTTAGGCACATGTCATCTTGTCTAGTAGTTCTAGAGTCCTTCTGCAAAATTTTATCTTCTTCCAACTCTACCTAAGATTTTGGTGCTAAGTCCTCTATGGTAGGCATGAATTGCTCCTCATTTTCTTAATCCAATATGGATGGTTCATAGAGTTTCAAAATTTCCACATTCACTACTAAGTAAATGCGCATATATGGGGGGAAACTCAGTATGTATGCATTATCACCCACCTTCTCTAATACTTCAAAAGTACCATCCCATAAACCTTGATCTTCTTCTCATGACCCGACAACCTTTCTTTGTCTAGATGCAACCAAACTCTATCTCCCATCTTGAATATTTTATCAATTTTGTGTTGGTCATGTCAGGCCTTGTACTTTTCCTGTGACTTCTTCAATATCTCTTATACTTTCAAATGGTTCTGCCTAATATTTTCAACAAATTTGTACTCTTTAAATACATCTCCTATGATGTCTTCCATCACTCCTGCTTATTGTCTATATTCAACATCCAAGGGCAATAGTGGAAAATACCCAAAACAAGTTTCAAAATGAGACTTCTCAGTATAAGTGTGGTCTAATATGTTATAAGAGTGTCAAATATAAATCAAATTTTCATCCCAGGTCTTTGGATTCTTGTGATTTTAACCCCTAAAAAGATGAATGAATGTCTTGTTGACTACTTGTGTTTTCCCATTTGTTTGTGGATGGAAAGTTGTAGATTTCTTCAACTCGGTGCCCAAGTTCTCCTAAAGTGATCCGTAAAAGAGGGACTTATATCCCACTTGCTTCACCAACATGAATCCTTTGCAGAAGTCTCTTATTTTGTTTGTCTCGGGCTTCTACAAAGTGCCCATTCTTGTGGAGGTTACAAGGCCTCTGTCTTATGCCTTGTACATGTATCTCTATACTTCTGAAGGTTGTAAAACGTGTTCTCTGTGGAACCTCTGATCTGGATTTCATCCACACGATTGTTATCTATATATGCATCAATTGAATGTTTACAAAATAAATTTGATGCCATGTCTAATTTCAATGCAAAAACCAAGCACTGTATTGCACCATGCCAGAGTGACTTGTTTTCCTCTTCTCAATCTTAAATCGGTCCTACTTGTTTCCTACAGTATTTCCAATGCTCTCAACAGTTCAAGAAATGTCTCTTCATGGTTTCAAAACCATAGATAATCCTATCTTAGCATTGTTATCCAACACCTTGTCATTTACTTCCCCATAAATAGCTATCAAAAACGTTGAGCTCCATTTGTGTTGGAAAAGGGCATCATATCCCATAATAACTAGCTTTGAAGATGTAAGCTTTGTTAGAAGATCTGCATGATAAAATGCAAAGAGCAGATGACATTGAACAATAAGAATCGTTGGAGAGAAAATATTAATCACATCATGGTAGCACTTTATTTGAGAACCACCAACAATCTGAGTGTGCACCCACTTCTCAAATGACACATCGCTATCTTTGGATATATATAACTCTAGTGCTTGTTTACAAATATCCATGGTTAAAATATTGCAGCGTAGCATTACACATGATCCAAATAATGCAAGAAACACTAATGCAGTTGGCTCCTGGTAGTGAATCAACCAAATGAGGAAGGTGTACGACCTCCAAGGAAGGGAAATCAACCAACAACCAATGTGATAATCCAGGGAGAGAGATAAAATGTGTATAGGTTGTGTGTGGTCTGTACGGACACTATACAAATGTGTACAAACTCACCTCTGCAATCAATTCGCCATGTGGCTTGTAGAAATCAACTCATAGCCTATGGGAGGGAGAAAATGTCCCCAACAGATACGATTTTGACCCAGGCAGTGGAATAACACTCCAACAAGGGAGAAACTCGTCTGACAATTAATAAATTCTTCCCAACAATAAAAAATTCACCCAAACAATTGCTAAACTCACCTAGCAAGTATAAATTCATCCCAATAATAACAAATTCACCCAACAAGAATAATTTTTCCTTAACAATAACAAATTCGACCCAATGAAGGAGAACATCGACCAGACAGAAGATTTGAAGTGCCTGCGAAATTAATGGACGATTGAGGCAATGAGAAAAAATTCAAGCAAGTGGAAAAATTCCTAGGGAGAGATAAATGTGACCCAACAACCTGTGAGATATGAGAGGAATTATCAAAATGGAAGCTCTACTAAATAATTGCAACAACTATTTAATTGCAACCACTAATGCCAAATTTTGAGATGAATCCAAAGGTGGGAAATATAGAGTTGTTGGTGTTCTTAGAAAATGAATGGGAAGGAATTTCTAAGTGTTGCCAATGGGAATAGAGTAGCTAATTCTTCATTTCCTTTAGAGATTCAATTGCAAACAACATTAAAACACACATGAATTCATACATTATCTCAACAGTGAAGCAAGCACCAAACTTATGCACAACAAAACAAATTCACATGCAAATTGCTCTTCACAAGCACAAGGAAATATCCAAGCTCATACAATAATTTAAACACACCATAAGACAAATATTTTACCCTAGAATCCCAAATCGGAAAACCATCTTTGAATGGGGGCTCAGAGTTTCATTCTGACAATATCTAGTACAAATAACTCTTGACTCTTTATTATTTTCCCCCTTTGGCCAAAAATCCCAATGGGAGTGAAATTACATGAGGAAATAGGGAGAGTTGGGGGGTACGGGAATGACAACAACCATGGCCCTTCACTTCCCATTCCTCAACCTTCTCTCCTATTCAATTTTTTAATTACATTTTGTTCTCTATTTTTCTGTCACATTCTCGTTTTTGTCTTATTAGACTTTCACATTTACATTGCTTTACAAAGTTTGCTAACCATCATCAATTGTCGAATTTCTTTATAGGTACTAAGTCTTACTCCCATTCATTGGTTTGGATACATTTCATAAAGTGTATTCCAAAAGGCACTGAGAAATCTGGTATTCTTATCTGAGATGATGCTCCTTGGTATACCAAAGTGCACCCAAACCTCTTCAAAGGACGTGTTTACTACTTCTTGTCCTTTGATGGTCTTTTTACAAGGCGTAAGAATGAACATATTGCTAAACCTATCAACTACCACAAATAGATAGTCATGTCCCTTCCTAGTTGTTGGAAAACCACCCACAAAATCCATGGAGATGTTATCCATGGGTCTAATGGGTATAGATAAGGGATGGTATTAACCTTACTTATATTATCGAGCTTGCTAATACAACAAAGTACACTTCCTCTAATAAACCAAGCTACATATTCTTTCATTCTATGCCAATGCAGATACCTTGGTAAGTTGGCAACTATCTTCCCAACACCAAAATGTCTTGCAACCTTAGAGGTGTGAGCCTCTTTGATAAGCTGCAATTTTTCACCTTTAGGAACACAAATCTTGTTTAACTTGTAGCAACCCATTATGGAGTTGATAGTCAGCCTTATTGTCACCTTCTTCTACATGAATTTGGATTTGAAGTTGTTAAAACACCTTTTTGAAGTCCTCTTCTCCCAAGTATGCCTCTTTATATGCATCATGGGTAAAAGGCTCCATGTGCATAAGAGTTCCCAAAGATGCAATCTTCGATGTGGGTTGCCTTGAAACAATTTTTGTCAACTTATTAGTGTCTCCCTTCTTATATTTGATGACTAGATGAAACTGTTGGAAAAACCCCATCCACTTATAATGTCTAGTTTATCGAAACTTACTTTGGGCTTACAAATACTATAGTGGTTGGTGATCAATGTGGATAGTGGTTTCCTTTCCCATCAAATAGTGCTTCCACTTCTCAATAAATTGAACTAGGGTGTAGAGTTCCTTATCATACATAGGGTAGTTCAGAACTACCCCATGAAACATTCCATCATGATATCATACTAGCTTACCTCCTTGCATCAAGGTCACTCCCATAACATATGCACTTGCATCCATCTCCACTTCAAAAGGATTTTTCAATTTCAACAATGCAAAAACCGATGCTTGACTAATCTTTTGTTTTAGCTCATTGAAATTTTTTGGTTCATTCTTTCCCCACTAGAAACTCTTACCACTAGTTGTTATTGCATGAAGTGGCATAGCTACAATTGAAAAGGATGTTGTAAAATTCCATATATATTACGTTGCCCCAACAAAGCTCCTAACTTCAATTGAACTAGTAGGAATTTGGCACTTGAGGATGGCCATTATCTATATTGAGTTCCTTGTTGGCCCTTGGTTATGGAAGAAAGAGAAGATCAAGGAAGAAAAGGGAAAAACATGAATTGTGCGGAAGACACAATGACTGTTACTGGGTCGAAGTGAGTAAAAGAGCAGAAAAGACAAAACGAAGTAAAAGGAAGCAAGACGTTGGACGAGGATATCGAGGATGACATATCAGCAAGGAAGATGGATCGTGGACAAATCAGAAAGCGGAAAAAGCCACTATTGGATGCTTTGGAGCACAACGCGAGAAGGAAGGAAAGACAGGCTAACGAAGCCCTGAAAACGTGGATCAAGTTGACCTAGGGTTTTAGACACCTAGGGTTTTGGTATCTAGGGTTATGACACCTAGGTTTCGACCTAAGGCTATCGATGAGTTATTGTAATGTATAAATAGAAGTCTAAAGGACTTGGGATGGGTTGTTGTTATTGTTGGTACTGAGTTGATTGAGGATTCATTGTTATTATGTGATCGAGTGAGTAGTATTGTGTGAGAGAGAAGTGTTGAGTGTAGAGCCTTCTGGTATTGTAAGATATTCAGTTGGGTGCGAAGGTCAGTCCTGCAACTAGGTGCACAGGAAGGGGAGAGAAAGAGAAGAAAGAAGATATGCTAGCTAAGAGTGCAGACAAGAACTGTATGCTCATCTTAATATATTATAAAGCAAAGTTTTGTGGACGTAGCCCTAGAGAGAGGGTGAACCACGTATATCTTTTGTTGTGTGTGCGACTGATGCTCTGTCCTTTGTCATTTGGTACACTGTTATTTCAGTACTGTGTTAGATCTGATAGATAGTTATGCAGAGTAGATCTAAACTGGTAAAGGATATATAAAGGTTGCATTGCTCTTGTATTAGATCCACCTAGTATTCCCTTTGGTTGTAGATGTCTCTATCCTGCAACCCCCCCATAGCTACTTCGGGTGAGACTGCATCTGCTTTGCAGGTGTTGCCGAAAGGGCCAGTAGTTAGGGCTTGTTGGTGCACTCTTGGAGCTGAACCCTGGGTCTGCCCCTGTGCCAACAAATGGTTCCGTTGTCGAGACAGGAATATTCTTGAGGGAATGTTAAGGTGGTTTCCATCGAAGACAGAGATTCAAAAGTGGATAGAAGACCAAGAAAATGACTTTGTTGAATCCCAGAACAAGAACCCTAATATTAGTACAGAGGATTGGTTGGAGATATATATCTTTACTGATATACAAGAAATTTTCTTTGGAGGAATCCATCAGGAGCTATATGAGTGGCTAGCTAGGTTAGCAGATACCCAATTTGAGATCAGATCTAGGCCACCTGTGGTTTGCACGTCGACGCTAATCAAGAAGGTCAAGAGAGTTGATAACACCATGTCAAGAGCAGTAGATCATTGGTTTGATAGTACCATTGGAGGGTATATCACCGAGTTTGTTGTTGACAAAGTAGAGTCATATATCCAAGCCGATAAATATTTCTTTAAGGGACCTAGAGGAAATTTTTTACATTTTCTGAAGTTGAAGATCAAGATGTTATTGCATGAGAAGAACATCTTGAAGATACAGTAGTTAGAGGGATTCGAAAAGGATAATGTTCAAGAATTCGGACAATGACAACGACACAAAGGCTGGACATATGCGCAGTGGGAGAATGTTCAGAGAAGTTCATCTTGCGAACCGGTTTAAGCAGAACTATGGGGATGAGGGTTTCTAGGCAGATCTGACAGACGAGGAGCATTCAGAATCCACTAGGACAGAGGAACCTCGCTGAGAAGAACCAGAAGCTTCAGGAACTGCGTTGACTATCGAAGAAAGTAATTTTAATCCTACTATTGTTTCAGCAACATTAAGTAACCATAATAACCTAAGTCATCAGAGCATTGTCACTAGTAGTCCATCATATACTCGGTCAAGAAACCTAGGAAGATTTATGATAGATGAGATGAGGTTACCCACCTTTAGAGGAAATGGATCTGAAGATCCTGAACAGCATTGGTTTCTCTGCGAAGCTGTGTGGAGTATTAAGAATATCACTGACGAAGCTGTCAAACGAGCTCAGTTCAGCACTACCCTAAGAGATCGTGCACTGATCTAGTATATGAAATTTGTCCAAGGAGCTACACCTAAACCACTAAATGTTATTAAAACTTCACTAATTGTTGAATTCAAGAAACCTAAGTCGGAATCACAGTATATTACAGAACTAAAAGAAATCAAGTAGAGAATAGTTGAACCAGTATGGGAGTTTGATCAAAGATTCAAGACCTTGACAGGCCATCTAAGATTTCAAATCCCAGATGAGAAGAAAAAGGAATGGTTTATTGTTGCCCTCTTACCACACATCAGAGTTTCTTTGATGTAATAGAAGATTGCTTCGCAAGTTGAGGCATTGGAGATCACCATGAAGCTAGAATCATCCCCTATGGGAGAATCCAGCTTAGGTATGAGTCAAATCTTGAGTCAGCTAACTAGTTTATCTCTACAAGTCGAAGATATGAAGAAAGACAAGGGAAAAGATAAAAGAGAAGACATCTGGTGTGTCAGATGCAGATCAGAAGGCCATTACAAGGAACATTGTCCCCTATTCTATGAATACTTGGCCTCTGTAGCTCCGAGCCCCTTGAAACAAGTTACCCTACCCTGGTGCAAGGTATGCAGAAATAGACATCGCCCTGGTGAGTGCTACTACATGCAAAAATATGTTCAGACACCCACAAATTTGTATCGCACATTCTGTAAGTCCATGGAACAAGATGATAGGGATTGTAGGGCTTACGATCTCATGCTTGAAAGGTCAAGGGATATATACAAGATTCAAGGTGAAGTACAACAAGAAGGAAACACTACGCATTATAACTCCCTTGGGAGAGGAAACTTCAACCCTCGTGGTGGATTCTGAGGAAGAGGAGGAGGTATGGGTCGAGGTTGAGGATAGATAATTTGTTATAACTATGCACAGTCAGGACACTTGGCAAGGGACTGTCAGAACACTTGTACCACTTGCAGCTATTGCAACTCTTTCGAGCATGTTATCGAGGAATGTCTAGCATTGCTAGCTAAACTTCAAGATAAACGGGGACCTCAGCAGAACCCGCAAATACAATTGATCAAAGAAAAACCTTGTGGAGAATACCCTAGATTGGTTGTTATCACTAGAGGAGGCATTGTTACAGGAGAGGATAGAATAACCCAAGGAAAGAATATAGAAGAATCAGGAGTCACAAAAGCTGCAGAGAAGACACAAACTTTTGATGCAAAGAAAGAAAAACAAATGTTCGAGGAGGCAAGAAGAGAATTCAGGGGAGACCAAGGCTCTTCATCGAAGACATGACTAGAAGTAAGAGAAGGTATAATGCCTCTGGAATTCGATCAGTCTGCTTCGCTCGGAGATGGAAAAGAGGCAAGTAAACTTGTCAGTTTCTTACATACGTTTATAGAGCTGATTAAAGATGAGAAATCTATATAAGAACTGCAAAATTTGGTTAGAAGGTATGAGACAGGAAGGGTAGATCATTTATTGAGTAAAGCAGTACATCAACTATCCAAGAAGAGAAGGACAAATAAGGAGTTACACCTGAATGCTTGGATCGGAGAGTATGATATAGACTATGTGGTCCATGACTTAGGGTCGGAGGTCAATGTCATGACGAAGCAAACCTGGGTACTGATGGGAAAACCTAAGCTGATATATTCCCCTATCAGGCTTAAGATGGCTAATCAGTAGGCAGTAATCCCCTTCGGAATATTGGAACATGTCCCTATGGACATCGACGGAGTGAGGACGCTTACAAACTTTGAGGTGATTCAGATAGTTGATGATAGTTGTCCTTACCCTGCTCTGTTAGGAATTGATTGGGCTTTCAATAATTCTACTGTGGTTGATTTAAAGAAAATACGAATGATGTTTGAAGGAGATGGCCTTAGGTTCATCGCACCGTTAGATCCCGATGAAGGTCAGTGATACATTGAGCCCATCAGAGAAGAAGACCGCGCATATGAACTAGAAAACATATACAAATTAATAACCAGACAACATGATTACATTAATCCTACGGTGGATGGAAATTTGAGCAGTCAAAGTGACAACGCATGTTCATCATATTCAGAAGAAGCACTGGAGAACTCGCAGAACAAAATGTACGAAGTATCTACAAGGAGATGTGCTAGATTAACCAGAGAAGTATGTTGGATCGGCACAACAGTAAGTAACTTACCCAGCTTTGATGGTCTGAATTCTTTAGAAACCTTCTTGTTGGACTTTGAAGAAAGTGTACCAACGCAACAACGCTTGTTGTCAATGGATGAGGCCTTGAAAGCCACACTAGCAAGATGGTGGGGGACACATAAAAACAACATTACACAATGGGTACAATGCCGTACTCTGATGACAATGCGGTTCTCAGCGCAAGTAGACGACTGCGAAGTTAGGTACACAGGTCGAAGCTGCCTGAAAGACCATGTGCGAAGTTGCAAGGAAGCCTGGAATAGTATTCCTCAAGAGCAGTGGGTGCACAAATTCATAAACACACTGGACACTATCCCTATCAACTGGTACCTTCAAGCAGAACTGTGCCTCGTCACTACAGATTGGGAAGGTATGACTCAGAAATTTGTCACTACCTTTTTATTCAAAAGCCAATATCCTAAAGTAGATCAAGCATTACATATTGTAAGACAGAAAGTATTCGAAGAGGCACCTAGCCTCCCTTTGGAGCAATAAGAGGGTGAATGGACTGCGCCTCTCCACAAACTACAAGGTTGTTACAACATCAATGTTAATGAAGATGATGATCCTAGGAAGGTGAACATCGCAGAAACAGAAGGCTAGAGAGATGCGAAAGAACCAGAAGTTAAGCTACCATTTATTGGACAGCCAATCAAGATCAAGAAAGTCAATATTGGAACAGAGCAAACATCGAAGCTTGCAAATGTTGGAGATTATTGGGATGTTGCCACTATTGACAAGATCACCAAGTTATTGCATGAGTATCAAGACTTGTTTCCAACCAAACTCACTGATATGAAGGGAATTAAAGGGCCTATGGGAGAAAATAGGATCCCTTTGAAACTAGAAGGAAGACCAATCAAACAGAGACCCTACAGATTGAACCTTAAATATAAAAAGAAAGTGAAGATTGAGCTCGACAGAATGCTGGAAGCAAGGATTATAAAACCTGTCGAAGAATCAGAATGGATTAGCCCTATGGTGGTACAAGACAAGAAGACAGGAGAGATCAAGATCTGCGTAGACCTCGGGAAGCTGAATGATGCATGTTTGCATGACCCCTTCCCTACGCCATTCACTGACGAAGTGTTAGATAATGTAGGAGGTCAGGAAGTATATTCTTTTATAGATGGATTCTCAGGATACCATCAGATCCATTTTGCAAGGAAGATCGCCATAAGACCACCTTTGCCATAGAATGGGGATCCTACCAATATACAGTAATGTCGTTTGGATTGAAGAATGCCCCAGCCATCTTTTCCAAGGTGGTAGTTTAAGCATTCAAGGAGTTCCTACATAAGTTTCTAGAAACATACTTTGATGATTGGACTATTTTTATTTTATTGAAAAATCATATCGAATGTTTAAGGCTAATGTTGGACAAGTGCAGGCAGTGTCAGATTGCCTTAAACTTGAACAAGTGCATTTTCTTTTCACCATTTGGAGTGTTCTTAGGTCGTATTGTATGCAAGCAGGGATTGTTGGTAGATCCATCTAAAATTGTCATCATAGTTGATCTACCCCCTCCTACTTCAGTCAAAGAGTTGCACACTGCCCTGGGACACACAGGATATTACAGGAAGTTCATTAAAGGCTATGCCCAGATTACAGCACCCATGGAGAAGCTTTTGAAGAAAAACTGTCAATTTCATTGGACAGAAGAATGCCAGCAGACCTTCAACACATTGAAACAAAACATGGTTACTGTGCCTATTATGGTTTTCCCAAATTGGAGTAAGGAGTTTCACGTGCATGTCGATGCATCTTTTATTGCATTAGGAGTTGTGTTAGCACAACCAGGAACAAGAGACATCGACCATCCAATATCCTTTGCTAGCAGGAAGCTATCAACAGCTGATATCAATTACACCGCCACTGAAAGAGAAGGGTTAGCCATGGCGTATGCGCTGCAAAAGTTTCGTCACTACTTGTTGGGAGGACACTTTAAAATGTTTACTGATCACTCCACACTGAAATACCTAGTCAACAAGCCAGTGTTGGGGGGAAGAATATCCAAATGGCCTCTGCTATTTTAGGAATATGATTTTGAGATCATAGTTAAGCCAAGGAGAATGAACAAAGGTCCTGACCACTTGTCAAGGTTGGAACATGGAGAAGAGCCTACTAGTTTGGGGGATACACTACCGGATGCACAGCTGCTAGCCATTAAAAATATTGATGACCACTTTGCAGAGATAGTCCAGTTCCTGTCAACAGGAATGGCACCGAGTGAATATCCAATCACCCAGAAGAAACAACTAGTAGTGTGCGCTGTAGACTTTTCACTTATAGTGGGACAACTGTACAAGATGGGACCTGATGAGATACTGAGGAGGTGTGTTATGGAGGCAGAAAGACCATTGATCCTTGTTGAAGCTCATGAAGGCATTGCAGGAGGACACTACGTAGGGAAAGCCATTGCACAGAAGCTTCTTCAAGCTGACCTTTGGTGGCCTACCTTACACAGAGATGCTAATGACTATTACAGAGCCTGCGATGTATACCAAAGAGTTGGGAAGTCGTCCAGAAGAGATGAAATGTTGTTAGCACCATAGCTGACCCTACAAGCATTTGAGAAATGGACCATTGAATTCGTGGGACCTATTAACCCACCAGGGAAGTGCACAGGAGCAAGGTACAAAATTACTGCAACAAAGTACTTGACCAGATGGGCCGAAGCAAGAGCATTTAAGGATTGTAGTGCCACTACAGCTGTGCGCTTCATATTTGATGACATCATAACCAGGTTTGAGTGCCCGAAGATCCTTATTGTAAATTCTAACATTGAACAATATCTACTGCAAACAGATATTCAAAAAAAGAATAGAAAAGATACAATGGCAAATACAAACATTACACAACGATTTTTCCCCTGGAAACCCAAACCGGGAAAACCAACATATTCTATATTCATTCATCGTGTTACAATGTTTACAATACAAAATACATACAGGAGCCAGCAGCATCCAAAACCCTAACCCAATGACCTGGATTAGTCCAAAACCCTAATTCCTTAACCGAAAATAGAAAACCATCAACAAAGAAACCATGTGCCAAAAAACCACCTAAATATAATGTGGTCCCAAAAATGTGGTCCCGATGTAGAAAAAAAAAATTGGGGGCGCTACGCCAAAACCCCCACGTGGGGGGCTCCACCCCCCTACGTGCCTGACACATACGCTCATACACTACTACTCGTGCAAAGAATATAACACATACCCAACATTCCCCACTTGTTGTTTTCTTTGCTTACAGGGGGTTACATAGTCAACAATCCAGGGTAGCAATGCCCATGGATCCTCTACACCAAGAGAACTTCTCAATGCTCACAGATTTTGTTAATGAGTCTGCAACATTCTTCAAAGTGTCCACCTTCATTAGTGATACTTTATTTTCTTCAATCATGTCTCTCACAAAGTGATATTGAACATCAATGTGCTTTGTCTTTGAATGATAAGCAGGGTTCTTCGCCAAAAAAATTGCACTTTGATTGTCACACTCTATCCTTATAGCTTGTTGTACCAACCCAATACTTGAACACAATCTTTGTAACCATACTACTTCTTTACTTGCATGAGTGGTTGCCATGTATTTAGCTTATGTAGTTGAAAGTGCCACTACAGCCTGTCTTTTTCTCATCCAACTTATTGCTCCTCCAAATAGGTTAAACAAATACCCGCTTGTAGATCTCCTACGATCCAGATCTCCAACCCAATCTGCATCCACAAAGCCATGTATATCCACCACTCTGTCCAATCCTGGTTTTCCTTCATAGCACAATCCATAGCTAGCAATGCCACACAAATACTTGAAAACCCTTTTTACTGTTGTCTAATGATCCTTCCCTGGTTTTGACATATACCTTCTCAAAACTCCCACTGCATGTGCAATGCCTAGTCTAGTATAGACCATTGCATACATCAAACTGCCAAATGCACTCGCATATGGAACATGAGACATCTCCTCCTCCTATTCATGTGTCTTGGGACACTGATCCGCAGATAAATTTACACCAACAAGAATAGGAACCTTGACTGGTTTACATTCCTACATATTAAACCTCTGCAATATTGTCTCGACATATTTTCTCTTATTTAACCAGAGTTTCCTCCTTTTCCAATCTCTTTTAATTTTCATGCCCAAAATGAAATTTGAAGCACCGATATCCTTCATGTCAAATTTAGAGGACAACTGAGTTTTCACATCCTGGATATTCTCCTTGTTGTTTCCTATCAACAACATGTCATCCACATATAAGACCAAATAAATCAAATGATCACCAATTAATTTAAAATACACACAGGGATCTTCTTTGCTTCTTATGAAGCCAAGTCCCAGCATATAAGTGTCAAATTTTTGATACCACATTCTTGGTGATTGTTTTAAACCATACAGGGACTTTTTCAGCTCGCATACCAGCTCCTTCTTTCCCTTCACAGCATAACTTTCTGGTTGCTTCATATAGATTTCTTCTTCCAGATCCCCATGCAGGAATGTTGTCTTCACATCCATTTGTTCTATTTCAAAATCAAATGCAGCAGCAACAGATAACAAAAATCTTATGGAGGTTAACTTGGCAACAGGAGAAAAAATCTCACCAAAATCAATTCCCTCAACCTGGGAATAACCCTTTGCTACTAACCGAGCTTTGTATTTCTCCACTTTTTCTTCTGCATTCAGCTTCTTTTTAAATACCCATTTGCTTCCAATGGGATTTCTTCCAGTTGGCAACTCCACTAGATCGCAAGCCTCATTCTTATCCAAAGATGACATTTCTTCATCCATGGCCCTTTTCCAGAGATTTCCATCCTCTGAATCCACTGCCTCCCTGACAGTTCTAGGATCATAATCAGTAATAGAAAAAGCAAAATTCGAACGGAAATCAGATCGACTATACCTTTTTGGTAGCCTTCTTTCTCAAACCAATCTCCTCAATACTGGAGTATGAGGTTCTTCTTCTTCCGATTCATGTTCTTCTATAGAGTCTGATTCATCATCCTTTAAATCAAACTCTATCTTCTCTGGTTCTTCTTTACTTGGTAGGACTTCTTGTTTAACAACATCCTTCATTTCTCTAAATACCACATCTCGGCTATACGCTACCTTCTTAGATTCTGGGTTCCAAATCTTATAACCTTTGAGACCATCTTTATATCCAATAAAGATATATTTTTCAGTCTTCTTATCCAGCCTAGTCCTATTTTCCTTTAGAACATGAACATATGCATCGCAGCCAAATACCTTAAGATGTGTGAGAGAAGGTTCCTTACCAGTCCATACCTCTTGTGGAGTCTTGTCATCCAATGCTGATGAGGGTGATCTGTTGATCAGATAACATGTAGTACCCACTGCCTCTGCCTAGAATTCGTGCCCTAGCCCGACACCACTGAGCATGCACCTTGATTTTTCCATCAGCGTCATGTTCATCCTTTCTGCAACTCCATTCTACTGAGGTGTATATGGAGTAGTCTTCTGCCTTTCTATACCGCACTTCTTATAGAATTCTTCAAATTCATTCCCGTAGAACTCTCTGCCATTATCTGTCCTCAACACCTTAATTATTTTCTCTGTTTGATTCTCAACAAGAGCCTTAAACTCTTTAAACCTATCAAACACTTCAGATTTCTTCCTGAGTAAATATATCCAAGTTTTCCTTGAGAATTCATCTATAAATGAGACATAGTACACAGATTTTCCCAATGATGGGAGCGACACAGGTCCAAAAACATCACTGTGAACTAGCTGTAAAATTCCTTCTGCCCTCGTTGCACCAGAGGGGAATCTTACCCAATTTTGCTTCCCATATAGACAATGTTCACAGAAATCAAAATCCATAGAGCGGTTAGACATACCTTCAACCATACCTTTACTATGTAGTATTCGAAGAACCTTCTCTCCGATATGCCCCAGTCTTTGATGCCACAACATAACCTTTTCTTCAGAGACTGTAGGAGTTCTTTCTTCTTCAACTTCAATATCAGGAACAATGGAGCTATTACACCCATCACTAATAGTTCTTCCTAGCAGCTTATACAGAGTTCCAAACCGAACTCCCTTCATGAAAACCATTGTTCCTCGAACCATCCTGCAAGTTCCCTTTTCAAATATTGTTTTTACCCCTACATCTTCCATTTTTCTTATAGAAATCAAATTTTTGGCCATACCTACGATGTGCAGAACACCAGGAAGTGTTCTATTCCTTCCATCTATTAGCCTCAACTTGACCCTTCCTCTTCCTATGATTATGGTTGTCGAATCATTACATAAGAAAACATTACTTCCATCATACTTTTCATATTTGCAGAACCACTCCCTGTGGGGAGTCATATGAAAGGATGCACTAGAGTCAACCAACCATGCCTCATGATCTGCATGTGTTCTTGAAGAGGCCAAGTACACATCCCCTCCTTCGTCCTTGGAGGTTTTTTCTTCTGTAGAAGAAGATTCTTCAGATCTCTTCTTTTTCTCAACTTTGGATCTACATTGCTTCTTGTAGTGCCCTTATTTTCCACATCTCCAACATACCCTTACAAACTTTTTGGTAGATTTAGATATACCCTTAGACTTCGATATCCCACTTGAGAAATTAGATCTATTTCTTTCCTGGGAACATCCTCTTGCAAATAATGCATCTATGCTATGTCCTTCCATATTCTTTCGTCTCATCTCCTCCTACAACAAGGATGAGACCACTTCTTCAATATTCAAAGAAGTTGTATTACTACCTATGGCCACAACCAGACTATCCCATGAGTCTGGTAAAGAACACAACAAACTGATACATTTATCTTCATCTGAAATTTTAATCTCAACAAATACTAACTGACTTACCACAGTATTGAAGGTGTTCAAATGCTCTACCACCGAGTCTCCATCTCTCATCCTCAAGTTATGCAGCTTCTTTCTCAGGAATAGTTTATTTACCAAGGACTTAGACTGTTACAACTTCCCCAATTTTTCTCATAAATCCTTGGTTGTAGCTTCCTCTGACACATTTAGTAATACTGAATCGGAGAGACACAGTCGGATTGTGCTCTTTGCCTTCTGATCCAACTTTTTCCAGTCATCTGCAGAAGTTCTTGTAGGTGCAGTACATGGATCTACTGCGATCCACTGATCTCTGTCCACTAAAAGATCTTTCATCTTGAGCTTCCACAGCTCAAATATTTTCCCATTAAACTTTTCGATCTCCATCTTTGAATTGCTTGCCATTTCTTTTCACCTGAAAAAGCAATACCACAGATCTCCCACTATAACAAGGCTTATCACAGTCCCGAGCCAAACCCTTAACTAAAAAGGCATCCACCTGAAGCCAATAAAGCTCTGATACCAAATGTAAATTCTAACCTTGTACAATATCTACTACAAACAGATATTCAGAAAAAGAACAGAAAATATACAATGGCAAATACAAACATTACACAGAGAGTTTTCCCTTGGAAACCGAAACCGGGAAAACCAATATATTCTATATTCATTCATCGTGTTACAATGTTTACAATACAAAATACATATAGGAGCTAGCAGCATCCAAAACCCTAACCCAATGACCTGGATTAGTCCAAAACTGTAATTCCTTAACCAGAAATAGAAAACCATTGGCAAAGAAACCATGTGCCGAAAAACCACCTAAATATAATGCGGTCCCGATGCAGAAAAAAAAAATTGGGGGCGCTGCCCCTGAACCTCCGCGCAGGGGGCTCTGCCCCCCTACACCCCCCTATGCATCTGGAACATACGCTCAAACACTACTATTTGTGCAAAGAATATAACACATACCCAACACTTATGAGCGATCAAGGCACATATTTCATTAATAAAACAATTGAAGTCTTGACTGAGGAATTTACAGTCCACCATTATAAGAGAAAACCTTACCATCCACAAGCAAATGGGACAGTTGAAGCATTCAACAAGATCTTGAAGACAACACTAACAAAGATTTGCAGTGTCAATAGAGATGACTGGGATTTAAGAGTACCAACAGTATTATAGGCCTATAGAACCACTTGCAAGAAGCTAACAATGCAGACCCCCTTTAAATTGGTGTATGGTATCGAAGTCATTGTCCAAATGGAATATTTGGTACCAAGCTTCAGAATTGCTACCTTTACAAGTATGGACGACACTGGCGTTGTTTGAGAGATGCTTGCATAATTGGTCGAATTGGAGGAAGACAGATTTATTGCAGGATTTCATCAGCAGGTCCAGAAAGAAAGAGAGAAGGCCTACCACGACAGACACATCAAGGAGAAGGTATTTAAGCAAGGTGATCTGGTACTGGTATATGACAGTAAGTTCATGAATCATCCTGAGAAGTTCAGAACGCATTGGCTTGGGCCATACGAGGTCGCTTATTTTATAGAAGGAGGAGTTGCGGAGTTGAAGACTTTGAATGGAGAATGGAAGGAAGGTTTGGTGAACGAGAGTTGGCTGAAGTTGTACTATGACAACTAGTTGCCTTGCAACTCTCAGTAAAATCATGAGGAAAAAGGTCTAGGTACCAGGTGCAGTTGAAACTGGGTACCAGACACAGAAAAGACAGTCTGCACAAGGGAGGAAGGGAGGACTAGAGCTGGAAGCACAGGCTGCCCTACGCAGTCTGAAGATGAAGCAAAGCAGAGGGATCAGATCTGAAGTGCCTCGGGACGAGTCACAAGTGAGTGTTGGGGGCATGTTGGCCCTTGGTTATGGAAGCAAGTGAAGATCAAGGAATAAAAGGGAAAAACATGAACTGCGTGGAAGACACAGTGATTGTTACTGGGTCGAAGTGAGTAAAAGAGAAGAAAAGACAGAACAAATTAAAAGGAAGCAAGACGTTGGACGTGGAGATCGAGGATGACAGATTAGTAAGGAAGATGGATCATGGAAAACTCAACAAGCGGAAAAAGCCACTATTGGATGCTTTGGAGCACCGCGCGAGAAGGAAGGAAAGACAGGCTGATGAAGCCCTGAAAATACGGGTCAAGTTGACCTAGGGTTTTAGACACCTAGGGTTTTGGTATCTAGGGTTTTGACACCTAGGTTTTGACCTAAGGTTGTCGGTGAGTGATTGTAATGTATAAATAGAGATCTAAGGGACCTGGGATGGGTTGTTGTTGTTATTATTGTTGGTACTGAGTTGATTGAGGATTCATTGTTATTGTGGGATCGAGTGAGTACTAATGTGTGAGAGAGAAGTGTTGAGTGTAGAGCCTTTTGGTATTGTAAGATATTCAGCTGGGTGCGAAGATCAATCCTGTAGTTGGGTGCACAGGAAGGGGAGAGATAGAGAAGAGAAGAAAGAAGATCTGCTAGCTAAGAGCGCAGACAAGAACTGTATGCTCATCTTAATATATTATAAATCACAGTTCTGTGGATGTAGCCCTAGCGAGAGGGTGAACCACATATATCTTTTGTTGTGTGTGCGATTGATTCTCTGTCCTTTGTCATTTGGTATATTGTTATTGCAGTACTGTGTTAGATATGATAGATAGTTATGCGGAGTAGATCTGAACTAGTAAAGGATATATAAAGGTTGCATTGCTCTTGTATTAGATCCACTTGGTATTCCCTTTGGTTGTAGACATCTTTGTCCTGCAACCCCCCCATAGTTACTTCGGGTGAGACTACATCTACTTCACAGGTGTTTTTGAAAGGGCCAGTAGTTAGGGATTGTTGGTGCACTCTTGGAGCTGAACCCTGGGCCTGCCCATGTGCCAACACCCCTCGACCAATCACATACCCCAAATACACCAACGATTGCTAAGAAAAATCGCATTTCCTAAGGTTAGTTGATAGATTATTCTTTTTCAGAGTCTTTGACACTTGGATGAGATGTGAGATATGCTCAGGTAGAGCTATAAACCAATATATCATCTAAGTACACTATCACAAATGAATCTAGAAACATACATAATAAATAATTGATCAAATGCATAAATGTAGTTGGTGCATTACATAAACCAAAAGGTGTTACAAGCAATTCATATAAACCTTGCCTTAAGACATTACAAGTCATTCATATAGACCTTATCTTGTCTTGAAGGTATTCTTTGAGGTGTCTTCTTCTTTAACTTGTACTCGGTGGTATCCTAATTTTAGATCCAACTTAGTGAAGTACTTGGCATGCAACAATTCATCTAACACATCATTGATCCCGAGCAGAGGGTATCGATTCTTGAGGGTGATCTTGTTCAAATCTATGTAATTGATACACATTCACCAAGTCCCATCCCTTTTAGGTACTATTATGGTAGGTGACCCATAAGGTCAGATGCTTGGTCGAATTAATCATTTCTCTAGTATCTATTGCAATTGTTTCTTCACTTCATTTTCTTTTAGGATTGACTATTTGTATAGCCCAATATTTGGCAATGGGGAGTCGAGCAACAATTGCATCTCATGTTCTAATTCCCTCTTAGGTGGTAACCCTTTAGGATCCAAAACACTTATTTGTATGCCTACAACAACTCCTCAAACTAACATTTTTTCTCTTTAGTAAATCCCTCTAGAGTAATGTCTACCTTTACTAATTAATAACTTAGTTGATTCTCTCATAATAAGAGAAATACAAACTTCCTACTAGAACCAATTAATTTCGTAACTTGGTTAGCACTTACCAAAGAGGTCTTGAATTTACCTTTGTGCACATTGATGATGATATACTTTCCATCCTGGATTTGGCAGTACTAGTTTGCTCTCCCAATGAAGATTGCATCCACCATATACATGTAGGGCCTTCCAAACACTACACCACACACATCAAGTGGTACTACATCTACATCCACTCCATTAATATAATATGCACTTATAGAAAATTTTATCTTACATTGGTTAGTGACATTGAGTTTTGCATCCTTACTTACCCATCTCAATGGACATGGGTTAGGATGATGATGAATTTCCAATCCAAGATTGTTGACCATATCTTATGTTATGAGGTTTCCTTATGAACTGGAACCAAATAGAGCATCCACCTTTGTCTTCTTGACTTGAATATTAATATGGAAGAGTTTAGCCATCTTCTTCTCTTCCTTGTGATGAAGGTTACTTAGGTTCACCTCCTTATGCACTGTAGTGTAGACAATATTTCCATCCACATCCAAACTGCTCTCTACTAAGTTGCTTGAATCCATGTCTATCAAGTTCTTCTTCTTAGCATTCTTCTTACAATTCTTTGGATTTCGTTGTGGATGTAGCTTCCAACACTTATATTCAATGTGACTATTGATATTACAATGGTTGAAGTGGTTGTTTGGATCCTTGCACTGATGTGCAATGGGTGTTGTCTTCTTGTCCTTTCCTTTCTGCTTCTTCTTCCCCTCCATGGAATCATCTTGGTGGTATTTCTATCTAGAACCACTTTGTTTTCCTTTCTTGTAGCCTATATTCTCCAAGTACTTTGATTGCGCACATGCTTCATAAAATATCGTAGGTTTAAAGAGTATTGCTTGCTTATGCAAATGACTACATAGACCCCCCAGACACTTGAGGAGTACAACTATGTTCTTGGGATATATACCCAACATAAACATTATTTTTCTGGACTCAATGGTGTACTCTTGCACACTCTATCCTTGCCTCTACTTGAAGTGATGTTAAGGGATCCATTGATCCTTTACATACCTAATAGGGTAGAACTGGGACTTGATGAGGCTTTTTAATGCCACCCACTTAGTTACTAGGGGATCACCCTCTAGCCTAAGTGTCTCCATGTGGCTTTCTTACCAAGTTAGTGCATGGCCCTCTAATTTCAATCAGGAAATGAAATATTTGTCTCTTCTTCTATGTAACTATGGACATTGAAATAAACTTCTAATTGTTCCAACCATTGATTCAACTTAACAATGTCAATCTCACCTTGGTAGGGTTTGATGTCCACTTTCGCTTCCATTTTAAATACAGATTATAAAGAATTGATGACATTGGATCTTGGTTTCTCTTTCTTTGGTTCCTTTTTTGGGTCTTCATTATCTCTTGATTTCTTGTTCAATCCAACTTATGAGTTAGAGCCATGAACCTCGACCCAAAAGGTTGAAACTTGTTCTCTAAATCCACCATGAGGAGGGCCATGATGGGAGAGATATCAACAACTTCTTCTACTGGCTTGAAAAATCTATCCTTGTCTCATCACAATGGTTGTTACAACTTGATGCATCCACCATGGCTAGGGTTCTTAGACTTCCTTCTCAAGCAAATTCCTGAATCCTGCAACTTCCCACAAAAACTCCAAAGAAACTGCTCTTATACCAATATGATTTGCAAATTGCCATGGATATTCCATTGGAATAGTTTGTCACAACAAATCTTACAATATTCTAAAATCTTTTATTATGAAATTTATTACTTTAGATCTTAGATTTAATATTAATAGTGTAGTTCTCAAAATTATGGAAATAATTGAAATCGAAATAAAAGAAACAAGCAAATGAACACACCATCCACATAAATAAACACAAGATGTGACCTGGGAAACTCGATATAGGAGAAAACCTAGCTATAAGGTGAGACATATGCTCTGCTCTCTTTTTCTCAGTTAAGAAATTCAAGTACAAAGAAAGGTACTCACTATGGAGTTGACATGGACATTGTGGCTTGAATGGTTGTTATAAAATATTCCACCTCCTTTATTATGCTCTAGTATATGTTAGGATCTGATCCTAAGCCCTCTTAGTTGGTTATTAGTTAGCATGATATATATTTTATATGTAATAAAGGTTGACATTAATTAACAAGGCCTATTAAATAAATGTGAACAAGTCAATGTAAGAAGGCCCGATAGAAGATTTTGCTTCTAGAGGGATCTTCCTCTAGATTGTTCTTTAGAATATAGAATTAGTATAAATAAGAGCAGGAGGTATGATAAAGTTGTCTGGAGAATTATTGTAATAGAGCTCTGCTCTGTTGGAGGTTGCCCCCTTGAAGAGCCAAGTGAACATTGTTTTCTTTGAATAAAGGTATCATTTTTGGTGTTGCTCTACTCAATATTTTTATTCCATTGATATCTGCTAAATATTCATGTTTTTACATATGATATTACATTTGGTACATTACAAGTGGTATCAGATCTCTTTCTTGGGCAGGAATTGTGGGTTAATTTTTTTCAGGGTAGGGACATATTCCGACATCTTTAAGCTAAAGAGATCTATCGTTCAACGCATAAATCCATGGTCAGGGAAGCATACACACATGGAATATAAGAGGTATTTAAGATAACATTGTTGGACACCCTTGTAACCCTTGTTGGTACCCCTTCAAGTGGTAGTGCACCAGAAAACACCTGTATACGGACTGGCCTAGATATCCTGAAGCACTCCATAGATCAATTGATTGGTCACCTGACTGTTATAGTGCCACCGAGAACAACACTCGAGAAGATACTCTCTAGTATCTAGGTAATCGGGTAGTACGGCTAAGGGTACAGTCAAGCCTCCTTAGTTGGCACCCTGAGATATTGGGTCGAGTCTTATTGTTCGACCCTGCACGTATCTCGGAGAGCTATAGCACAGGGAAAACCATTATCTATAGGAACCCTAAAAACCCTAACCCTTGGGACAGGAACAAAACAAAGAAAGAACATACAAGATCTATTGGTGTGCAATCTTGCCTTCTGCATTTTGGTGGAGAATTGACTACACATTTATTACTGTTAAGAAACTAGGCATTCCAACGCCATAAAAGTATTCAGATCGGAGTATAACTTCGTAGAGTAAAAAAACAAAAATCTTGTGACGTGCTTGATCCCTTGTTTAAGACCTAGCCCATTGGATTCCTCTCTCTGTCCTGACTGTAATGGTACCCTTCATTTTTAAGCTATTTTTTTCCATGGACCCAACCCTTTCTCGGCAACCTTATTTAAGAACTATCCCATTGGATTCCTCTCTTCGTCCTGATTGCAATGGTACATATCATTTTTTGTGGACCATATTTCCCTCTCGACCCCATCATTTTCTATCAAGCCCTCCAGACTCAACATCTTGTGGTGATCGTTGAGGTATCATTCTACATACACCTCCACAATGGCCCTGACACTCACACTCAAACCATGGACGAATCAAACACTAAGGTAGTCATGTTGTTCGACGAGCTAAAACAGGGCCTAGCATCCCTCACCAAACAATTTCAAGAAGAGCTACACCATAACCTGTCAAACCTCACCAACTGATTTCAAGAATTTATGATACACAACCCGGGTCAACACCTTGATTCCCACCCTCACACTTATCATTCTTCCCATTATGAGAACCCACATCTTTCCCACTTCCCTTGGGGATCTTAAAACTCTTGGAATAAGGTTCCCAAAGTTGAGATGCATAAATTTGATGGATCAAACCCGACTGGGTGGGTATCTCAAATGGAACATTACTTCTTCCTCCATGATATACAGGACGATGAGACAAAACTTCATGTGGGAGTTTTGTACTTGGATCAATAATGATGGAAATGGTGCCAATAGCAGAAGAAATGTTATCTAGGACTACCCAGTTGGATCATGTTCACGAAAGCAGTTTGTGCTCGTTTTGATAGGGAATCTCACTTTTTGGGATGACTAACCAAGCTGTGATAAACAAGGCTAGTAGCAAACTTCATCTTCGCATTTGAACTATTGGTTATCAGAACTGAGGGATTATCTAATAAGGTTTATCTAGAGTGTTTTATTAGTGGATTAAAGGATTCCATTCGGGATCATGTTTGCATGCACCATCCGACTACTTGGTTGTAGGCGTGCACATTATCATTGGAAGATGAAACCATTCTTCAGGCCCAACCCCTTTGTTCTGCAGTTACCAACCGCCCTTTTCCAGGGGCTACATATGCTCCGACACAAAATTTGAAAGTCCAAAAGGTTTCTTTCGCATAAATGGTTGAACGTAGGAATCAAGGACTCTGTTATTACTGTGATGAAAAGTATTCCTCGGGCCATACATGTTGTGAGAAAAATTTCTTCCAAACTAATGCATCTTCTTCCACATCCTCCAAGGACATACTATTAGATGATCCCACTCACCCAGAGGACACACCGCCCATTGTACCCACCCCATATCCAGTCACACCTCCCATGGAATCGGAGGAACCTATCATCTCTCTCCACGCCCTTGCGGGTATTTCTGCTCCACAAACATTAAAAATCAAGGGCTACATCAAACATAGGTCGGTCATGGTGTTGATTGATAATGGTAGCACCCATAATTTTATTCATCGTTGGGTTTTCAAGGAGGTCAATTGCTTTGTCCAACCAATTTCTAATTTTCAAGTTCTCGATGCTAATGGGGGTACAATGAAATGTGGGGGCTACTGTGAGGATGTCAAACTCCAAACGGGAAATTCTCACCTGAAAACTCACATGTTCTCCATTGCCATGTGAGGTCATGATATTGTCTTGAGTGTTGAATGGCTTCACACCTTGGGACCAATTACCATGGATTATCAAGAGTTATATATGAGCTTTACTCAAGATGCTCACACCTATACCCTCAAAGGCCTACAAGTTGGCTCCCTATAAATTATTAGTTCTCACCGGATGGAGAAACTCTTGAATAAAGGTCACCATGGTGTGATTGCTCAACTTAATTCCATACAAGTACATGATCAATCATCCCCTGCAATACATCCTGATATGCAATTGGTCTTGGATCAATACCATCGGATCTTTGAGACACCCATGAACCTAGCCCCCTCCATGGGTGAGAATGATCATTGCATCCCTCTCCTCCTAAGAAGTCAACCCCCCAATGTACGTTCCTATAGGTATCCATTTGCTCAAAAAAATGAAATAGAAAAAAATGTGCAAGAATTACTGGAGGCTAGGGTAATTCTTCCAAGTACAATCCCATATTCATCTCATCTTGTAATGGTCTTAAAAAATGAAGGATTGTGGCGCAAGTGCCCAGATTTTCGAGCCCTTAATAACTTGACCATTAAGGATAACTTTCCCATTCTTGTCATTGATGATCTATTGGATGAACTCCAGGGTGCTTGTTTCTTCACAAAACTCGATCTTCGCTCCGGCTATCACCAAATTTAGATGAATGAAATAGATATTCCCAAGACTGCTTTCCAAACTCATGAAGGGAATTATGAATTCTTGGTAATGCCTTTTGGCCTTTGCAATGCCCCATTTACCTTCCAAATTCTCATGAATAAACTCTTGAATCCCTACCTTCGAAATTGTGTTCTGGTTTTCTTTGACGACATCCTCATTTACAACCACTTTTGGGATGATCATCTACACCATGTGGACTAAATATTTTAATTGTTACAAGACCATCAATTGTTTGTCAAAAAAACCAAGTGTGCATTTAGAGCCAGTGAGGTCGAATACTTGGGACACATTGTTGGCCGTGAGGGGGTACAGGTGGACCCCAAAAATATTCAAGCCATGTAGGAGTGGCCACAACCCATGACCTTGAAGCACCTTTGGGGTTTCTTAGGCCTCACCGGATATTACTCGAAATTTTTCCACCATTATGGAAAAATTTCCAAGCCGTTGACAGACCTCATAAAAAAGAATGCATTTCATTGGACACGGGCAACAAAGAAGGCATTCACAGAGTTAAATCAGGCCATGCGCACTATCCCGGTCTTAGCACCCCCTGACTTCAACAAAACTTTTGTGGTGGACTCATATGCTTTAGGCACTGGTAGTGGAACAGTTCTCACACAAGATGGTAGACCTCTTGCATTCACTAGCTAGGATTTGAGTGGCCACAATTTGGGACAATCTACATATGAAAAGGAAATGATGGCCATTCTCCATGTAGTACACACTTGGCGACCATATCTATTGTGCTTCCATTTTCATATCAAAATATATCACCATAGTCTAAAGTATTTCATAGAGCAGATGTTATCCTCCCCATAACAGAACAAGTGGCTAACCAAAATGTTGGGCTATGATTATGAGATCATATATAAAAAAGGCAAAGATAATGTAGTGGTAGATGCATTGTTATGACAATATGAGGATGAAGGTTCCCTCTTTGCCTTATCATTACTAGTTCCTAATTGGATTGAGGAAGTTCGACAAGAGTGGTTCACCCACCCCACTATATCACATGTAATTCAACGACTTCAGGAGGACCCTAACCCGCCCACTAGCTACACTTGGCAAGACAATATAATCCGATATAAGGAGTGCTTGGTTTTGTCTCCCACTTAAACACTCAATCCCTAGACCTTAAATGAGTTCCATTCATATGCTATCGTTGGTCACTTGGGATTTCAAAATAGATATGCTCGTGATCGCTTTTTTCTAGGAAGGCATGAAGAAGTACATCCTTACCTTTGCAACTGAATGTGGTATTTGCCAACGCATTAAAGGTGAAACTATAAATACCCTAGGAGCTCTTAGTCGTTACCCATTCCAGCTTCCATTTGGACTGACATCTCCATGGAATTTATCGTGGGCCTTCCAAAAGCGAGTAACAAGTCAATCATCATGGTCATGGTAGATCGCCTCTAAAAGTATGCACATTTTTGTGCCTTACCACACCCTTTTACTCCCACTATGGTAGCACAAGTTTTCATTGATCATATTTTCAAATTGCATGGCATGTCAACATCTATTGTGTTTGATCATGACTTGAATTTCACCAGCATATTTTGGCGAGAATTGTTTAAATTACAGGGCATGCAATTGAAAATGAGCACAACATACCACCCCCAGACGGGTGGCCAAATGGAAGTTGTCAATAAATGTTTAGAAACCTACTTGCATTGCTTTGCCTCGGAAAAACAACATTAGTGGGTGCAATGGTTACCCTTGGCAGAATGGTGGTACAACACTTCCTATCATACAACAACCAAAATGACACCATATGAAACGATGTATGGCCAACAACCTTCTATAGTAACTTCATATCTTCCAAGCACATCCAAGGTCCAAGCTATTGATAATTTACTGCAAGGTGGAGCAACTACCCTCACGGATTTGAAGGATAACCTCCACATGGCCCAAAACCGTATGAAGCAACAGGATGACCAATACCATTATGAATGGGTCTTCCAAGAAGGTGATCATGTGTTTCTCCGCCTCCAACCTTACAAGCAAACCTCCCTTGAATCCCATGGCCACCACAAGTTGGTGTTGAGTTTTCACTATGCTAGGCTCAAGCATGAGGTTTATTTCAATTTTAGCATTTACTTTAACCATAGACAAATGCAGCTACACCATTCACAATTTCTGCAATAACCAAGATCACAAGAAGAAATACCATGCACAAGAACACACAAAATATCCTAGGAAACCCTTCTCAACAAGGGAAGAAAACCCAACAATCCTTTGCTATATTCTCAAGAGAAATATCTCCCACACCATAGACCTAGCACACAAAAGGGTGCTCTCCAAAACCAAGAAGCTAGAACCCAAGAGAGGTGCACACTTCAGCCCTAGAAGATGTACTTGATGAAATGTTGTCTTTACATCCATCTGATGTAGTTTCCAACTCATGGATGTAGCTAGTGCAATGATAGTACAGATGAAAGTGTATCAGGCTACTGGAGCAAATGTCTCATCATAGACAACTCCCTTTACTTGTGAGAGTCCTCTGGCTACAAATCTCGTTTTATATTTCTCCACACTTCCATCAGTTGCATGTTTGATCTTATAGATCCACTTGGAAGTCACTACAGACTTCCTTTCTAGTCTCGGAACAATATCCCACACATCATTATTCAAGATGGACTGATATTCTTCTGTCATGGCATCTTTCCATACCTTCTCACCTATCACTTCTCCATGACAACAAATCTCATAATCAATGATGTGACTCATGGTTGAAAAGTATCTCAAAATTCTCTTTGGTCTCTTGCTCTCTCGAAATGTGCCTTGAGGAGATGCATGTCCCTCTACCTCTTGCAAAGTTTGTCAATCCCAGATAGGCCTTTTATGGCCTACTGCAATGTCTCTAGGAATATCAACTGGAGCAACATGATCAACTAGATCAACTGGATCTACTGGAATAATGGTTGTCTCCCTCTAAATTGTTGAAGGGGGAGAAGGTATTGTCTCACTGTCAATCTCCATACAAGATTCCTTGGATCTTTGAAAGGCTACCTCTTCTTCAAAGATAACATCTCTGCTTACCTCAATCTGTCTCTGACCAGGGATGTAGATCCCATATGCTTTCGAAGATTCATTGTATCCCACAAATGTACCCTTTCTCCCTAAAGGGTTTAGCTTGGACCTCTTCTCTTTGGGTACATGAAAATATATTGGGCACCCAAATATCTTGAAGTGTCCAATCTCAAGCTTCACTCCAGTGAAGGCTTCTTCGAAAGTTATGTTCTTCAAAATTTGGTGAGGACTCCTGTTCTAAACATATACAGTTGTCATGCATGCTTCTTTCCACAGAATCATAGGTAGACTCTGATCATATATCATTGCTTTGGTTTCTTCAATGATGGTTATGTTCTTCCTCCTTCTCAAATAGTTTTGACTCCCTCTGAATCAAGTGACTCCCTTTGAAGTCTGAAGGATAAACATCTTCCTTTGTTGTTAACCTGCCTGGAACAAGAAAACAAACGAAATGAAACAAAACAAGAATATCTCCTAGAGAAGAATAATGAGTACATCTCTAGAATCAAAACAATTTAAGCATTGTTGTCACAACTACAACACCTACTTGTAATGTAGAAAACTTAGAAATGTAGATTAGATGCATGATAATTAAAACAAACAAACCTGGAGTCTTCACTTCCAGTGTGTTGTTCCTCTTATTGCACTGAGATCCCTCTGGATCCACGATTGCAGCAAAGGTTCCTTCCTCCTGCAAGTACCCTCATGACAATAATACAAATAATATATACAATTGCATACCTGAGAGTGTTGATATGATTTCTCCAATGGCACCTAGCCAATCTCTAATCTCTGACATCTTCATGAAGAAGATAACAACGATGTCACCTTTTGTCATCTTGATATTTTGAAGTTGGCCCTTCAATGTAAGAGCTTGAGTATATGATTATCTTCCTTGCCTTGACGTCATCTTCCTTCCTTTCTTCCTTCTCTTCGTCGATAGTTGTTTCTGGTAAAGCTTTTTATATCACCCACAATAGATCTTCCTCTTCAAGAGTGATCTGAAATCTTGACTTCCAGGAACTGAAGTTGCTTGATCCACCAAGCCTATCTTCCACCAAGGTTATTTTCATCATATTTTCAGATTCTTCACAAACCCTTGCCAACTAGGATAGAAACCCTAACGGCTAGGCTAGGCTAGAAAACTTAGGTTTTTTTGGGCTTATGACTGCCAACAATAAGCCTTGAAAGTTAGAAGAACACTGGTGAGATGAAAATCTCCTTTAGTGAGCTGCAGAAACCCTAAAACCAAAAATCTACAGAAAATTGCATAACCCTAGAAACCCTAGGGCCAAAAATAAAAAATTCTCAGAAATGCAATCTAAAGGTTGTTGTAGGTGTGATGAGGGAGGTCGTACACTCCTATGCAAATTTCAGCCCCAACCTCCAAGTGTTAAGTGTTGGAACACCAAAAAGGAGAGGGTCGTATAGATTTTCTAGAAACCCTAGGAGGTCGTACGATTCTGCAGTAAGAGGAGGACAACTTGCTTGAAGCTTGTGAAATGGGTTCTTCAAGACCTATGCTCTAATTCAATGTTGAATTTTCACTATACTAGGCTCAAGCATAAGGTTTATTTCAATTTTAGCATTTACTTGAACCATAGACAAATGCAACTACACCATTCACAATTGTTGCAATAACCAAGATCACAAGAAGAAATACCATGCACAAGAACACAATAAATATCCTGGGAAACTCTTCTCAACAAGGGAAGAAAACCCAACAATCCTTTGTTATATTCTCAAGAGAAAGATCTCCCACACCATATACCTAGCACACAAAAGGGTGCTCTCCAAAACCAAGAAGCTAGCACCCAAGAGAGGTGTGCACTTCATCCCTAGAAGATGTACTTGTTGAAATTTTGAAATTACATGTGACTTGTGTGTTTCCTCAATGGGGAAATCACCTTTATTTATACTAGACTTGACACATCAAAAGTGGTGTCTATTGGCACAACAGGGCCGACCTCAATAACTCAGAATATAATTAATAATTACAATATTAATTATCTTTTACATTAATTATCTTTCACTTTATAGTGGGGCCGACTATACCCTTTACATCACAATTAGGGTTACAAGTAAATCTTACTCTTAGACAATATAAAAAGGGATCTCACGCACCCACTAGTGCTCAACCACTAGGTGTACGTCCACCTGTGCTCAGCCACATGGATGTCCTATTCAACATGTCTCTATCTCACTGAGTCTCACAAGAGAATCATCTAGAAGCAAGGGATCTCACACACCCACTAGTGCTTAGCCACTAGGGGCACATCCACTTGTGGTCAACCACTAGGGGCACATCCACTTGTTCTTAGCCACAGGGACATCCTACTCAATAGATCTCTATCTCATTGAGTCTCATAGTAGAATCATCTAGAGTACCACATTGTCTCAACTCTCTACACAGAGGAGAATAATACACCCATCACATGGGCACCTTCACCCCTCACAGGGGTAGACATCTTTTCATCTCAAATGACACACCCATCTCATGGGCATCCTCACCCCACATGGGAACAATCCATCTCAGTTTCAAAGAGGAACAACACACCCATCTCATGGGCACACACAACTCATGGGCTCTCTCACAGGCCGACTCACTCAGTCTGTGTCCTAGAGGATGTCTCACAAAGTTGTAATCATCAACAATTGGCACCCAAATTTTATGGCCCTTATCAGATTATCAAATGTATTGGTCTAGTTTCCTACAAATCGGCACTTCCAACTGCCCCAAAATACATCCAATGTTCCATGTTCCCTGTTTGAAGAAAGTGGTGGGGCGGAATTGCAAGTTTCAAACCATCTTATCTGAATTAGATGGAGAAGGCTCCATCTGGCTATAACTAGAATATGTCCTCAACGTGCATGAGCGTCACTTGCGTGGTCAAACTATCAAAGACGTATTGATCAAGTGGAAGGACACATCTCTAGAAGATGCAACTTGTGAACCAACCACCATACTGCAACAATTTTCACATCTTCAGCCTTGAGGACAAGGTTGTTTTTGGAGGGGGAGGGCATGTTAGGATCCGATCCTCACCCCTCTTAGTTGGTTATTATTTAATATGATATACATTTTCCATATAATAAAGGTCGACATTAGTTAATAAGCCATATTAAATAAATGTGAACAAGTCAATGTAAGAAGACCTAGTAGAAGCTTCTGCTTCTAGAAGGATCTTCCTCTAGATTGTTCTTTATAAGATATAATTAGTATAAATAAGAGCAGGAGGTATGAGAAACCTATCTGGAGAATTATTGTAACAGAGCTCTGCTCTGCTAGAGGTTTCCCCCTTAAAGAGGCAAGTGAACATTACTTTATTTGAATAAAGGTATCATTTTTTGTGTTGCTCAACTCAATATTTTGTTGTTCCATTGATATGTGTTGAATATTCCAGTTTTTGCATATTATATTACATCTTGTACCTTGCAATATCATACTTCCAAATGATTTGCTCAAATATGGAACAAAAACAATGAAACCCATTCTCTTCTTAGTGACCAAGTATTTAACATAGCCTGATAGTCGTCCAGGGTTGGGGTTGGGGTTTTTGCATGCCTCGACCCTCAATTAGTGTTAGGTTTTTGAAACCTCTAGAATCTTCTTGAAAGTCCACATGTGACTAGCCTGACATGTGTGGGTAATGGTGGTTGAAGTGGCATCCACTTAGTACAATGGTGTTCAATAGGGCAGGTCAACTTGCGGAGGCATAACTACTACATACAAACTCCAATTGAGGTGATTTTTGAACCATTGGATTTTTTTTGGTCTGTAGGATAGTGTTGAGGGGATAGGAGCTATTCTATAAATTTTTGACCCCAAAATTGCCACTTGATGCCTCAAATTGGCTCTAGAAGGTACTAGACCCTAAATTACCAAATTGGGACTTGCCCCTAAAATGAGCCCTACAAGCCAATTCCTCCAATTTTCCCACCCACAAAGTACCAAGATAGATGAAAAATTATATAATGATCCATTCTGGATCAAAATTGGATGTGCTTGTGTTGGTAATTGGAAATTGACAAAGGATAATCCCCTAAGAGTCCTCAAGGAACCCAAAATTCGTTATGGAAAAGCCTAGGGCTTCTTTGATGGGGCATGCTAAGGAGCCCCAAGGATGTGTAGGGATGGTGCTAGACTCTTCCTCGATCAAACACATCATTTAATATTAAAGTTTGCTTTAGGTTAGGGAACTAGTAATAGGGTAGAGATGAGTGCAATGTGGCTTCTCCCAAAGATAGTTGCAGAGAAAGGTGTAAAGAATCTACAAGTCTTTGGAGACTCTCAATTGATGGTGTATTGGGAAAATAACAAGTGTGGATTGGATAACATAGTACCCGAACCTCTTAGGAATCAAGTGTTGGGGTTAAAGGAAATATTTGAATATAACTCTATTTCTTACATCTTTATAAAGAGTTTAATAAATGATAGTTGATCGTTTGTCCAAAGAAGCCATGTTGTTGTAGGAAGGGTTCTTATCTAAGTGTGAATTCAGTGGAGGGACCCGAGTTTCTATTGTTGAAAGATTTTTGTTATGAAGTTGGATTTTAGTAGCCTGATTCTCTTTTGATTATGCTTTTGGTCTTGTTTTTCTATTGAAGCCTTATATTTGTAGTGGTTTTAAGTGCTTTTGTTGAAGGCTACCTATAAGGAGCCTATATCATGTTTATAATATGTAGTTTTAGGAAATAACAAAGATAATTGTTTGGTTTAGTCATAGGATTGACTATTTCTTGAGGCTCCAAAAGGAAGTTGGATGCATATTCTGATTTCATCTCGAAGTATCGAATATAATGCTTTTTTTCATGGGAAAAAATATTTAAGACTTTACAAAAGGGTATATTGATTTATCTAGCATATTCCTATTATGCCTATAGTGAATTTATATTTGAGTATTACATAGATAGATAATGGTTAAACTCAGTGATGTTTGTGTTTTAAAAATGAGCTAATAGTGTGTATATACATTGAATGATGGTGATGAAATGATATTTGATTCTACTTAAGAGTTAATATATTTAGGTTCTTAAATCTTGAAGTCTATTGGTGAAATTAGTAGCCAAAATTTGTGTGGAATTCCATCAAATTCAAGAGACCTCTTTACAGTTAGGAGAATCATACCATCATATATCGGGGATGGATAGTCCAAATTTGTGAACTCCGGTATAGTTCTTCATGGAAATCCTATTGGACAGATATAAGTATGAGGCTTTTACCACACAAAAGATAAGTTGTTGTCATGGAGCATATGATGTGCATGCAAAATGGATATAGATATATTGATAGTAAAAATAATAGTCCAACACAAAATGAGTTGAAGGTACATGAAAGTTATGTTCCATAGGATATCATATTGATAAAACCATGCCACTATGGAGGTTTTACTTGTAGCGAAACAAGTACTTAGTCATACCCTAATAGGAAAGAAGTTATGTAGAATCTATAATACTAGATGGTTGGAAAAAAGCTGAAGATCCAAATGACCATGAAATCAAGTCTGAATTTAAGTGAGGTTGATTGAAAGAGACCATATCAAAATCCTTTGGTGATTCATTAGATTAAAATCGTTAACATTGCAGAATAATATAGAAACAATGTTAAGAGACACACAATATAAGAAGGCTCTAAGGTTTGACAAAACAAGAAAATTGAACCCTTGAATATATATTTATAAGGTACCCATGCATGATGGGATGACTAAGTTATTCACTATAAACGTGTTGTCGTAGGCATCGACCTAAACCAATTTTAATTAAAAATGGGAAGTGTCGAAGGGATCCCTAAGGGGAACAACTCTAGCATGTGTTGTAACACAAAAAAAATCACATAATGACCAAATATCTGCCATTACAGAATCAGTAAACCAACATATACAAGCAACTATACAAAGTATTTTTTTTTAATAGAAATGAATAAAATTTATATTATAAAAAGATATAGATGAGCTAAACAACAAGTTGTATAACCAATAATACTAATAGATTGTATATGTTGAAAACAAATAATTCCAACTCATACTTTGTTGGGGATTTCAAAAATTTATTGCTAATGTAAACTCTAAAAAAAACTCCTAAGATTAATATTGTTCTACATAACATGAAAAACTAACGAAAAACATTTTTGCTAAGAACTTCATATTGTCCAGTGTTGGTGGGATGAGATTCCTAGATACCCAAGTCCATATCTTCCATCATTTTGATGCACTATTTCTTCTTCCATAAGATCTTCCAAAATTGAATTCACTAACATTATGAAATTGGAGACAATTGAATGTGATCCTTTATTGAGATTTCATACCATGTTCCTTAGCGTACAACATTCAACTTCCAAACCGTAATTTTGCCTATTTTTTTGAACAAGAGTGTCCATAACCAATGCGTTTTGGGATATATATTAATGCTCATTCTCTTGAACCTTGGTTGTCACAGAGAAAATTGATGTTCTATTGTTGTTTATGAACTCTTCATGCATACGAATCACCCTATGCAACTCTTGGATTTTACTGTAATCCATATTTAGAAACTTATTATGTTGCCTAATCAAGGCCCAAGACACCCAATGTTAGAATAAAGCACTAGAACATGTAACAAAAAAAAAGCACTAGAGCAAGGAAAAAAACACCAAGAGCTGAACCCAACACCTCAAACAACAACAACCACAAAGCACCAACAAGGTTCGATTAGGAATTCTTACTAGAAAAGCAAGCTGAACCAAATACAACCACCACCAAAAGCTATTGTGAGACAAGCCAACTATGTTTTGAGCCATTATCCCACATGTTCAATGAATTAATCCATAATCAACTTCAAATTGTCGGTTGAGAGTAATGATTGGCATGTGCGAGGTTGGCATAGAGGTGATGTGCTCTACAACACGTCTCCCACTTGATATAATATGGTGTCTTTGGTACATTGACAAGTGTTGGTTGATGGATTTGCAATGTGTCTTCGTGCTTAATTAACCTTGGATAAATCTTAGGGGATATCTTAAACACAAGTGCCCCCATTTTTCTTTAGGGTCCCTTCATTGGTTTTGAATCCTCATTTGCAAGGATGTATGCTTCTCAATTAACAACCCTCAAAACTTGGAAAAATGTGACATCCTTGAATTAAAGAGTATCCTTTTGAATTCTCGCATTGAGACAGACAAGCTTGTTGTCACATGGAGTTTTCTCAGAGTTCATAAGTTTGATAATTATGCTCGAATCACCAATAACAATCAAGGTCTTCGCTCTAACTACATTTATCAAGAGCAATCCCTGAAGGAAAGCATATGCCTCTGCCTGATTATTTGTGGTTGTCCCTAAACTCCACACATAAGTAAGTTCTGGTTTTCCTTCGAGATCAAGGATGATCCCACTGTTGGATTACTAAGAGGGGGGGTGAATCAATAATAGCGTAATTACAATCCTTTTTCTTCAAATATTATATCAATGTAGAATTATTATCCAATAATGAGCAGTAAGAAATAAACAATCACACACATACACAGTACACCAGTGTTTTACGTGGAAACCCAAATCGGGAGAAAACCATGGAATTCTTTTTCTTATATGTCTTGAAGAATTACATTCATTGGAAGCACCAACTTCCTTTGTTTTCCAGCTGCAACTGGAAGGAGTCTCCAACCCCCTAGTTTCTCAGGCTACAACCTGAGGGAAGTTCCAACTCCCCAATTCTCTGGCTACAACCAGAAGGAGGCTACAACCCCTTATGTTCTCCGGCTACAACCGGAAGGTGGCTACAACCACCTGTCCTTGCCCCGTCCTACCACCCTGAAGTAGAAGTAGAATGATGGAACCATTGTCACACTATCACTGTGAGATATACCGTTGTAAACCTGTACCAATAAATCTGAACCATGCATCAACATGTACCTCAACCTGTAATCAACCTA
>JASDQU010101758.1:76154-86696 GCA_032191745.1 Picea mariana | reverse complement strand
CATGTGACCCATTCTCATGTGCCATAGCCAACTTTCATCTTTCTTTCCTAGACAACACTTTTCATTTCCAATTTCGCTCAACACATATATGTTGCTTGAAGTTCTTGCAGCTGTAGCGACCAATTTCCCTGAACCTTCTTTTTTTATCTCACACTTTTCTGAATTGAAAGTAACTTTATGACCTTGGTCACACATTTGACTCACACTTAAAAGATTATGTTTCATATCTTCTACTAGTAGAACATTTTCTGCCTTTTCATTCTTGTTCCCAATTCAGACTGTGCCTTTTCCAATGATTTTGGTTGAATCATCATTTCCGAAGGAGACTGGTCCATCTCTTTCCTTTCGTAATGTAAGAAACTTGTCTCTATCACCTGTCATGTGTTTTGAACATCCACTGTCAACATACCAACCACGTTTCTTCTATTTAGATTGTAGAGCAATTGTGCATTCTTCATTGCTATACTGATCTTGCTTTCTTATCCATGTCATTTTCTGAGGTTCTTGTTTGTGACTCTGTTGAGGTTCTTTAGGAGACACTGTCATTATACAATTTTTGGCCATGTGTCCAAAATTATTACATTTGTAACATTCCACTTCAGTGCTCAAAGATTCAAACTTGTTGTAACTTCTTCTCTGTGTTTCACTAGGTCTTCTTGAATAACCCCTTTGTGTATGGCTCTCAAAGTAGTTATTGTTCCTGTTGTTAGCTCTGCAATTTACAGCTTTATGTCCAAAATTATTACATGCATAACATAAACCAAAAAATGTAGTTCCATACAGGGTAGTTGAAGATCTTCTGAAAGGAGGTGCTCTTATGAATCCTTCTTCTTCTTGAGGCTTGTCTATCTATTGTTGATTCTGAAATCTGAATCTTCTCGGTGGAGGAGTGTCCCTATAATCTTCCTTGTATATCTTGTTATCTCCTTTGATTGTTTCTGCATAGCTTTTTGGATTTGTTTCTTGCTCTGTTTTTTGGATCTTGATCCCTTTTCTGTCTAATTGTATCCAAGGTCGGACTTGTTAAGATAAGATTTTTGACTATTGATAATGTCATCCAGAACTTTTGAGTTATTCTGCATATTTTTCCTTTGAATATCCTTTCTTAGTGTGGCAATCTTTGCTTCCAGGTTTCCAATGATCCTGTCCTTTCCTTCTAGTTGTTCTTTGAGTGCTTCTTCAATTCTTTTATCTTCTTCTATTTGAACCTTCAATTTTGTGATCATTTTTTCTAGTTTTTGAGTGTCTTTTTTCTTATCTAGTTCTGCTTGAAGTTTCTTGTTTTTGTTCTTTTGTCTTCTGATAACTTCTATGGCACTCATTAATTCTTCTTGGAAGTCAACTTTTGCCTCTTCAATTTCTTCTTCATATGCTTCTTCGTATTCTTCTTCGGAGTCTTCTTTATCATAGTCTTCTACTTCCATGAATAGAACTCTCCCTGTTTCACTGTCACTGACTACATCTTCATCTGATGATGAGATGTCTTCTTTGGTGCAAAAGTTTTTCTTGAAAACTTTCTCTATAGTTCTTTTACCTTTATATGTTTGTGTGCCTTTTGAGTAACCTTCATCATTTATCTTTTTCTTATGAGAACATTTGTTAGCAAAATGACCAATACCATCACAATTAAAACAAATTAAATGAAGCTTACCTCTATACCTATCGTTGGTTCCCTTGTTCAGTCTTTTGATGAAGTTGGCCACTTCTTCATCATCTTTCGAGACGTCACTGCTGCTGCTATATGCTTCTTGTTCATTTTTCATTTGTTTTGATCTTTTGGATGCTTTGAAGGCTGCTTCTTTTACATCTGGATTTTCCTGTTCAGTTCTCATCTTATATGTTGTGAAGATTCCATGCAGTTCGTTCATGCTTATTGAGTTTAGATCCAGTCTTTCTTCTAGTGTTGATATCTTAGGGTTGAAAATCTCATAGGAAGAGATCTTAGTACCTTTTGAACAATTACAGATTCTTCGATTTCTTTTCCCAATCCTATGATTGCATTCACTATTTCATCGACTTGTAAGAAGTAGGTTGCAATATCTTCATCTTCCTTCATTTTTAGTTGTTCAAACTGACCTCTGTAAGTTTGAAGCTTTGTTGCTTTGACTTTTGAATCTCCTTCATAAATATTTTGAAGCTTGTCCCAAATCTCTTTAGTAGATTTACAATGTGAAACTTTGGTGAATACCATATCACTGACACCATTCAAAAGTGCATTTTTGGCTTTGGAATTATTCTCACCGAGTTTTACTACTTTGTCATTTGTTGGTGGAACTGTTGGTGCTATGTATCCATCTACAATTGATTGCCAAACTTGAAATCTCTGTGCATGTATATATGTCTTCATCCTTATGCTCCAAAAAGCATACTTTTGTCCATCAAACTGTGGTATTCCATTTTTATACGAGTTGGTACTCTCCATGATCTACCTTTCAGTGGTTAAACTGATTTCTGAAAGAACCTGCTCTGATAGCAATTGTTGGATTATTGAGAGGGGGGTTGAATAAGTAATAGCGTAATTATAATTTTTTTTCTTCAAATATTATATCAATGTAGAATTATTATCCA
The DNA here is from genome assembly GCA_032191745.1 of Picea mariana. Lineage (NCBI taxonomy): Eukaryota > Viridiplantae > Streptophyta > Pinopsida > Pinales > Pinaceae > Picea > Picea mariana. The sequence goes on along the minus strand of JASDQU010101758.1, from coordinate 84,128 downwards.
ATAATGAGAAGTAAGAAATAAACAATCACACACATACACAATACACCAGTGTTTTACGTGGAAACCCAAATCGAGAGAAAACCACAAAATGTTTTTTCTTATATGTCTTGAAGAATTACAGTCATTGGAAGCACCAAATTCCTTTGTTTTCCAGTTGCAACTGGAAGGATGTTCCAACCCCCTAGTTTCTCAGGCTACAACCTGAGGGAAGCTCCAACTCCCCAATTCTCTGGCTACAACCAGAAGGAGGCTACAACCCCCTATGTTCTCCGGCTACAACCGGAAGGTGGCTACAAAAACCCGTCCTTGCCCCGTCCTGCCACCTTGAAGTAGAAGTAGAATGATGGAACCACTGTCACACTATCACTGTGAGATATAACGTTGTAAACCTGTACCAATAAATTTTAACCATGCATCAACTTGTACCTCAACCTGTAATCAACTTGTACCATAAACAAGTGCATCAACCATGCACCAACCTGTACCAACAACCTGTAATCAACCTGTACCATAAACAAGTGCATCCAACCATGTACCAAGTATGTACCAATCATGTGTCAACTACTCATCAACTATGACTCATAAATATGTACCAACATCATCAACTATACACCTCATGTATGTGCCAACTCATCAACTACTTGTCTCAACCATGTACTCAACATGTACCTCAACCAAAATCCCTCATCAATTTCATCTTCCAAATCTGATTTGTATCTATGTAATAAACCTGGTGTATATGATCACATTCTTGCAAACCTTCCTTAAATTTAACAACAAGAGACTAGCATTTTCATCAAACTTTTCTTTAGTCTCACATACCTAGCTTTGGATTAGTCAACAACCCTAACTTGAAGTAATCATAACTTTGAACCTGTAATGTATAAATATCTAAAACTGATATACAATGTTCGTCAGTGTGTTTTATGCAATTCCTTTAGGTGTCACTACTTGGAACCTCTCAGAAAAAGAGTTATAGCAAAAATGGCACACCTTGCTGAATTTTGGCTTATTCTAGAGAGCGACCTTGTAGAGTGTGCCCCGCATGAAATATTCATTGAATTGATCTGAAACTGTTACAAAACATACTACAGACTGCACCCTAACCAACACATTTGGTCTCATTGAATTTTGATCTTTTATGAAGAAGTTATGATGTGTTTACCCGAAACACCTATTTTTGACTAGTTTCAGGACTAGCCACAAACCCTATTTTCCACGGAGTGTGACTCCCAAAATACAACGACCCACAAGCTGAATTTTTTAACACAGATACTTGGGTATGTTTTCTCAATGGAATAGCAATTTAACGATCTGAATCATTGCAGAAAAAAATTTATAGCAAAAATGGTGAGATGACCTGTAAATAACATAACTTAGAAAGCACAATCAAAATAATTTATCCTTCCTTGCATTTCGGCCTTCTTTTCTTCACCTTCCCTCATAAATTCGGCTTAGATATCCTTGGTTACCTCAAACACCTATAGATATTCAATATGCTCAAGTGTGATTAAAATGAGAGAGCCTTGCCTCTTATTTATACTCTCCAAGTAGCTTCCTTAAAAACATCTTCTAGGTCACTTGGCCCACTTTCCTTATTTTAGGGTTAACCCACTTCTAATTTCTCCATTAAATTTATTATTGAAACAATTTATTTTGTACTCACTTTGAATTATAACACACTCATCACTTCACTTTATTATTTACCTTTTAAAATCTCTTAAACCACTTTGACTACTTTGACCTTTTGGGGCTTCTAGATGACATTTGAGGGTCCTCCAACTTCGTAAGGCCATAACTCTCAAACCGTGAGGAGTTATGTGACATTTCACATACCACCAGAAATGGAATGACATGTACTATCCATATAGAATAGTATTACCTTCAAATATAGCAAAAACCATATCGTTATCCATCAAACAAACTTGGGTCCATTACCCAAACCTGGGTTCTCCAACTTCACATGATCATAACTCTCTAACCGTGAGGAGTTATGTGACGTTCTACATACCACTAGAAATGGCATGACAAGCACTATCCATCTAGGATAGTTTCCCTGACAAATACATTGTCCTCCATCTCATTATTCCACAATTAAGCATGGGTTCTCTTACTCCGCAAAGCGTCTTCCCGTGAGGGCTTTCACCATAAGGGGACCACTTTGGAGTTCATCCATATTTACTTCTTATCAACCATGACAAAACAATAATGATTCATATTTACATCAAACAATCTTGGGTCTATTACCCAAACCTTTTTGCTACGGGGCTTTCTTCAAGGGTTGACATCAATGACAACCAACCTTAATCAACACCCACATGTTCTTGTTGTTAGAAATAATAGGTGTGCTCGTTTAACCATAGACAATATAATAATATTTTCATCCAACCATAGGTCGAAGCCACCCCCGAGCACCTTAACCTTGACATAGAATAATTCTGGAAGCAAACCTCGGGCCTAACAGCCAATCAAGGTAGCGTATCACTCTCTAGAGTTAGCATACCAAGCAGAAAGTCCAAACCATAACCAAGAGAGAGTCCAAGACTGAAACCGAAAATACAAGTTGCAATAGCTACAACTACTCTCTAGACTTGTGCACAACTAAATTTCTGCAGTTGTGAGCTATGTGTGTCAAATGAGATCTTGCGTCCTTTATTTATACTACTTCTCCTTCGTTGTCTGGGCCGACTTCTCATTCTGGAGGCTAAAAACTCAATATTAAATATTTCCTTTAGTCGAATTGTCTTCTAGGGTTATGTCCAATACTTTGGGGTTTCTTCTTGCTTCCCGAAATATTTTGTTCTTGTCAGGGTTACACGTGGAGGTTTAATACCTCTCGTAGCTACCATAATATCAACACTCCCTCCTAGCTAGGGAGGTATTGAAGGCAATGGTCTTGATCACAAACATACCATTCAACCAATAACATCATCAGAGCCATACATGCTATCTCATGATTAGATGATGAGCATCATCATCATTATTAGTTTCATCTGATAGCATCAACTGCATCATCTCTCGAAGCCATACACTATCTGAGTAATAAGGCATGATGTTGAATAAGTCACTCACTCCACAGAGTGATACAAGAACCATTCTTCTAATCTAGACATATGTCTTGGAAGAATAATTGTTCCAACAGATGCTAGAATCCATGCCATGGGATACAAGGACTATTCTTCTAATCCAAACATATGTCCTAGAAGAATAAATGTCCTGGACCATTTTCCGCCTGGAGAATGTTTGTCCACCAACACATTGACTATCCAACTAGTTGATAATCATTTCCAACACTACTAATAGTCTTCATGGAAATCATAACAATGCCATTCAATAGAACATAACTGTGTCTATCCATAGTAGTACACAACTACTATCCAGTGGTACATAACCACACCAAGTAGCACACAACTACTTAATCAGTGACACATAGTCACAACCTGTGGAACACATCCACCACAGTAGCATACATCTACTGTCCAGAGACATACAATCTCCATGAAAATCATATCATCTGATATCAACCTGCATAAAACAATATCATGATATAAATTGAGTCATCAGGGCCATTCTTCCACTCACATATGTGAGATTTGGAAGAGCATCTTCCCTCAGGAGGTAAAACATCAGCCATGGGATATCTAGACTATTCTTCTCAAGCATAGAAGAATAATTGTCCCTGATTTCTGAGCCTGGGCCATCCCTCCGGAACTAATCATAGTGCAACCTGGAGAGAATGAGTCTGCCCTAGGGAATGCATGTCCCTAATTGTTGAACCTGGACCATTCCTCTGGCACTAATCATAGTGAAACCTAGATAGAATGAGTCTTCTCCAGGGAATGACTGTCCGGACCATTTCCTAATGGAAATGATTGTCCTGCACCAACCTCCAAAACAAACCATTCTTCAAAATTGCTCACAATTGTGAACTTCGAAAGAATGACTGCACAGCGAGGCAGACCATTCTACTTGACCACTAATCAGAGTGTCTGCCAAGAAGAATGACTATCTTAGACCATTTCCCCACACTGGCCACAAGGGGAATCGTTGTCTATGGTACATCAACAATCTATCAGACCATTTTCATTACGAAAATGACTATCCGATCTGGACCATTTTTTGAACTCGAAAATGCCTGTTCGTCAGAAATCTTAAACCACTTTCCGAACTGGAAAGGAACTGCTCATCCTGGACCATTTTTCAAATTGAAAATGACTGTCCATAAATCAATAACATATCAATGCTCCCTCCCAACCTAGGAGTAATCTTTTCCTTTTTCAATAAGGAAATTGTCTCCATGAGCCCCATCTTGTTTCCTAAGTACGCAAACTTTTCATCTTGGACAGAGGCTTTATCAAAATATTTGCTATCTGCTCATCGATGGAGATATACTGGAGAACCACTTCTCTCTTCTGGATTTTATCACGAAGAATATAATGCTTGATCTCAATGTACTTCGGTTTGTCATGGAACACTAGTTTTCTCTTAAGGCTTTCACATAGATCTGATCATTACAATATATCATGATTGAATTCAATACTTTTGTTTCCTGATAGCTCATGACATCATGGAAAATATCAAACTGAAACATATCTAAGTAGCACTTTTTATGTCATCGTGAGAGTTTGTCATGGATTAGCAATCCATCATCCCAGATTTCTGAGTAACCATTCCGATACACTATCTATGTCATAGAAATTTTTCACAACACTTCTGATGTGCATGAGAGGCTCTGCACCAAGTTGTTTGAATCCATACAAGGTCTTCTTCCATTTGCATACAAGGGTCTCTTTATGGTATACCTCAAAACCTTGAGGTTGCTTTACATACGTTTCTTCTTCAATTACTCTGTTGAGAAGAACAGTCTTTACATTCATCTGATGTAAACTCCAACCCATGGATATTGCAGAAGATATAATGGCTCATGTAGAGGTATGTCTGGTTACTGAAACAATCTATCATCATAGTCTTCTCCTTATGGGAGAACCTCTAGTTTTGAATCTCTCAATGCTTCCATTCATAAGTCTTTCATACATTGTTCTTCATCATGACTTCCATTTCTTTTGCTTGATTGCTTCTAGTGGGTTCAAACCAAGCTGATAGTCTTATGATTCTTGGTATAATAATTGGTTGTTCTGGCTTTTCTTTCTTTCTTGGAATCTTCATGTTCTTCCTCATGTCTCTCTTTAGCTCTTGGGTCCATGGGTTCTTCTATATGGCTTGAAGATTCCAACTTCTTCATTTCATCATAGAATTGTGGATGTAGATGGACAACCAAGGATACTTTAAGGCTTATTTTCGAAGAAGACTTCTTCTAGAGTCAAAATGAACACGTGTTTTTTATCATGGCTGCTACTTTCAATTTGAACATGGACATATACTTCATAATCCTCAATGGATCACATCATTTAGGATTAGCTCCCTCCTAATCCTTGCTTTGTGTATGAATGCATGCTCATGTTTTGGAATTTTGTAATCAGCTCCCTCCATCTAAGATAGTCCATGCTTTCATCTACATCCTTATTGCCTTCTGCAAAGTGTCACAAGTCTTTTTCTAATTTCCTCCTGATTGCTAACTTCTTTCTGTTTTGACTTCTTCTGGGTCTCTTCAAGTTTGATTTTGATTTCAGCTTATCTAGCAGTTGTTACTTATATAATAGCTTCCACAAGAATTGTTACAAAGTATTGTCAACGTACTTCATCTTTTCAGATACATTACTTGACTAGTAATCATCGTAATAGTAATCCTTATCTTGTTATTCTTCCATAGGTGTTGTTTCACTGACCATCTTATCTTCTAAGAAATAGATATACAAGAACTATGTAAACATGAAATGTACAAGGTCTATGTTACGGAAGAATATTGTTACCTTGACTAGAAGAAGAAATCTGCTTCATCTTGTTTGGCTTTCTTTGAGGGTTCCTTTTCTTCGACAACTGTTGCTTCGTGTGTTTCCTTCCTTTTCTTTAGCTCGTGACATTGATTCTTGTAGTGACCATATTTTCGACAGTTGAAGCATTGTATTTTTGACATATCCTTCTTTTGATTTGGTTTCTTCCTTGAGTCAAACTTCTTCTTATTCTTGAATTTCTTGAACTTTGTTGTGTAGGCTTTGATAGTCATCTTTTCTTTGGAATTTCTCTTTTGCACTAATCCTTGACTCTTCTTGTGCACAACAAGTCCAAAGTTATTCAAATGTGGGATACTCCTTTCTTGTGTTCATGCTTGTGGCAAATGCATCCCATGTCTTGGAAAGGCCATTGAGTACTATATTTATCGGTCCCTTCTCTGAAATGATTTCTTCAATAGCTTGTATTTGATCTCTTAACTGAGAGATTCTCACAAAGTATGATGTTATGCTTTCATCATCATTCATTTTCATGTCACGGAGCTCATTCTTCAGACTCATTACTTGTCCAATGTTTCTGACCGAGAAGAGATTAGTTAGGGCATCATACATCTTCTTAGATGAGTCAAGATGAGAGATGTAGGGTATCAAGTGATCTTTTACAGAGTCCACTATGATACTCATGGCATTGATGTCATTGTCCTTGAACTTCTTCATAATTGCAACGTTCTGAGGTTCCTTCTCTTTTCCTTCTTCAAACGGTGGTTCCATGATCTTTCCTTTCACGATATCCAACACTTTATTCTTGGCAAGGATGAGGTCAATCCTTGTCTTCCATGCTCTAAAGTTAGAAACCCCTCCTAACTTGTTTTTCAACTTCATAGAGTAAGTCATGACTACTTTGACTTGGTCAACCTTTGACTTTGACTTGGTCAACCTTTGACTTTGACCAAAAACTCAAACTTGATGTCTTAGCTTGCTGAGAGTACCAGAATGTGCACTAGGCTAGGGCCCACCATGCTATCTAGAAATTAGGTCAATCTCTTCACTTAAGGTGCCTCAACAAGAGGGTTAGGGTTTCGTTGTTGCAACAAAAATTGACTGCAACTACCACTATAACTGAGCAAAATCCTCTCTATCTATCTTCTAACGGTTAGACTGTCTGAAGATAGTGCGGGCCCATAACCCGTTATAAATAATAGGTGTGCTCATTTAACCATAGACAATATAGCAATATTGTCACCCAACCATAGGCCGAAGCCACTCTCGAGCACCTTAACCTTGATAGAGAATAATTTTGGAAGCAAACCCTAGGCCTAATAGCTAATCAAGGTAGCATATCACTCTCCAGAGTTAACATACCAAGCATAAAGTACAAACCATAACCAAGAGAGAGTTCAAGATTGAAACAGAAAATACAAGTTGCAGTGGCTGCAACTGCAACTACTCTCCAGACTTGCGCACAACTAAATTTCTGCAGTTGTGAGCTATGTGTGTCAAATGAGCTCTAGTGCCCTGTATTTATACTACTCCTCCTTAGATGTTTGGGCTGACTTCTCATTATGGAGGCTAAAAACTCAATATTAAATATTTCCTTTAGCCGACTTGTCTTCTAGGGTTATGTCCAATGCTTTAGGGTTTCTTCTTGCTTCCTAGAATATTCTATTCTTGTCAGGGTTACATGTGGAGGTTAATACCTCTCGCAAATACCATTATATCAACACTTGCCACCCCTATACAATGTAAAAACATTAGGCAAAACATAAAAATTGAAACAAATGAGCCCCCTAATGGTTATGCTTGTTTAATCATTTAAATTCTTTGAAGTTACCACTCAACATGATTGTTTGTTCAAGAATTGTTTCAGGACACAAAAATCCTAATGATAGATGTGTCAAGTTTTGAAAGTGATATATGATTAGAAAAACATAGATGCAACAACGATATGCTAAAAGGTAGGACTGTAAGGGTATGAATTAGGCTAGGCCATTGGAGGAGATCATACTAGAGTATGTTTAACTCCCCTTAGGAGCTTCTCTGAGAAGATTCATGCAACAAAAAAAACTTATAAATACAGGGCTTGGGGAATGGTTTATTCATCTTAGAGAAGTAACATAGTTACCAA
>JASDQU010101758.1:7572-73915 GCA_032191745.1 Picea mariana | reverse complement strand
AAAAAAAATTGAATTATATTTTTTTGTTAAATATTAAAAAATAGTGTTATTTAACTACAATTTTTTTCCATGTATTGAAGTAAAGGTAAACAATGTGTTAAGAATGGTGTTTTCCACTATATTTTAAAAGTATGGAACAATAAATTAATTAAGAAGACACAATTATATGAAAAATAGTAACTTCAAAAAAATAAATGGTAAAAAATATTTTTAAGATTGAAAGAAGCATGGAAAAATGACTAAAAACACCATTGAATTAAAAAAAAAAAAAATTGAAAAAAATGAAAATAGATGAAAAATAAACATTTAAAAAAAAATGTGTAAACATTGTGGATTGAAAAATTTAAAATATCGAAAAACCACCTAAAAAGAGAGAGGGGTGCTACCGGTAGCACCATTTTTAAAAACGGGGTAAAAAATTGGACCTCCCAAAAAACGAGAACTCTGTAGAGTTCTCGTTAAGTTGGTAACTATGTTAAGTTCAAGGTTATGTTACCAGTATTGCAATAGAGATATTGTGCTTGAGTCATCATTACACTACCCATTAGTATAGAGAGACCATTCTTTGATTTGCCTACTTGCATTGGAGAATCTACAATGCTCCATGATCACCATTTTTGTTGATAAAGAGTAGAGAGAAGGCATAGGAGGATGAACTTGATGAAGAGAATGATTGAAGAGCCATTTACTTATTGTTGTTAGTTTTCCATTGTAAAGTCCTTCCTCTTCATTATAGAATCTTGTTCTTGCTCCCCCCCTTTCGTGTTTTAGTGTCCATTTTTGTGTTTGAATCTCATCATGTTGTATAAGATAGATTTTTGTTTCACGTAATTTGAGCTTTTTGTGCAAGTTCTATTTAGGTTTTCATGATTTATTTTCCTAGGAGCCACAAGAGGAGACCCAAGAAAGCCAAGGAGGGTCGCCACTACTTGTCCTAGGAAAGGCTCTAGGCTATTCCATGAATGGCTCTCCCAACATTACTGCTCTAAGAGTTAAACACAGAGACATAAGAAATAACCATGAACCCTTTTAGAACTAGCTTACTATTAAAACCACACGTGAATTGTCGCGCATGTATTGAATCCTTCATAAGTTGACATGTTATCACCATGGGGGGTAGTAAGAGCGTGACAGGAGAAATTAATGCCCATCTCATCAGGGATTTAATGCAAAACATTTGTATGCCATCAAGAGCTTCATGCATAATTACAGAGTGACCAGGGAATGGGAACACATATCCTAAAAAACCCTTCATTCATTATTGAGCCATGGTTGGCTTGTGAAATGAATTCAACATTTAACTTTCTTAAAACTTGAAAACAAGAGACATAATCAAAGTGATGCAACAAAGCAATGGTCGCTTGGGTGAGCCAATGCAAACTGAAGTTTTGAAGTGGAGATTGATAGAAAAATGATCAGATGATAATAAAGGAGTTTTTGACTATTGTTATTTGTGTCACACCTCTCTTTTTTAGTAGCATTGATTCATGATAAATTACTAGGGCCTCCACCTCATTATTAGTAGCTCTCCTCAAGCCCTAGTTAAATTTAATTTCTTTTTGTCCACTAGGGTGATAAATACCTCCCACACTTGCCACCCCTTATTTACTTTAATAATCTAGATGACTAAAGATATGTCATGAAAGCAGGGTTATGGTTTTACGATAGAAATGGGCTTATCTTTGAATTGTGGTCTCTAGTATAATCCTTAAAAAAAAACAGAGATTGAGGAAATTGATATTAAAACAGTTGTAGCCATAGTTAAACAATGATGTTTGCAAAACTTGCTAGCTTGAAGATTCAAACAAATGGTTAGCTTTGATATCTGCCAAAGAGAGAGCATGCAAATATCCAAAATTATTACATCCCAATAGTTCTTACATGTATACAATTGTACGAAAGAAGCTAATATTCAAATTATTTTGCAAAACATAAGATTTAGTGGAAAACTTTGGTGACTATTGGCCTCTCCCAACCCCATATTGGTAGCATGGGAATCTTGATTTCCTATATCCATGTCCTCAAGCATTTGGTGGACAATATCATCTTCCTTGAGCTTTGGGTGGACAGAATTTGTGGACATCCAATGCTTTGAAGCTACCGATTGAGATCCCTTGCTTAGGTTGAGCACCAAATTTCTTAGCATGTTACATTCTACCTCTAGGGAATCAATTTTCTTCTTTTGTTGTACCAATGTATTCGTGATGATGGAAATATGCAAAGTACAATGACATTCATGATGATGGAGATATGAGAAGTACAATGGTGCTCATTCTCATGAGCTTTTGAAGTCACAGAGAAGATGGAAGTTTGATTGCATTGAATGGACTCTTCATGCCTATGGAGGGATCTCCTTAATTCTTGAACTTCATGGTAATCCATGGGATAAAGTGTAGAATGGAGCAGAGTTTCCAACTTCTGGAATTCCCCAGTTTAAAAACTTGTATCCAATGTATCAAAATAACCCCACAACACAACCAACCATACAGAATAAGCATACCACGAATCGTCCCCCAATTTCATAGACCAGGGTGTTGAGATTCATGTAGATTGAAGAGACCAGATCCCTAAATGTAAATTCCCAAAATACCAACAAAGAACAAGTACCTTCAATTGACCCCCAAGAAATCAAAAGAGAAGATACCATAAATAACCCAATATTCCATAATGATGAACCACACAATCAACCAAACAAACTTAAAAGTCCAAGGATAAACCAAGTGTAATAATTCATACACAACAAATTCCCCTAAATTCTCGTAAACCTCAAACGAAGCTTGCTTCAATATTTTCTCCAAAATCCAAAATAATCCAAATCTCTAAAATTTGGAGTTACTTAATAGCAATTCCCTTAATTCCATCTTGATTGACCATTAAACTTAATGTAGTTGAGAGCACTAAACCTCCTTTCTACTTTCAAAAGGAAATTGTCTTCTCATTTGATAAATTGAAACAAAATCCACTTAAAAAAGAGGTATTTATTACACTTGGTGCACCCAAAATAAACAAGAAATAAGATTATCATTCATTTTGAAGATTTTCAATGTACTCAACTATTAGATTGTATAAGTGGGGACACTCACCTACTAATTTTGGATGATTCTAAAAGGTAAAAGAGAAAGCTAAAAAAATATTGGTTCTAAATAAATATTTTTCAAAGGTAATTATATTATATTTAATAATTTTTTAATTTAAAAATAGAGAAAATAAAGATACTAAACAACCAATTATAATATAATAATTTTTTTACTAATTATAATATAATATATTTTTTTATTTAATAAAAAATTATTATAGAAATAAAGGTCACTTTAATTTAGGGATTAAAGAAATAAAGTTGATTTTAATTTGGGTATTAAAAAAAACACTATTCTCTTTACTCCGATTTAAATTTTATTGGGGACATATTTGTTTTTTAAACTAGTATATATATATATATATATATAGGAAAGGGCGTTGCTTCGGGGGAATCAAGATAAATTTACGTGGTTCTAGACCAATTGAGATAGAGCGGTTGAGGATATATTTTCCTTATTTATAATGAGTTTTTTTTTTTTTGAAGGTGGAAAAACATCGTGAAAAATTTAAGGATCCATACTTATTTTAAAGTGTAGAAACTTTAGATTTACGTGGCTCTAGACCAATTGAGATAGAGCGGTTGAGGATATATTTTCCTTATTTATAATGAGTTTTTTTTTTTTTTGAAGGTGGAAAAACATCGTGAAAAATTTAAGGATCCATACTTATCTTAAAGTGTAGAAACTTTGGCGAATTATATAAAGGCTGCACTGAGGCAATAGATTACATATTAAGGCAAAAAATAATCCCACGGGAGGAGAAGTTCTAGACTTGAGGCTAGTCTGAGCTGGACTTGAGAGTTACATTGAGATACCAAAAATATACAACTATTCGAGTAAAAAATTATGATAGGATAGATTTTATAAAAAATCCCTAAACAAAACCAAAATTTGAAGCTCATATAAACTGAATCTTAAGGGGGGACCTGTTCTGTCCATCAACATCCTCCATTTCAGTATCCTCTTCTTGGTGAACAAAAACATTAAGGTTTGGGAAAGGTGGAGGCCTAGGGCTGGAGTTTGTCGATTTTGAGGCAGCTGGCGCGATTCCCTGCTATCCCTGGAAGGCTGGTTGAAGTCAAATTTCCTCTAGTTGGATTTTGAGGGTGTCTACCTTATCATTTAGGGATTGAAATGATTGCTTGTGGTTTACATTTATCTCAAGCACTACCAACACTTGATATGCGAGGGTACCCACTCTGCTTTGGATATATATAACCATTGAATGAAGGTCGTCCAATTCTTGTTGAAGTTGGAGCTTTATGGAGATCGTTCCTTGTCTTCTTCTAGCCATACTAATATCTATGTGCACTCAATTTCTCCACCTTACAAAGAGTTGAATGAAACGATGCCCAACAATAGAGCCATAATGTGTTTGTTACATGATTTGGAGGGAGGCACAATCCTCCTCGTCGGCTGAAAAGATCCATATATCCACCTGTATTTTCCCAATATGGAGTAGAATGAAAGATGGAAACATGGAGACGAGGGACAAAAGAAGAGGGAAAGGGAATAAACCAGGAGGAGGGGACCTTGGGAACATGGAAGAAAGACCGATGGCGAGATAAGAGGGAGACCACATGTTTCCAAAGAAGAGGGCCGATGAATGGAGCAAGGCCCTTCCTACCCATAGTTTAGGATCGCATGTCAAGACCATAGGAGAGGGGCTAAGGAACATGATTGTGACTGGTTCTTCCATCAATATTTAGGGAACCAACTTCCCCATTAACTCCCTTGTTGGTCAATTTATGAGGGAGGGAGTTGAGGTCTCGTCTAATATGCTATGGGTAAACTTGATTGAATTCCCTGATGATGCATGAATGCAAAGAAAAAATCATTGGTGGGAAGGGAGGAGAGTTTCAAATGTCTAATTGTGTTCTTTGAGTCACCCACTACTGATAGAACTCCTGTGTTTTTGGATCTCGCTATGAGCAAGCCTTGCAGGAGAGCATAAGCTTCAACTTGATTGTTGGAGGCCWCTCCTATGTTCCAAGAGGAAGTAGTCTCAATTTGTCCTCTAGGGTCATTTAAATGGAAACATTTTCTTTTTAATTCTTAAAATGGAAACCATAAAATGTTTGACGATATTTTTTTAAAATATTTAAATTTTTAAGAATTTTATATAGTTTCTATAAAATTTAGGCTATTTTTAAACTAAAATACTTTTATCTTATATAATTTGGGTGAACCATAGTAGGAAAAAATGGAAATTGGTAGATCTTTTTTGAGAAAAAACAAGACCACTAGTCCATTGTATTTGTGAATGTGAATGTGGGTTGAGTCATTATCTTTATTCAAGTAAAACCTCTCCACTTGAAATAACCTATTGAATAGAGTTTCACTCTTAGTAGATACTTCTAGCTCTTGGACCATTAACCTATTTCCTTAAGGGATGAATCACAGTTTTAAGTCTTACTACAAAAGTAATGAATACATAAATTTTCACACTGTTTTTTACAGTTTAATCTCTTATCCAAAAATATATAATTTTTTTATTATTATTTTAAAATACTCAATATCAATTAATATTTTATTTTAATGAATAATATTTTTATATATAAATATGAATGAAAACCAAAACCAATTAAATTTGAGATTTTCGAAATTCCGACTCGGTTTTACTTAAATTTATTTTTTAATTTTTAATACTTAGTAAATATAAAATTAAAATAAACTTATATAAAAATAAAAAATTCATCCCAAATGCATATTATAGTTGTGATTCATAACACTAAACTAGTGAACTATAATAACTCTAACATAAATTCACGTAAAATTTTTCTGATAATTGATAATTTAAAAAATAATATAATTAAAAAAATCACATTATAAAATATAATAATAACAATAAAATAACGTTTAGGCATGATGTATTATGGTGTCGATGTGCATCGCCACAGTTCAACTCCTCGCCTTCAGAATTTGCCCCCCTAAACACCATGCAACTTGCCACAAAAGAATGTCCGATCTGCTTCCATACGGCCACATCATAAGTAATACACGAACTATATACCGCCAAAACATCCACATTCTCCAACCCTAATTGAGGTTTGCCTTCCTGACACGTGTCAGGTGCCTAAGCGGTCACGGTAGCTGGGAGAACCGAAGCCGTTGGATCTAAAAAGAACGGCTGGAGATCGTTAAACGCAACGAAGGCTCGCTCCTATTCGTTGACAACTTAGGCCGTCGGATCCAGGGATGAGACGGACGAGATCCAGCGTGGTAGCGGCGGGGTGGGGGTTTGCCGCCTTTAAGAGAAGGTTCCTTGAGTAGGGGGTTTGCTCTATGGTTTTTCTTTGTAGCCATTTTCTCAACCGTTGGCTGTTGCTCTGCTTTGATTTGCCAAGGGGGAGGAGCCCCGATTAATTGGATTCGGTGGTTTGTTATTTATGTTGTTGGCCAAGGCGATTTTCAGACGATCTGGGGGGCAATGATGACGGCGTTGGGGTGTGAGTATTCCCACGGGTGATGGTGTCGAGCGTGGATGAATCCCCGGCGAGGGCGATCATCCACTCTGGCGTTGGCCAGGCATCAATTCTTTCTGTTTTGGCCTCCAAAGGCGATCGCGTGGGCGGTTTTCCAACTACCTTCTATCCAGTGCCATGCTAGGCTAGCTCCAGCCTAAGTGCGTAGCAGGTTTTAACGGCCCGGTTATGTGAAATCCGCGTTTCTTTTTCGCGTGAAGGGATTCGTTATCCTGGATTCAAGGTTTAAATTGCACTTCATGGCCTGGAGCGGAAATTAGGGTTTTAAGCAGGTTCAACTGTTTTATTAGGTTAACATTTGTTCGGTCACTGCATTGGTGAACGTGCAGAAAAGATATCCCTTTTTAATCTTTTATGAAGAAAGATCGGAGGCTTCTCATATTTCATGAAAAAAAAATGAAAAAGCAACTTGTAGCTGGAATCGGTGAAAGTCCTAGCTTTTGTAGCAGGTTTAAATAATTTGTTTTGAAGAGCCGAAAGCTCTTTGCACTATGCTTTTAGATTTCTGGGAGAACTAGAGGCGCTTTTTCTTTGTTTTAGGTGGTAGTTGGAAAACTAGGGTTTTTTCGGAGACATCTTGTTAAAGATTTCAATAGAATCAGCGGCTCCGTACGATGAGATCTTGTAAATAAGATACCTGTTGAGGAGGTTTGTGCTCGAGCAATCGTCGGCAAAAGATTCAGTGAAAAACGCCGTTTTTTAAAGATATAAACGGTCACTGTAGCGTTTAGGTTATTTCTGATCTACAGTGTTCGAGTTCTTTAAGGAAAATACTTTTCCAAATCATTCAATGAATTCCGTCCAAGGGTAATTGCTCAAGGTTAGCCCCCTCATTTTTAATTGTATTTTGGAATTTCAGGTGTCTCAGCTGCACTTTCAATAGCTTTTTCATTGCCTTTAGTGGCTAGAAAATATCTGCATTATTGCAAAATATTAAAGCCTTAAGCTACTGCATTTTAAGGATGCTATATATTGTGTTCTACGAATGATCTTTAGAAGACTTTATGTAAAACGGAGATTTAGAAGGCGAAACCGTTTGAAGGTCCTGAATATAGTGCCTCTGCAGCAGCCAATGATATGCATTTGTCCAAAATAACGGCCGTATGGCATCCGCCCTTTATCTGACGTATGAACAGCAGCATCAGGATCAAAATTTCGTTTCTCGGGATTATAGTTTCGACATGAGGAAAACAGCAAAAGTTTCAAATGCATATCCCTCTGATTTTGCTTCCGACTACGCCTTAGAAATCACTGGAGATTCCGAGGTATACAGAGGGCAACGGAAAACTCGTCCATTCGGGAAATCTAGTAGTTTTGGCTTTGGCGCGTCTGGAAGAATCGAGCATGAAAAGTCGGGTAGTTATGGAGGAGGATATGGGGGATTTAGCAGGAATGACGTGGAAGCAACTGCCTCGGAAGATTCATGTACGCCAAAGAGAAAGTCGATCAGCTTGATGGACAGAAATGACGGTTTCAATGTGCCCGTTCAGGTTTATGCAGTCTCTGTTATGTCCAGATCTGAAAGGCGGGAGTTAGAGAAAAGGCTTAAAGCTGAGCTTGAGCAGGTGCGGTCTATGCATCGGAAAATTGAAAGCAGGGTTATAAATGCTGTAGCTGTGTCTTCCTCTAGTGATCTACCTAGTTTTAGCTCAGGGAAAAATAATTCCAGATTTGAAAATGGGCGAGTATGTGGTAGCAATCATGTCAAACCACTTAGTGTTCAAATTCCTGTTCCAGGAACGCTTAATAGCAAAGACAATAGCAAAGACAAGTGGACTCCCAAAGCCAATCAGTTATATGTAAGTTCAGAGTTTGTTTCTGGAAAAAACAAGGCATCACAGGCCGAGAAACCAAAATCTAAAGGTGCCCTTGTTGGGGTTAAGCGCGGCATTATGGGGAGATTTGAATCCAGAGATGAGAAAAAACCCAGGGAAGATCTCCCGACTCAGCAAATCAAACCGGATGTTACGATTATGAAACAGAGCGGGACCTTGTTAAGGAAGCTTATGCTCCATAAATTTGGTTGGGTCTTTAACACACCTGTTGATATTGTTAAGCTTAACATTCCTGACTATTTTAAGGTCATCAAGAAACCCATGGATTTGGGTACCATTAAGAGGAAGCTTGAAACGGACGTCTATTCAGACCCACGAGAGTTTGCTGCGGATGTTAGGCTGACATTTGCCAATGCAATGAAATATAATCCACCAGGTAACGATGTCCACATTATGGCGGATCAACTTAATAAGATTTTCGAAGACAAATGGAGAGCTATTGGAAGCAAACTTCCACAAGTGGATCCCAGTGGGTGTTTAACTAAGAGTGTACAGCCCATTGCAGCAAAACAGCAGCAGCAGCAGCAATACAAAAGCAAAGTTGCAGAGAAACCTAAGCAGAATAATCAGCTTAAGCCCGCTTCTATGTCAGTAGAACTCACACAAAAGTCTGTGCATTGCAAGCGGCCAATGTCAATAGAGGAAAAACAGAAGCTCAGCAGGGATCTTGAATCCCTTCCAGGTGATATGTCTGAGCAAATAATCGATTTCTTGAGGAAACATATTTCTGGTCTGAGTCAGAACGAGTATGAGATTGAGCTTGATATTGATGCTTTAGATAATGAAACCTTGTTTGAATTGCGAAAAATTGTCCATGATTGTCTCAATGAAAGGAATCAAAGTGCAGTAAAAAATCAGCTGAAGGTTGAGCCTCGTGAAGCTGAAGCTGAGGTGGGTATGGTCTTTTGGACTTGTTTGTATATAGGTGTTCGATGAAGGGTTGTCTCCTTGATTTCTGATGTTGGTGTTTTACTTTCTTTCAGCCTGCAAATGCGTCGCTGCCAGGCAATAATAGCTCTCCACTGTATACACGAAAAGGTCTTATTGATTGTATCTGTATCGAATTTGTCGCTGTTATTTATTTTCTTATTCTTAATGTTTCATGTCGTTTTTTTATTTTATTTTTAAATTCAAGCTTGATTATTGGGTGTTTTTTTGTTTTCTAGTTGGTGATCCGGGAGATGAAGATGTAGACATTGGGGAGAATGACCTGCCTGCTTCAAATTTTCCTCCTATAGAGATTGAGAAGGATGCAGCAGGTCGCAGCAGCAAATGCAGCAGTTCATCAAGCTCTAGCAGTGATTCTGGGTCTTCCACTAGTGGTATGGTCCCCATTTTTCCCGTGTAATATTTTTCCTTCCAGCCTTTATTCAACTCATTTTATCTTATATTTGATTTTAGTGGTTTCTTTTCTTTGTTGGCAGATTCTGATTCAGCAAGTTCTTCAGGCAGTGAATCTGATGCAGACAAGGCACCCTCTATAGATGCAGACCACAAGGTAGCATTAAACGAGCTTTGAAATTTTAGTTATTTATCAATTTAATGCACCTGTTGTCCTGTATGACAAATTAATATTTGCTTGTCGGTTTCCTTTTGTATGTATGCATGTTGAAGAGTTTATGAATTACTGCAAAAAGATTTTGCAAAAACCTGAAAATGTCTGTCTGCATTGTTTTCCAACAACACCACAGGAGCAAATGTGCTCAGTTGCTGTCTATCATCAGAGAACGAGCCCGAGTCTGGAAACAAATGGTGCAAAAAGTGCGTTCTCATCATTAGGTTCTTACCATACTTCTGTGCTTAATTTTTGTCATGATATTGAAGAGATTTCCCAGCTCCATTTTTTTGTTGTTTTTATTGAGTTGGAGTATTAACTTTGCAGGGGCTGTGAGTGAATTAGATGAAGAGAATGCTAATTCAAAGCCCACTCCTGCTAATGTTGCAGATCCATGTCAAGAAGGTACGGTTCAGCATATGTTCACAAAAATGGTATCAGATGGTGGGTTTTAACATTTCATGTCTCTGTGGCCTTACATTTGCAATATGGTCGTTTGTTAGGGGAGAGTGCTCCATCTGAGAGACAGGTCTCCCCAGACAAACTTTATCGTGCTGCCTTGTTAAGGAATCGTTTTGTTGATACAATTTTGAAAGCCCAAGAGAAGACCCTTAGCCAGGTAGGTTAGTAGATGCTGTTGGGAAATTGTGCTTTGATTGATCTTTTGAGATTTTTTTTTTTTCATTCTGTTATTGTGCAATTGTACAGGTTGAGTTATCCTGGGGAAATTATTTTCTATCTTGGCTAATAGGAATTCTTTTGATTTGGCATTTATGCCTTGTATGTATCAGGGTGACAGGGGAGATCCAGAGAAGCTGCGGCGTGAACGAGAGGAATTAGAAAGACGTCAAAGAGAAGGTTGAGTTTTAGAATCTTTGAATTTATTATAAGCTTTGATTGATGTTTTGGTCTGGTGTTGATTTTTGCATTGATTGATTTCTGTCAGAGAAAGCAAGGCTTCAAGCAGAGGCAAAAGCTGCAGAATTTGCTCGTATGCAAGCTGAAGCAGAAGCTGCAGCTGAAGCTAAACGGAAGTTGGAGATTGAGCGTGAAGCTGCACGCTTGGCATTACAGCAGGTTTTGAGTCCTCTTTTCTGTTTTATTTATTCTCTCTCTTCTTGTTATCACAATTTTTGCCTTGCAAGCTTCAGGTAGCAAGAGCCCATCAAACAAGAAGTCAGTATTGATGAGTTTATTACCCTTGCATTATAAACACACGGCAGATGGAGAAAACTGTTGAGATTGATGAGAACACTCAAGTCCTCAAGGATCTGGAGATGCTGAGATCTTCTCAACCTGATCACATCCCCAGTTCAGGCGATGAGACAAGTCCCGTTCATTCTCAAGATGGATTGGCACCCTTTCCATTACAGGGTAGAAATCCTTTGGAGCAACTTGGTTTGTTTATGAAAATGGAAGATGAAGAGGAGGAAGAGGCTACTGCTGATGGAATAGCTGCTGGAAATGGTGATGCAGAGGAAGGTGAAATAGATTAGTGTAGCAGGTTGTATATTATTTTATTGCTTTATTCTTTTGTGAGAGGGTGAAGTGATTTGGACCTGAAGTTTCTTCTTGTTCTCAGGCTCTAAAGTATTGTGAAAGAGTTGGCAGGGGATACAGAGAGTGTGATATAGTGTTTGGGTGTGAGGCCTAGATTCTGTTTTGTTAACAGGATTACCTCTTCTGCTGGATTGGGGATGTGAGAGAAAAGAACGTTCCACTCTTGCCTTATATTTCTTGGGCTTGAGAAGGTCATTTAACTGAAGCCACTCATGGTAACATGGAAATTTTGTTTAGATGGGATAGTGAAGAGAAAAAAGTTCACATTCTGGGGCGAATTGATACAGTTGTCTGCTATTTGCCCATCAATGTTGCATTTGTACCTATTTTTAGTGCTCGTTAGAATAGCTAATTTTGTTTGAAACCTACATGAAAGATATTTAAACTAAACCGCAAAAATCACTGTATAGTCAAATTCTCTAGACGACTAAATGCGTAAACCTTTCACCTGGCATTTTATCATTGCATACGGTGTTTTAAGAGAAAAAGTGAATGACCAGTTAGGAAATATATGCTTGAAAAGGAATACATGTTTTAAAGAAATAAGTAGCATTAAAAGTACGGTCAGTTGACTAGTATATTATATAATGTATGGGTTTGTCGAGCAATGTCACAAGTATGGTTCTACACTTACCAGAGAAGTATGGTTTCAATGAAGAATTTCCTAAAGAAATTGTATTCTGCAATGGTTGACATGGCTTTTACGCCTCTGTAAGTTTAAGATCACTGTTTAAACTACTTGGGAGCGATTTATGGGGAGAAGGCGTTCTCTATGTCACTGATTTCAGTGACCACTAAGGAAGTGGTTAAAAATGAAATTCCCGAGCATTTCTGGCGAAAATATAGTATTTTCAGCTATGGCTTCGGGTGCTCAATCTTGGGTTAATTTTATATATTGCTATAAGGCTTGGAAATGAACGGTCACTTCTGCTTGTCAAGTTAAAGTTTGCTGACATTTTTTGTTTTCACACTGCTCTTCTGGATGTTTTTATATTAAATTTTTAGTTTTCATAATGTTCTTCTGGATGTTTTTTTGGATGAAATAAAAACCAAGTGGTTGAATAGTTTTAGCAATTTACCCGTTGTTTATGACTCCGAGCTCTCAGATAAGAAACTGTAAGCATTTCCAAAAAGAATTGTAGAAAATAAAAGAAGCCAGCAATCTCACTGGAGATTTCGACTCTCCGAGATGAGATTTAGACTCTGAGATGAGCATAGACTGCTCCCATAGTGCTGAGACTCTGAGATGAGACTGAGATATGCACAAACTGTGCCCATAGTGGGTCTTTGGGCATGCTAGAGAAAACCCATCTTTGTCGCGACTCATATCATGTAAATTTCAATCCTGCACCATGTATTTTGAAGCCTGAAGGTTGAGTCACATCATGCAAATTGCAATCCTTCATTGTGCACACAAAAGCCTCACATCATGCAAATTGCAATCCTTCAATGTGCACACAAAAGCCTGAAGCCTAAAGGTTGAGACTTATGCAGCTATATAAAATACCAACCTATGGAGAAAGAGTACTCAGATTGAAGGGTCTTTTGTTGTTCAACAGAAATAATAGAAGTGATTTAACTTGTTTTTCTGGGTGAAATAAAGATTTTCTGTTTGATTTTGAGAGTTTTTTAATGTAGTTTCTTTAGTGTTGGTAGTAGAGGATATTAAAGCCTCGAGGTAAAAATTAGTCATCATTAAAGGGTAAGAGAAGAGAGCTTGTCCTAATCCAACCAATTAGAAGGATCTGTCACATGGCCTTCTCTGGGAGATTTGCCACATAGAAATTAGACAGTCATGTTGAAGATAGTAGACTGCCTTTTCTACTATTATATTTGAAATCTAGCTGCCTTCTCTCATCTTGATTGTTGTTACCATTGGCCAGGCTATCTTTGTACAGTTGGGCATGTCCCTGTACAAAGGTATTAGAGAATGGTTATTATAATAGAAACAATAGAAACACATACAATACATAATATTTAAATGATGGGTTTGAGGAGCAAGAGTACCCGTCAAATTTATATCCTAGTTTCTAGTCTCTAGATTGTCTTACACGAGTTCAGGTCATTTGATTTGATTTAAACCTTGGTTTAATATGTTTTATTTTTATATTATTTAATGGAAATAAACTATTGTTTTCTATGTAAAAGCTCGCTCGCATGCTTCTCAGCCTAAACATAATTGGCGAATGTAAAACAGAGGTTAGATTCAGTTTATTTGCCTAATTGACGTTTTCCCTGTATGGAATGGTTGTCATAGAAACACAACAATGTCAAACCTATGATCACAACCAGACAAAGAACTTTTATTACTGCATTCTCATTAAATCGTGTGTGATTCGTTCGCCTCAAATAAGATATTGAGGCTGCCTTGCCTTGACTGTTGTTGGGATTGGAAGGTGGTACAATTACATGAAGGCTGAAAGAAAGGCTTCAAGGTTCACCTCAATGAAACAGCGATGCACATTTAACTCTGAATTGCAGATAGATTTTTAAACAAGCTCTGTAAATGAGTGATCACTCGAATGCAGTGCCAGTTCCAGACCACCGATGGTGAAAAGGACCAATGGAGTCAACATCACCTCTTCACCTCCAACATTCAGCGTTGCAAATTTTAAAATAGCTGAATTGTCTCATCGGAAGTGAATTTTGACGAAACATGTAAGTCAGAATTCTACACGGAGGAATTTCAACGATACGCGTTATCATATTTCTACACCCAACACGCAGCCAAGTTGGACTAAGAGTAGCGATCCGATCGAACAAGGCTGAATTCTCGTGAGAGATTAGACCAGGGGGTTTCCATGTTCTAGCACCTTCATTTTAGAGGTTTCTCTATTGGAAAATCCATTTCTCTTTTGAAGTATAAGGTTGTGCTTTCCTGGTCTATATGAAAGTCTTCTAAGATTATTACAATCCATGCTTCCCAAGTAGCTTATTGCACATGGGGTTATTGATTCTAAAATCCTGTGTCTCAGCGGTAACCTCATTGTGCAAAAAGTGGCCCGTCCGTTTTGATGTTTCTCGTTAGATATCTTATGTTCAATGGTCAGTTTTCAAAATTGCATCTTGCTATCTATTTAGTTGATAAAATTTTAATTTTTGATGTTACTAAGACTTAACCCGTTATTTTGTTCACAGAAAGTACAAACCTTATGGGGCACTAAGGATGTTAGACATGGTTCTAACCTGCGTTTTTATTGAAAGAAAATATAAACAAATACAAACTCTATCGGATATTAAGATTACTACAATCCATGCTTCCCAAGTACCTTATTGCACATGGGGTTATTGATTCTAAAATCCTGTGTCTCAGCGGTAACCTCATTGTGCAAAAAGTGGCCCGTCCGTTTTGATGTTTCTCGTTAGATATTTTATGTTACATGGCCAGTTTTCAAAATTGCATCTTGCTATTTATTTAGTTGATAAAATTTTAATTTTTGATGTTACTAAGACTTAACCCGTTATTTTGTTCACAGAAAGTACAAACCTTATGGGGCACTAAAGATGTTAGACATGGTTCTAACCTGCGTTCTTATTGAAAGAAAATGTAAACAAATACAAACTCTATAGGGTATTAATGGAATTGAACACGGACCACAAAACATGAATTATAAGAAGTCTCTAATTGTTTTTCTCTTGAGATCATAATTGTTTTTCTCTTGAGATCAAAATGAGGAGTTCAAAACATGAACTATAAGAAGTCTCTAATTGTTTTTCGCTTGAGATAAAAATGAGGAGTTGAAGAGAAAATAATAATAAATATGCATTTTAAGGTGAAGTCTTTGTAAATTCCAATTTCACATGGATGTGTGAGAGGTTGGCTTTGAGGGGTACTCCAACCATCCTTGGCATGGTGCCAAAGCCCAACCATTGCAGTTTGTCTTTTGTTTCAATTGATGGAAAATTGGTCATATGATCACATCACTCGCAATGCAGAACAAGTCTAAACTATCTAGTGCTCATATAATTGAGTTTTGGTAACTTTCAAGGGAGAGAAGAGTCTCAAAAACAATGTGGTTATTAATCACTTTACCCCCTTGGCATAGAGATACACTTGGTCCTACCTTTGACTTTAGTAGGTTCAAACAAGTAGCCTATGACGTTAACAATCAACACATGTAAGGAGCTAAGGGGGTATCCTTCCTTGATGGATTTGTGCAGAGTATTTTTATCCAATAAAATATCATTAATCAAAAAAATGGTAGAAGCATTACGGAAGAGTGTCTTTACAACATAGACAAAACTATTTTTCAAATCCTAGTGAGGGAAAACATATTTGTAATAAAAATATGAGGCTTATCAAAGTTAATTTTAAGTAGCAAATTTGTGTACTAGCGTCATTAACTATCAAGTGCTCATATAATTGAGTTTTGGGAACTATCAAGGGAGAGAAGAGTCTCATTAGCCTTCACCCCCTTGGAATAGAGATACCCTTGGTCCTACCTTTAACTTTAGCAACTTCAAAAAAGTAACCTAGGGCGTTAACAATCAACACATATAAGTTGCTAGGGGGTATATCCTTCCTTGTGGATTTGTGCAAAGTATTTTTTTTGTAATAAAATATGAGGCTTATCAAAGTTAACTTTAAGTAACAAATTTATGGACCAGTGTCATTGGCCCATTATACAATGGTCCACATTGTTAGAGTTGTATCGAGTATGAACTTGTGTTGAATAATCCATTTTGTTTAGGATAGGCAATTTGTGTTATTACTTTCTTGATTGCCAAAACAATAACTTTGGCAAGGATCTTGTAGAAGGAAGTCCTATCGTAGGGATATGCCACTATAAAAGGCTTGCAATTATTAGCATCACATAGATGACAACCACAAGCTAGAGAGCTCACAAGGCATGATACCAAAATATTAGCATTTAGTATCGTAGTACCATGTAGAGGGAGGATGTTAAGACACCAATTTCGTAAGTATAATATTTAGCTTTTGTAGAAACAATGTGTCGAAGAGCTCACAAGGCATGATACCAAAATATTAGAATTTAGTATCGTAGTACCATGTAGAGGGAGGATGTTAACACACCAATTTCGTAAGTTGTAGAAACGACGTGTCGAAAGTTACCCAACCTGCCCAACACTTTGTTAGAAGGGGTGGTTGTGGTCAATGCTAGATTGAGTTCAAAAATAGTAAAAAAATAGACTTAGTTTTAATATAAGGTATCTCTAGCAAGTATTTTTTATATTTTTGATAAGATTTCTCCATTTTTATTAGCAAAAATAAGAAGTAATTTAGACATGACATATATTTCAAAAGTTAAAGGCTAGAAAACCAAGGGCAAATATAGAATCCCAAGCATTGGATATCAAAAGCATATTGTCAAGGTATACATATAGGATACACATTTTAGATATATGATCCTCGTGTAAAACATTACCAAGGCATACATATAGGATAGTATTTCAAAGGTATCTAAGGGATATAAATATAGCTGTTATTAATGAAGTGTTTTACATGGGTTCAATTCCAATTTTGATTTGAAAAGAAAGGAATTAGAGAACATTTCATATACCTTGTATGGTATTAATGACAAATTGATCTTTACACAAGCACATGATTGATCAAGATAAAAAAGATTTGCTTTTCTTATCAATTGTCCTGAATGATTTGTGATATGAGGGTTGGTATGGCTTTTATAAATTCAAACAAATCATCCAATTGTCTAATCTTATTCACCTTCATCTACATGGCCTTTGAATGCTCTTCTTCCATTTTTGAGGATTGCCATTGCCTCTTAACACTCTAGTGTGTTGATCTCAGGATCCACATAGTGCAACACATGCAAATTTGGATTTCCTTGGTTTGGAAAATGTATGCCATGCTCAAATCACAAGTGCCCAAATAAACTTGCTTTGATACTAATATTATTTATAAACAGTCTTAGATATTCTAATGTTTGGCTTACCAAAATAAAGTTAAACTTAAAATGACTATAGTGAGCCTATGCTCCACTATGAGACTATCTTTATGTAATTTTTAATGCTTTTGTAAAATTAAAAACACAACATTCAGAGCTTAAACCATTGCGACATATGAAATAGATTACAAAAGAAAAACTATAGAATTGAACATAAATATTTACCTTGGAAACCCATCCAAGAAAACCATCATTCAATGAAGGATTGTGCCCTCTTAAACCCTTACAATATATTATGTTGTTCAAGTTCATTGTGACTTTATGAGACATTATGGTCTTCTACAATGCTCTACAATATACTCTCATCTTTTTCGCTTTGTGATTATCTCCTTCACATCCCTGCTCCTTGGAAAGATCTTAATGAGAAGAACAATTTCCGCATTGGACAAGGATAGCCTATGACAACCTTGGTTTTAACACTAGGCCCCAAAAGCATTGTTTAAGGCCTAAAAAATGCATTGAAAGTTGATGACTTGAATTTGACAAAATTAAAACCATCTATGGGATGTCCTAGATTCTAATCACTCCCATCTAGAGCATCAATAAATTCATATGGTACTTTTGTAGATCCACTTTGGATCATCCCTCCCCATTTTGGGAGGCTTTTGCTCTCCAAAGATTTAGTGTTGAAAGAGACGAGGAAACAATTCTTCAACTTTCTCCTTAGAGTACCATTTGCTCTTATCTAGTAGTTGACTCTTTAATCCCACCTACCAAAGTTCTCGTTGAGCCCTTCTGGTCATCTTGATCCTCTTTTGCAGAATTGTGTTCTCTGGTAATTTTGCATATGCATTTAATTGTAAAGCTTCCACGAAAAGTAAGACTTGTCCATCTTCATCCTTATTGAGCATGGATGGATTGTAGAGTTTAAGGTTCTCTACATTTACCATCAAGTAAATGCACAAATAAGGTTGAACATTGACTCTGTAACATTGTTTCCTATCCTCTTCAATATTTTAAAGGCTCGTATCTGAGGGCTTTTATTTTCTTCCATGGTCCTTGTAACCATTCCTTATTACGGTATGACCAAACTCTATCTCCTACTTGGAAAGTCTTTTTAAACCCGTGTTTATCATGTCCGATGTGAGAGCCATCTAAAGGTTGCATAGAGGATTTCTTAGTATACCAATATAAATTCAAATAATTTGGGTTGATATACGGACTCTGACCAAGATGACCGGAAGTGGACTTTTGGATATGTGTATTCATTTAGGCTATGCCTTGATTGTTTGGTCATATAAAAAGAAATAGATTGTTTCCTTATTGACCTTTGACGTTGAATACAATGGAGCAATGAATAATGGGACTGAGGTTATTTGGATTTGCAACTTGATGGGAGAGCTTTGGTTTCTTCATATGGAACCAATTATAGTGTATTGTGAAAATCTGAGTGCAATACAAGTCGCTGACACCTCTGTTGCACATGAAAAGATGAAGCACGTTGAGCTTCATGCACATTACCTCAGATAGCGGGTTTAGGAGAATGTGGTAACTCTTTTCTATTTCAACACAAATGGTCAAATTGTTGATATATTTATGAAGTCATTGACACATGTGATTTTTTTAAAAAATTGCGTTCTATTCTTGGAATTCAAGAAGATGTCATTAGTGGGGGCATTGAGATAGTGCCACCTCAATCCTCCACAAAGTTGTGTTGAAGGGGGGTTGTTGGAATTTGTGATTAAGCTCAACTTTTGGTATAAGTTGCCATGGTTAAACTTAGAAATGGATTGGCTGATTGAGAGGTGACCGTTGGTTGGATAGGACACACTGAGTAGTCTTGCAAGTTCCATTCTCACTAGTTGGGTGTAGAAAGGGGCATGAATGTAGATTGCCTAACAACTTTGTGGGCGACTTGGATGATTAATGTTGACCGAATAAACCCCGTTTTAAGAAGATTGTTTATGCACTCAAGTGTATAATATATGGTCTATGCATTGATCTATATGATGATAAATTATGTGAACATTGTTCATGTTTTGTAATGTCATAATAATGTTTCTAAACACCATCGACTCTTTTTGGATATATTATTTCTACTTTTGCAATACACTTGTCATTTCTAACACTCAATCTCTAACAGTTTGAAGAGTGAAGGTATCCACTAGTCAACAATGTATGGAGGCAGACATTATTTGTGTTTGTCTTTGAAAGGCCAACTTTCTGGTCTCTTCATTTTTTAGATCATCATGGCAACCCATTATGTCTTAGGTTCAATATCAATGCTAACAATTCTACAACCCCTTGTAATAAAATCAATTCATATGCAAGATTGTTTTCCACTATTCAATGTTGTATGGACTATGTACATTGCCATCATGCCCTAATGTTGAGACATATCCCTTCACCTTGGCTCTGAAGAAATTTGTTGAGGTTGTCTCTATGGACTTCTAAGAACCTCTTAGTGATAATCCTCCTTAGGTGAAAGCCTTAGAAAACTTGAGAACAACCTTTGCCTTGTCTAAAGAGAACTCACTTATCCCTACAAGATCTGTCAATTATGCCAACTACAGGAGGCTGAGACCGAGGAGCACTTCATCTTTCAGCGCCCCATTTACTGTGCGATTAGGGGGCGATTTCATTGCTTATTCAGGGGGACTCAAACCCTCACAACCTTTTTTAGGTATCTAGATTAGTGGTGTTTAGCTTTATACATACATGAGACACTCAGGCTCCGTGCCTATAATCTTCAACGTCCTACGAGACCATACCCTATTAGGAAGATCACATCCTTCTCGGTGCTACCCTCAGGAAGGGGCACTAAGAGACAGACTGACACTAGCGCAACCCCGAACTCCAGATCAATGTGGACCCGTGAGACCTTCCCTCATCCCACAAGGTTTTAGTGACATAGCCAGACCAAATCCCCTCCTGGGAGACAGATGATATCTCCAAGACCTTGTTGGTCCACTACCTCTACTAGTCAGCAGCGCAACAAGCGATCTAGGCACCCCGCCAGGGCCCCCTCAGGACAATTGACTATACTCAATTTTCTTCATTCGGCCTCGGATGGTAAGAGAAATGGATCCATTCCATGACAGATCTACTTTCTTTCTTCTGGTTCCTATTGTCTTTGGATCTTCTTCTCCTATGATACACCCCATCATCAGCGTAGGTATTTGAACTCGGGGTCGAGGCTTCTTCATGAATCAGAGTAGATCTCACTTTCTACTATACATTATTGCACTCTACTTTCTGCATCTCGCCTTTTATAGGAGACCTTTTGGTGCTCCTGCATTGTATTGACATCATTGTACTCAACAGTCCCTTTGACCTACTTTTGTGGTCATTAGTTGGACATTAATACAATTATCTTATCTACCTACACATATCCTAAGTAGATTTGGATAACACCAGGGGAAATCCAATCTTATGAAGGATTTAGATCATACCATCCATATTGTTTCCTCCTTGAGAAGATTCCTTGCTAATCATGAAGTCATTCTTGAGCTCATAGCCACCTAGGGATATATTCCTCCCCTCTCAAAATGTGAGTTAATCTCCCCTAAGATTGAAAACCTCTCTAATGATGCCCCTTTTATTTCAACATCCTCCTTTCTTTCTCCTCCCTTGGACCATGGAGTCTTCTACTTCCACTTATGGCTCTCCTCGTCCTAGTTCTTATCTCCCTTCCAACTCTAACTCCCATCCAATAAAAGGGTCAAGTTGCTTTCCTTCAAATTGGGTAGGAGTCCTCTACCAAGTACAACTTAGCGTCACTAGAATCCCTCACATGTATACCAAGCTCCTACCTCAGGTTAAGTTTTATTCCATGATCATAGATGACCTCTCTTCCCACAAAAAAGGAATGTCCGCATTAGATGTCCCACATCACTGTCTAGACTAGAGAAATCAACTATTCGAATCCCTTTAGGATGTAGTTTAGAAGTTGGGGAAAAATCAAACCCCCTCCTTGTGTGTTGAACTTTCAACTCTCCCAAAGCCTTGTGAACATGAGAAAAATATTTCTTCTTCTTTATTTATCCAAATTAGCATTGCCATGTAAGATTGAAGCAAGTCATTGTCAACCTGTGTTCCTATCTTTATATCATGTCTCTCCAAGCATGCCATCCATGGGGTCAACCAACCTCTCCTCAACCAACTTGGTTTTTTATGAGTTTAATAAACCTAAGGAGAACGAATTGATTCTCTATCTATTGACCTCACCCTCAAACCAAAGATTGTCCTCTCCCACCTAGTGGTTCTCGATTAGGGCCTAGAGTATAAACTCCTCTTAGGGCGCTCATGGTTCGATGCTATGATGACCATCCCATGTAACTTCCTTAGTGAGCAAGAAAGCTTCAACATGCATATTCTTTAATCTCTCTTCCAATTATTCAACATGGTGCTCTTGCTACTACAAAAATCCCTCTTAGTTCCACACAATGCTGTAGATAGTTAAACTATATGTTGACGCATGCAATAACTTATCTTAGATGTTCTAGCCTTACTCAATTAAAGACTCCGCCTGACTCATCAAGTCTCTAAGTCATTGAGTGTCTTGGTTGTGTTCTGTGTCCAACTTCTCTTTGAAAGAGATTTTATAGTCACAATTTTGTCCATGACAACCACACATAGTCTAGTGTATTAGCTAGCTCTAGGTCAGGGAACGACTCCTCTAGCTAAGCTCCACCTATTGCAACTCTTGACCACATGTTTTCTAGTAAAAACCCAGTTCCCTCTCTAAATCGTGCCTTGATTGGACTTGTATAACCATGTTTGCAATATGGGGGGTTCACTATATGAACCTATGACATGGCATGTGCATTTGTGGAATATTGAAAAATACCCCTAATTTCACTAGATATTAAGGAATACCCCCCAAAATTCTTTTATTGAACCCCCCTCCAAATACGCCTTTCATATTAAAACCCCCCTATTTTCACTGGATATCTTAGGTATCCATTTTTTCAACATTTTTAATACCCCCTTGTTAGCTCCTAGAGTTTGCTCTTGACTGCAATAGAGCAAAGCCTAGGCACCTCAAATGATAATGGTTTATGTTTTGGTTGGTGGATTAGGTTAGCTGGGATTGGGATTTCAAAATCAAGGACAACTCTCAGACTCGTCTATTACATCTCATGGATTGAAGGAAAATGAAATCAATATTCATATACTTTGGATGAAATAAGTGAAAGAAGGAAGAAATGAGAAGCACACATATAAATATATCAATCTCACAAGTTGCTCAATTAATACATTCACATGGTTGAATATTCAATAACTAGAAACACTTTCCAATTGTGAACAAAAACACTTAAATGAAACTTATGAAATATATGCAATCAGAGCAAGGATTTACTATTCAAGAATCTATAAGTCATAGACCATTAAAGAGACACAATCTAATGTTGAACTCACAAGAATTATTCAGTAATGAGACATGCATTAAGTCTGCAGTTCTGCATGCAAAAATACGTCTTTACAATCAATTTCCAAATCCCAGAACTCGACCCCTTCTTCATTTTTCATTATTCCCTTTATAGATACAAAATTAATCAAAAATAGATCTAAGATCCAAAATTAATGGATCAGAATCTAGCTTAGAAACAAAAATAGTATCTATTGATATCATCAGAGGATTTCATGATTTGCAGCATAAAATCCGATTTTCAGTTCCATATCCACTTTTCAAGTTTTTTCTTTGACCATCTCTTATCTTAGATCTCGATCTCATCTTTGGCATATAGAAGACATTAGAAAATAGATAAACATACAACTGAGGGTTGTCAATAGGATCAACAACTTTTTAGATATGCTGTAAATTCAAAATTTACAAAATAATAAGAAACTGTCATTCTCAGAATTTTCGATAGCGCTTTTGAATTCTCTTATATGAGAGTCTCTATCGAAAGTTCAATCTTAAAAAATTTAGACCACCTGCTAGAGTCACAACTTTTTCCAAAATTTCTCTGTTTTACTGATGAAATCCCTTGATATCATTTGGTACTTACCATTTGAAGTCTTTGTAATGCTCTTTATAGGACATGTTGAACAACTTCTGCAAGTATACTGAGACTGTCCTTGTCTTGATTCTTGAGTTTCTCTTGCAACCATTTTGTTTTCCATACCTTGCCCTCTTTGATTAGCTTAGAGTTATTTTGGTATATCTTCCTAGCCCAATCACATAGCTTATTATGTTTGGTAACCAATTTGTCCTTCTTTTTCTTGACCTTTTTACTATGCTTTTTCAACATAGCATTCTCATATCTGAGGTGCTTGATCAAGTTTTTAAACTTCTCAGCTTCTTTTGAAGCTTCTTTATCTTCTTGGCCCCTTTGTTGCTCGACTGTGTTGTTGTGACAGGTTGCTATACTAGCACCTCCTTGTTATGCTCATCCTTTTCTGGCTCATAATCTTCATTATCTGAATATGGTAAGTTTAAAATAATTTTTCCCTGACTTGGTTGAGATGAAACCAAATGTTCCTCTATAGTTGTTTTAGGTGCATCAGGTACATTCTCTTCTATTGGCTTCAGACTTTGAGGTTCCAAATCTCCTAGCTCCAAGGATCGATTGAGTTCTTTAGGTTGAGGAGTGCTCTACTTTGGCTTCTTTGATCTCTTATTCCTTTTCGTCTTCAACTTGTTTGAAATAGGCTTCGAAAGCTTTGGCTCTCTTTGTCCTTTTTCATTCTCTAACAAGGATTCCTCCAAATCATCCTCCATGGTGAGGAATGTGTTCTTTAAAGAGGGGTCCACAATTGATTTTGCATTTAACCTTAGTTTATTTAGCAAACGGGTGTGTGGTCTTCTGAACCCATGCTCCTCTGGTGCTTTCTGTTTAGCTTTCTGGGAAGATTTATTTGATACCCTTTCAACAACTGCGCTACTTGAAGGTTCCTCAATG
The DNA here is from genome assembly GCA_032191745.1 of Picea mariana. Taxonomy (NCBI): domain Eukaryota; kingdom Viridiplantae; phylum Streptophyta; class Pinopsida; order Pinales; family Pinaceae; genus Picea; species Picea mariana. Next base: position 49,628 of record JASDQU010101758.1, on the reverse strand, counting down.
AGAGTTTCACATGCATGTGTAGGGAATTTTTCCATAATGGCTGTCCTCCCCTTTTTCCTGTTATAAACCCTTTTAACCTCAGGAGATAAACTTTTCTGTTTTGGAACAGATTCTGCTGCATATTTTGATCTTCCCTCTTCTTAAAAAACAATCTTTCTTTTAACACTCATAGTTTTCCTTGTAAACACTTCTATCTCATGTTTTTTTAGAGGAAGATCCGACAACCATACTTCTACAGATTTTGGGAGTTTTAATCCTTTCAACATGGGTATCTGCTTTTGCTTCTTGAAGCTCCTGAACTTCTTTTTTAAAACCAACCCAGAACAAGAAATGCTGCCAAGTTTTCTTTGTTTTGTTGAATTCCTCTATGATTAACAATTTGATTAAACCCTGGTGGAAGACTACCCTTTCAACAACTGCGCTACTTGAAGGTTCCTCAATGAGAGTTTCACATGCATGTGTAGGGAATTTTTCCATAATGGCTGTCCTCCCCTTTTTCCTGTTATAAACCCTTTTAACCTCAGGAGATAAACTTTTCTGTTTTGGAACAGATTCTGCTGCATATTTTGATCTTCCCTCTTCTTAAAAAACAATCTTTCTTTTAACACTCATAGTTTTCCTTGTAAACACTTCTATCTCATGTTTTTTTAGAGGAAGATCCGACAACCATACTTCTACAGATTTTGGGAGTTTTAATCCTTTCAACATGGGTATCTGCTTTTGCTTCTTGAAGCTCCTGAACTTCTTTTTTAAAACCAACCCAGAACAAGAAATGCTGCCAAGTTTTCTTTGTTTTGTTGAATTCCTCTATGATTAACAATTTGATTAAACCCTGGTGGAAGACACTATGTTTTGTGTTTTTAGGATGAGCTTGAACCCTAGTTGACATTTTTGTTAAGATTTTTAGCAGGAAAAATGGAAGACTCATTCTCTTTTCTCTTATGAAATGCAATAAAAATATCATATAATACAAGAAGGTAATGGTATATCTACCTTCATAGGYGATATACCTTTGAACCATCTTCAACAATTCACCCCATTCATCCTTGAGCCAGCTCCCTGGAATAACTTTATTCCAATYCGGGTTTTGATGCTCTAGATTTAAGCACTGATTAATTTATGCATTGGTGATGATTTGGTTCTTAAACCATTTTTCTCCGTCCATGGGTATCTTAACGACAAATGCAATGGATGCTTCTGAAACTTGCAGAGTCAAATATCCAAATTCGACCTTGTAGCCATTGAACCTTTCTGCAAATGCTCTGGCGATCTCCTGATTGCATCATCGAAGCTTCTTACATAGAAAGAACCATCCAACATGTTTAAATTTGTCAGCAAACTCAGGGTAGGATTCTAACAGCTCGACACCCTCTAGTTCATAACGTATAACATTCCCTCCTTTACCCATTTCCTGCAAGATGAAAATTCTATTTCTCTAACTTGCTAAGCCGACAATTAGAAAGAAATAATGAATAGAGTTACAATTTAGGTGAGAAAAAGACATTAAAAAATCATTATTTTAAACAATACAACCATCATGCATCGAGGTCATGTCGGGAATGAACAATCATTACAACGATTGGGCGGTGTGGCTAACGAATTTGGGAAATGACATGCCAAACGATTGATTATGATTTGATGGAGGGCATAACTGCCAATCTTGGGATGTACAATTGTATGGTCACCTTTTAAACAAATCATCAATCAAAATTTGCATGGCTTACTCAACATACATATAAAAAAATGACTATGACCTTTAATTAGCCTTTTAACCCTAATGTGGAGCTTCCGGTAGTGAATCCTTTTGTAAATTTGATAAATTCGTTACCAGATGTTTAAAACTTCAAAAAAGACAAGGTCACTTGAACTTTCTATTCTGCTTCTGAGAAGTCAAGATTTTCCTGGAACAAACTGACCCTTTGACATTACTGTGACTCATGGAAGAAACTTTTTAAGACTTATCAAAGACTTCTGTAATGTTGACAATAGACTAGACCAGACAAACCATACTAATTCAATAAAAGTTTGGAGAAGGTAAGAAAATATTTTGTGACTTGCAAATTAGGTGCTAACACCTGGCTCCAACTGGGGATTCAATAAGCTAATAGGAAGTCTTATGTGATACGATGAGCTACGATCTAATCTGCTGAACGAGAGATGTTATTGTTATTCTCTGATCTTATAGGGAAAACACTAGGATCTCTTTCTTATACGATGAGGGCTAGGATCTGTTATACGATAATTCTCTTAATGGTATCGGGATTTGGAGGAGAGTGCTTCCTGTGAGGTTCCAAGAACCTACAGACCATGTTCCTTCTTCCAAACTCTGTCTTTGAAACCTGTAACCATTTTCTCATATTATGTTACTAGCTCTACTTATTAAGTAATCCATACTGAAGACGCACTGTACATTGCCAACCAAACTGTCCAACAAACTTACGCAAACTAAAAACTAAATGTTTAATCCGATAAGAAAATTTGTACTAGTGCTTTTCCATTGGGCTATGGAGTATTTATTCAACTAATTTTCTACACACCATTTCAAACCACACCGATATTTACAGTGGAATTAAGCCACCAACGACTTTAGTAAGAGAAGTGTTTGAGAAATCACCCATTCACATGGCCTCCAAATAGATCTTCACCTTCAAGATTTTGTAGGATAAAAGTGTTATTTTTTAGAGCTTTTGCAACCTTAAATGGACCAAACCAAAGATAATCAAACTTTCCATGTTTACCCTTATCATCGTCTCCTAGTATCCCACCTTAAGACAAGATCCCCTAGGAGAAAATTATCTTGCTTTGTCTTCTATAAAAAATGGCTTTGGCTTTGTTCTGATAGACATGAGCCTTTTCATTCAACAATTCTCTTGTCTGTTGCACTTCTATCAATTGACAAATCCTCCTCTGCATATCGTTGGGTTCCTCGTCCTCATCCTACAAAAACTTCATCACTAGCAAACCTAAATGAACAAGAAAAAATACATTAGTTACATACACTAGTTGAAAGGGGGAAGTTCAAATGGAATTTTTCGTACTAATCCTGTTATCCCATAATGCATATTTTAGCTTGGAATCCCAAGCCTTCTTGTTTTCTGCTAGCAACTTTCTAATGATCCTCATCAAACTTTTATTTGAAAATTCTGCTAACCCATTACCTTATGGGTAGTATGATGTTGAATGCTTAAGAATAATATTATACTTATTTTTGAAATTAACAATAGGACCAGAGTTGAAGGGTGGAGCATTGTCAGTAACAATCTTCTTAGGACACCTAAATCTAGTCAGAATGTTTTCTTCTAGGAAATTGATAATTACCTTGTCTGTTGCATTCCTGGTTGGAATAGCTTCTATCCACTTTGTAAAATAGTATGTTGCTGTGAGGATCCACCCGTGTTGTCCACTCGAGTGAGGATGTATCTCACCTATAAATTATAGTCCCCACTGTTGAAAAGGACCATTCACCACAATATGATTTAAAGGTAGGGGCTTCAGTTTCCACCTTCCAGAAAAATCTGACACTCAACACAAGCCCTAACCTTGGAAAAAAAATCCGTGAACAGGGTAGGCCAATAATAACCAGCCCTCATAATTTTATATGTAGTGGCCTTCCAAAAATGATGACCTTCACACTCACCTTTATGATATTTTGAGATTACCTTGTGGGATTCTTCTTCATCAATACATGTAAGTAACATACCATCCATGTCCTTCCAAAATAAAGACCGATTCATAATACAATATTTTGTAGCCTTCAATTTCAAAGATCTTACCTTTGCTTTTTCAAAGTCCATAGGACCTTGTAAATTTTGCAAAAAATATACAATATCCTTATACCATGATGAATATTTTTTTTTTGGGTGTACCTGAATATTATCTCGAGCATTCTGAGCAACTCCATCAACTGAGTGATTGAAAATGCAATTTATTCCAAGAGCTTTAAAGTTTGACTCTGCCAACAACCTTTCCAGACCTTGTCCCTTCACCAACTTTGTAGGTTTGATATCCATCTCATACTCCAGAATCTTAGCAATCCACTTGCCCCTTTTTCCATCACTGTCAGGCTCTATTAAAATTTCCTTAACAATACAGTTGGGAACATAAGAAACCACCTTAGAATGAAAAATATAAGTCCTGAAGGATTTTAATGCTTTTACCAGAGATTATGCATGCTTTTCAATGATGTTGTACTTCAATTCTGGATCTCTTAATTCCCTACTAAAAAATGCAATTGGTTGCTCAAATCCCTCAACATTCCTCTGCAAAAGTACAACAACAATAGTGTCCTTTGGGATGATTAAAACTGGTGCTACAGTAAGGGCCTGTTTAATGGTCTCAAAAGATTTTCTTACTTCCAAACTCCAATTTATCTCACTATCCTTTCTAAGCATGGTAGCTATCAACTTTACAATCTCTGCAAAATTGGGAATAAACCTTCTCAAAAAATTGATCTTACCCAAAAAAGATTGTATCTCCTTCTTGTTCCTTGGCATGCTAATATTTTGGATGGTCTCAACAAGTGTACCTTCTGTCATGGAAAAGTGAGAATTCTTAGGGTTCAATGACAACCCATATTTCCTTCACTTCTTGAATGTTTGCCTAAGATGTTGTAGGTGCTCTTCATAGGACCTGTAAAAAACAATTATATCATCTAAATAGATAACAATAAATTTGTCATTCTCTCCCACGAATGCAATGTGCATGGCCCTCTGAAAGGTTTCTCCTGCATTTATTAGGCCAAAGGAAATTTTATCATACACAAAAGTACCCCGGGGTATAGTGAAGGATGTTTTCTCCCTATCTTCTTCATGTACTGATACCTAGTTGTATCTAGAAAAACTATCAATCATTGAGATTCTCTGGGCACCAACAACCCTTTGCAAAATGTGATCCATTTTGGGTAATGGATAATTATCTTTTAAAGAACATCTATTGAGGTTACTGAAGTCCACACATAGTCTAATTTCACCATTTTTCTTTCTCACAAGTACTAAATTTGCAATCCAATCAGAATATCTTAATGGCACTATGACATTTGCATCCAACAATTTCTTCACTTTCCTCTCAATCACAGGCAACAACACATGATTAAAATGTCTTAATTTCTTATTAAAATACATTGTGTTAATTTTTAGAGGAATTCTGTGCTGAATTATGCTAGTATCGTAGGTTTTTAAGTCTTCATATGTCCAAGAAAAAACATTTGAAAATTATTTCATTAGATCAACATATTTATGTCTCATCTCATCATGCAGTGCTTTTGATGTTGATGTTACGGTACCTGCGGGAGGTATTAACCTCCACGTGTAACATTTGACTAGAATGGAATATTCCAGAAGTAAGGTAAACCCTAAACGGATGTGTGAAATCCCTAGAATACAAGTCGACCTAGCAAAATAAATAATATTAGAATATTATCTTCCAGAAAGACAAGTCGGCTCCATAGGAAAAAGATAAACAAAAAACATAATTACCAGAAAGTCAGGTCGGCCTAGATAGAAAAGTCATTGGATAGATTAATATAAATAGATGACGTTTTAGCTCATTTGTACACCCAGTCAGAGCACAAGTATTTTGGAGAGATGTAGTTGCAGTTGCAGCTGCAGCTTCAAGGAGGAATACGGGCGTATGGTCATCTCTTGGTCTTGGTATCTCTCTAGTGCTATCAAGTGATATTCTTGGGGAAACTTTTGGTGATATTATTTGTAATACTCTTGGTGATATTCTTGCTAAGTATGGCACAATTTTGAGAGAATAGTGTAGCTGTAGCTACTGCAGTTGTGTATGGTATTTGTTCTGTGGATATGGAGACTCTCTCTCTCTCTCTTGTGCGCTACCCTTGAAGAAGTAGCAGTCTACTTGTCTTAAGTTGTTGCTGCAATTAACGACTAGGGTTTATCTGTTGTTTCTAGAATGGATTTATGGAATAATTCTGTCAAAGGTTAAGGTGCTCGGGGGTGGCTTCATGCCTATTAGTGACATTTCTTGTCCTAGGCATAAGAGCATTCAGGTCTGCAAGTTGTACGAGGAGCGCCCAAGCGCAGCATGGAAAAATCTCGTTTTAAGGCTTCCAATCAAGTAAGCGGGTGAAATTACGTTGTCAACGGCCCAGATTTATCCATAAGAGCAGATAAACGGTCATCGAAATATCGGGGCTAGCAAGTTGACCGATGTATAACGTCAAAGAAAGCGGCTTTATGCTGAGATTGAATCTGGGTCGTCCGATCCCGCGACACATAGCGCGAGATCTAGTCGGCATATCGACAGTCAGGAGTTCGAAGGGTGAAAGTCCCTCATCATCTCACATCTCGAAACCCCGAACCCCAGAGTGCCGAAAGTGCCCAGAGGTGGGCCCGCAGTATCGCGAAGCAGCCTCAGCCGTTCATCCACAAGAGACACCCGGCGCGCGATTAGGCTCCCCGCCTTTTCTCCCATCGCGACTTCGAAGCGCAAGTAGAAGCTCCCTCATATCCCTGATGTGCGAAGTAACGAGAGCGTCCAGGACCTGGGGCCCACAACAGCATCGGGAGAGTTTAGGACCATCAGATTTGGAGGACGCGTGGTGCCCAATTGAGTCGTCTCGGCGTTTCTCTCATCGCGACTATGATAAGCAAGGATCAACTCCTTCCTATTCGCGAACGCCGAAAGCCCCTATGGAAATAAAAGCAGGGTCACGGTTCGTGGTCATTTGGGAAACAAAAGAGCTAAGCAAAGGGGACAAAAGCGTTGAGTCCAGTCGCCGAAAGGATCATCGCGATTTCCAGATGCCAGCGGATACGATTTCACTCCCGGTTTCCGCTTGGAGTAAATGAAGGCAAGAACGGATGGTTGAAACCTCCTTTCATTCATTGAATATGAGATATGGAGGGTCTGGCAAGCAGTCTATTCGAAGGAGTTCTGTGTACTGATTATCCAAAGAAGCCATGCCAAAGTCCTCGATTAGACAGAGAAGTCTGCACATGCCATTTTGGCCTTTAATGTTTCGGCTACCTCCCCTGCAAAGGCCATGCGAAGTTAAGGTAGCGTCTGTCATAGGCGCACGATCATCTTGAGTCTGCATGGGCAGACTGTCAGAAGACATGCATACGCAATATTTTAATGCAACGTCTTGTTTTTGCTGCTGCTGTTGTTTTGGAGTATATGTAGGCATTTTCGCCATTTTTGTAAGGGTCGATGGTTGAGCTAGGCTCTCGATTGTAAAGTTTTGTTGCAGTGCTGGTTGCTCTGGTTAATGTATAAGGCATTTGAGAGTTCTTACTTTATGGATGTCAGCCTATTTTTCCATCTCTTTGTTTGTTGTGTTAGAAAATCTCGGAATTGGAGGATCCAGTCGAGTTGCGCTGTTGTAGGATGATGTAGGTTGGATCACTGCAATAGTCGCAATGTTTCTAATCATTTCTTGTGTTTTCTCAGCGCTGGAATGGCTTGGAATTGGAGGATCTAGTCGAGTCACCCTTCAACTCCTTGAAACTCTGGACCAAGAGGATCTTGGCTTCTGAGTTTTTCTTCCTCAAGCTTCCGAAGGCCTGTTGCCCAAGGCAGTCTTGCTCACCCTTCTCACAAGTCTTCCATCTACCACCCTTTAATCAACATACTAACAGAAGTTGGATCAAGACCTCCCTTGTTTTATGCATACCAAACCCTGGTTCCTGTGTCAATGCTGCTTTCCTGGGTCTCTTTCCATTTGACCACCCCCATTCATTAAATCATGACATAAAAACTGATGGGCATCGGGCTCTGCTCCTGCAAGCAATCCAGGAGTGACTTCTGACGCTAACATTTTTGGTGCCGTTGCCGTGGACGAAGTTGAAAATTTTTTCTGGGCAGAACGACATTGAGCCTCTGATTCTGAAGGTGCATCAGACATCAGAGCCCTTCAAGATTTCTACTGTGCACCTGGCGACTCCACTGTGGCGACTCCATTGTTTCCACATCACTGTTTCAGCTGTGACTACTGTTAGCACACTTGAAAGATGGCCCTAAGGAGCTTTCTTGAGAAGGTTTCATCAGTTGCTTTCTCATCCAGAGAAGCTTCCTGGGGTAACGACAACGTTAAGATATGGTCTTTGATGGTGAACAAGGACCAGGCACATTTGAAGCTACGCATCTTTCCCCTGGCGACTCCATGATTCGAGGATCAATTGGCGACTCCACTGGTTCGATATCGAGAAAATTCTGGCTCAAAGGTTTGCTTTCTGTGACTTTTCCCAGATAGTTGGGTTTCCTAATGCACTTCCTGATAGAGACCAATGGGAAGATTTCCTCCCTGAATTTCATGCAACAAGTTGGGAGGAACCAGCTGAGAATTTACTGGACTTCCATGAGGCTATTCACCGACACAATATCACACATGAGGATGTCCGGATTAAGCTCTTTGACGCAAAGAGGTCCAACCTATCACCCTGCAGGGTCTCTATACCTGACCTCCTGCTCACAGGATCGTTCTCAAAATCCCCTCTGCTGAGCCAAAGTGGCTCTTTAGATCCCCTACCAGAATCACTATGAAAATCCCCCACCCAGTCCACAGGTCTTCTCTTCGCCTGTCTCGGCTTCTGCACTTAGCCGTAGTTATCCCGACTCACTATCGGGGTTCCAGGGTTTCAGACTTTCCGCTGCCACAAACCACTGTCCTCGGGAATCCCCGATCACCGATGAGCTCTTGGCTCCTATGCGCTAGCCCTCCTGGCTAAGCTTCCACCATATGACCACTACTCCCGTGTTCGTGGCCTTACTTCCCTCGCGGCCTCACGACTCGCTATATCCAACCCTTGATTTTCCAACTCTCGACATCCGATGTGCCGAAGTGCTGAGGCGCACGAGAGTTGACCTTTCAACGGTCCTTTGTCTCGCCGAGACTTCGGACCTTCGCAACTTGCGAACCCTAGCACCAATACTTTGGGACTTCTCGCGGCGAGATCCCGAGGTCTTTGTGCCACCTGTCTTCCACTTGCCGGCTTGCTATGGCCCACACAGTCCTACCCAAGATGCCGAAACTTGCGACCTCGTTCCCTCGCGACTTCGCGATTTCCTTGGCCAAATTCTCGAGTCTTCTCTCGCGAGGCTCTGATGCACGATCCCACGTGCGGATCCAACGGTCCTTCCGCGATCCGGATCCAATGGTTATCCTCCTTCTCGCGCCTCGCGTCCTCGTGACTCTGAGTACCAAATGCTTGGGATTTTACCCTACGAACTTCTGAGTTCGCGAGATCCTTAGATCTCCGACACGCGTCCTCTTCAATGGACGGTCCCGATCCTCTCACTTCTTCGCCGCCTCGCGTCCTCGCACCTCGCGACTTCGAACACCCAATACTTGGGCTTTCACTCTGCGAACTCCCGAGTTCGCAGAGATCATCTAGATCTCTGCCACCTGTCCTCAGATGGATGGCTCACAGCCTCATCGCCACTTTGTCGCTTCGTGACTTAGAGCACCCAACACTTGGGCTCTCACTTTGTGAACTCCCGAGTTCGCGAGATCATCTAGATCTTTGCCACCTGTCCTCTTCAGATGGATGACTTCCAGACTTCTCGCCACTTCGTGCCCTCGCACCTCGCGACTGTTGACACCAATCTTTCAGCCCTTCCACTTACGAGCTCCCGAGATGTGATGTGCCACCTGTCCGCTTTCTGACTCCTGTGGCCCCACACCGTTCTCGAGTGCTGATATCCTGAGATGACATCAGCTAGGCCCCACAACATGGAGCTCTCGCCTCCTCACCACTCGTGAAGTTGAATAACTTCCTCTTCCAACCTCTGGTGCCCAAGTTCCCGATGTGGGTAATCTCGTTACACGTGTCCGCTCCCAAACGAACGACCCAGATCCTCGTCACCATTTCCACCTGCTGTGGCTCCTTCTGGACGTAAATCTCCTCGACGGTCCAGATCTGTTCTCCTATCAATCGAATGACTGTCGCTATTCCTCCTGAGCTTCTGCACTTTCTTCCCTGCACTTGGGAGAATTCCAGTCTTTCAAAGGTCTCGCCCTTTGCTGTCTTTCTCCTCTGTGAGCTCCTTGACTTCGAGCCTCGCGCGCGTATGAAACACTGCTCTTCCTGAGATTTCTTCTTAAATCTTTGGAGATCTGACCTCTACTTCCTGTAGAGTCTTCACGCATATACCACGCTGTCTCTCCTGAGCTTCTTCGAACGCTCAGACCCCTTGAGGGATTTTATCCTTCTTCTCCTTCATATGGAGAATGAAATGGATGCCCTCCTGGCTATCCTTCTGCTCAAGCCTCTTCTTGAGTACTTCTGGGTATTTAGCAATCCAGTGAAGGTCCTTCAGTGGACTCTCCCTTCACAACACAGAACTCAAAGAGTTCTCTTCACCTCTATGCCTATCTGCACACTTCCTCGACGCCTCCTGGCGGAGTATCTTCTCCTGGTCACCACTGCACACACACTCAATGTCCTCCTGGCAGAGCTTCTCAGAATCCTTAGTGATTCTGGTCTTCTGAACTCACAACAGAGTTCCTTCTCTGTGCACTCCTTGCACTTGTGCTCAATTCCCACCTGGCAGAGCTCTTACAGAACTCCTCGGAGCATCTGTCTCCTTCAACTCTCAACAGAGTCCTTCCTCAGCACCACTGTGCATATGCTCGATGCCCACTTGGCAGAGCTCCACAGAACTTACAACAAAGTTCTGTCTGCAACTGTGTTTTAGCTACACAGCCTTGCCTCCAAGGTGTTCATCAACCTTGAGGTCTTCCTCCTCTGAGTTGTTGACTTCAGCTTCTGTGCCTCGGCACGTCTTTGTCTGAACCCACAGTGTTCAGAAATGCAACCTCTGTGCACGGCTCTCAGAACCCTCAGCGTTCTGTCACACCCTCCTGGTATGAAGCCTCAAAGACCTTCAACCTAAAATCACACAAACTCCTACATAATGCATTTACAATCATACATTCACTACATAAAAGGAACATTCACAGACACCCATATAACATAGAATGACATGCAGGAATAACTACTTCTGATTATATTAAAATGACAAATGCCTGGAATTACAATGGTGTTCCTGAGCCCTCTCTGGTTCCTCTCTTACAACCATTCTATTCTCTATCTCGTCTCTCTCTTTCAAAATGAGATCTAAAAATCTCTTTTACCTGAGGGGCTCATTGAGCACTTCCCTCCAGGTTCACCTACTCTAATAAATTACATTCAATGGCTGTCTAGTCCAACACCTAGATCTAGATCTCAGCCAATCTAGCATTAAAGATGATCCTATCTAATGCATGCACAAAGGCACGGCTTCCATGGCTCACCATCCTAGAACATTTCAATTACATTAAATTCAAATTTGAAATGAGGTTGCGCCTCCATTAAATGCACGATTTGAACTCGCTGGCGTGGCTGGCTGATGTGGAGAGATGCTCCTACATCACTCTTCAGGTATTCATTGAAGGGAGCTGTTCTTGAGTGGTGTCGATCTCTTCCCACTGCAAGAATATGCTCTTTAACAGGTTTTCATACGGCTTTCAATTCATTTTGTAAAGATTATTTTCCAGCTGATTGTTTGTATGAAAATTGTTGTGAGGAGTTTTTTTCACTCCATGAAGCCTCTGCTGGCCCTGAAGACTAGGTCCAGGATGAAGCCTTTATTGTGGAGGAAAGCATTTGCCAGGAAAATATAGAGGTGTTGAATGATATTAATTGTGTTATCCCTAGAACGGAAGCATCTGACATCATATCAGATGCCTCTGTTCTTTTAGATGTTCACAACGATCAACATGCCTCTTGTGGAAATTGTGAGTTTATAGAGCAAATGTGGTCCATGGTAGATGAATCACCTGGATATCGGGTTGAAGTAGATGTTCCTAGATGCCCTGCTTATGACGACGAAGACCTCCTCGTTTTTAAAGAAGAGATGGTTGTGGAGGAGGATTTTTCTCTTTTCCTTCAAGGGGTTTCTCACGATATATTCTTACCTGGGATTAAAGAGAAAAAGATTATGTATGAGCAGCCAAAAGCAGCAGGTCCCACTGTCCCTGAAACATAAATTTTTGACGGGATCACTGTTCTGGAGGAGGATCATATCAATGACGGACAATCCCTTTTCGATGTATATTATAGTGATGATGAGCAACAAGCTTATCCTATATTTGATCACTATAAAGATACTGAAGATCTAATCAGCAAGCAGAGCCACCCCATGGTCCCTATTTATGATGAATATGAATCAGACCTGGGGGAGAGACAAGAAGAAGAGCAGAAAGAACCAGAGGAGCAGAATATTTCCTGTCCAGAGCCAATCAACGAACAACCACCACCTAAGAATAATGAGCCTACGTCAGTTGTCCACCCACCTGTTCTTATCACAGATATTCAGCCGCATGTGAACAATTGTGTAGCATAAGAGGCTGTCTGTCACCAATTTCATGGAATTGGCCACTCATTCGATGACCCTGTCAACAAATACATGGAGTGGAATTTCCCTTATGCTTTGGAACCGCCATATCCCATCTCAACCTCAGCTTGTAAGGAGAAATTGAGGAGTGTAACCGTTCTGCGATCACGGTTACATCAACTATTTGTGGTCACTGACAGAAGGAAAGAGCTTCCCTTCAGGAAGTTACTTGATTGGCTATGGTGGAAGTCTGCTTTCACCTAGCCCCATGTAAAGTGTTTTATTAGTTTAGGATTGTATATAAATAAGCTCTTTTGAGCATGTATCTTTATTTTGTTGCTTTTATTTTTCGGCTTGTATTTTCAGCAGTGGGATGTTTTGAGCTTGACTCCATAGCCCAACAGGAAGGAACTGAAGCAGCGGAATGAGTTCTTAGAGAATCACAGGGATGACTCTATACCCCATGGAGCCTAATGTTAGCGACATTTCTTGTCCTAGGCACAAGAGCATTCGGGTCTGCAAGTTGTACGAGGAGCACCCAAGCGTAGCATGGAAAAATCTCGTTTTAAGGCTTCCAATCAAGTAAGCGGGTGAAATTACGTTGTCAACGGCCCGAATTTATCCATAAGAGCAGATAAACGGTCATCGGAATATCGGGGCTAGCAAGTTGACCGATGTATAACGTCAAAGAAAGCGACTTTATGCTGAGACTGAATCTGGGTCGTCCGATCCCGCGACACATAGTGCGAGATCTAGTCGGCATATCGACAGTCGGGATTTCGAAGGGTAAAAGTCCCTCATCATATATCTCACATCTCGAAACCTCGAACCCCGGAGTGTCGAAAGTGCCCAGAGGCGGGCCCGCAGTATCGCGAAGCAGCCTCAGCCGTTCATCCACAGGAGACACCTAGCGCGCGATTAGGCTCCCCGCCTTTTCTCCCATCGCGGCTTCGAAGCGCAAGTAGAAGCTCCCTCATATCCCCGATGTGCAAAGTAACGAGAGCGTCCAGGACCTGGGGCCCATAGCAGCATCGGGAGAGTTTAGGACCATCAGAATTGGAGGACGCGTGGTGCCCAATTGAGTCGTCTCGGTGTTTCGCTCATCGCGACTATGATAAGCAAGGATCAACTCCTTCCTATTCGCGAACGTCGAAAGACCCTATGGAANGAGAGTTTAGGACCATCAGAATTGGAGGACGCGTGGTGCCCAATTGAGTCGTCTCGGTGTTTCGCTCATCGCGACTATGATAAGCAAGGATCAACTCCTTCCTATTCGCGAACGTCGAAAGCCCCTATGGAAATAAAAGCAGGGTCACGGTCCGTGGTCATTTGGGAAACAAAAGAGCTAAGAAAAGGGGCCAAAAGCATTGAGTCCATTCGTCAAAAGGATCATCGCGATTTCCAGATGCCAACGGATACGATTTCTCTCCCGGTTTTCGCTTGGAGTAAATGAAGGCAAGAACGGATGGTTGAAACCTCCTTTCATTCATTGAATATGAGATATGGAGGGTCTAGCAAGTTGTCTTTTTGAAGGAGTTATGTGTACTGATTATCCAAAGAAGCCATGCCGAAGTCCTCAATTAGACAGAGAAGTCTGCACACGCAATTTTGGCCTTTAATGTTTTGGCTACCTCCCCTGCAAAGGCCATGCGAAGTTAAGGTAGCGTCTATCATAGGCACACGATCATCCTGAGTCTGCATGGGCAGACTGTCATAAGACATGCAGATGCAATATTTTAATGCAGTGTCTTGTTTTTGCTGTTGTTGTTGTTTTGGAGTATATGTAGGCGTTTTCGCCATTTTTGTAAGGGTTGATGGTTGAGCTAGGCTCCCGATTGTAAAGCTTTGTTGCAGCGCTGGTCGCTCTGGTTAATGTATAAGGAATTTGAGACTTCTTACTTTATGGATGTCAGCCTCTTTTTCCATCTCTTTGTTTACTGTGTTAGAACAACTCAGAATTGGAGGATCCATTCGAGTTGCGCTATTGTAGGATGATGTAGGTTGGATCACTGCAATAGTTTCAATGTTTCTAATCAGTTCTTGTGTTTTCTCAACGCTGGAATGGCTTGGAATTGGAGGATCCAGTCGAGTCACCCTTCAGCTCCTTGAAAATCTGGACCAAGAGGATCTTGGCTTCTGAGTTTTTCTTCCTCAAGCTTCTGAAGGCCTGTTGCCCGAGGCAGTCTTGCTCACCCTTCTCACAAGTCTTCCATCTACCACCCTTTAATCAACATACTAACGAAAGTTGGATCAAGACCTCCCTTGTTTTTTGCATACCAGACCCTAGTTCCTGTGTCAATGCTGCTTTCCTGGGTCTCTTTCCATTTGACCACCCTCATTCATTAAATCGTGACATAAAAACTGATGGGCGTCGGGCTCTGCTCCTGCAAGCAATCCAGGAGTGACTTCCGACGCTAACAATGCCTATGGATGGGTGACAATAGAAATATTGTCTATGGTGAAAATGAGAATATCAATTATTTTAAAAGGTTATGGGCCCACCCCACCTTTAGGACAGTCTAACTACTGGAAGGTAGCATGGAATTTATTTTTTTAAGCTCGTTATGGCACCAGTTGCAATTGCAGCTAGGGTTTCTGATTGTGTAGCTGTAACAAACCCTAACCTAACCTTTTAGGCACTTCAAGTGAGAAGTTTGGAATAATTCCTGGAAATTCTAGTGCACCTTAGCCTAGCGCACCTCTTGGAACTCTTAACCAACAAAAACGTCAAGGTTGAATATTTGGGTCAAAGTCAAAGGTCGAATGGTCAAAGTCAAAGTCAAAGGTTGACTTTTGGTGAAAGTTGAAATTTCATAGTTTCTAACTTTTTCTAATCATTGAACCTTCTTGATTCAATTTCTAGCCTCGTCTTGTCAAGATGGTGTCTAGTTTCAAATTAGAAGACAAGCTGAATGATGCTGCAAATTTCAAAGGTATGCACTTGTATATGCTTTCCATGTTATATCATCCAACAAAAGCATGAGTGTGTTTTGAAGGGAATATACAAGAGACCTTGTCCAAGCAGTGATTTTGGATTCAATACATTCAGAGGAACATGCAATTGAGGCTCCAGGTTCCAGGTTTGATCAAATTGTTAAATTTGCACATATCAAGGTTGATAGTTGCTATAATACAAGTAAAAACTATAGTTGTGACAGAAATCTTTGAAAGGTTCTATTACTATTAAGTATACTTTGTTTCATGTAATTAATATTGATATAGATGCTTATTACACTTGTTTGATGAACTAACATCTCCTCTAGGAGACATTTCTTATTCCCGGGCATGTCACCTTGGTAATTCTATGGTGATTACAATCCTTGTTATGATATTATGAAAATTATATTGGAAATATTTTTTCTCTTGTTGTTCTTGTTCCAGGCAAGTCACAGGCGATATCTTTGAGAAGGAGCTACAATGACAGTTGCAAACATGGAGCAGATGACTCCATCAAGTGTTGAGGCATGAGATATCACCAAGTACCAATTCTAAAGGAAGCGTGATAAGAAAAAGGAGTTTTGGATATGATACACTCAGATGTGTGTGGACTAATGTAAAACCTCCTCACTAAGCAAAAGAGTACACCTCAGATGAATTTAAGACATTCTACAGAAAGGTTGGGATTAGGAGGGAGCTCATTGCTCCTTACAATCCTCAACATAATGGTGTAGCAGAAAGAAAGAACCGATCCATTGAAGAATATATCAAGACAATGATGAAATGACCAGAATCTATCCATGTTTTTATGGGGAGAAGCAACTATGACAACCTATATGTTCAAAATAGAAGCCCTCATCGTATATTGAAGAACATGAATCTAGAAGAAGCTTTCTCCGGAAAAGAAGCAAGTATTGTGCACTTGAGGATCCTTGATTATCATTCAAGTAGAAAGAATTGAAGGAAGCTATGATGGAAGAATATCAATCATGAAAATTGATGTATGGGAAATTGTGCCTAGAACTGAAGGAAATTATGTAGTCACTTCGAAATGTGTTTACAAGATAAAGCATGTAGTAAAATGGGAGTATCGATAAATACAAGGCAAGATTCATTTTTAGAAATTTCTCTCAGTAGGAGAGAGACCACTACGACGAGACTTGGATTTTACAAGAGCTATGCTGATCCATATCCTTATTACAAGGTTGTGAATGATGCACTTGTGATCTGGCTACTATATATTGATGATTTGTTTCCGATAGGTGCAGAGCCTCTCATTATTCAATGTAAGAGGGAGTTAGCCTCTGAATTCGATATGAAGGATCTTAGCCTCATGCCTTATTATTTGGGACTAGAAGTATAGCAGAAGTGTGGTGAAATATTCCTGTGGCAAGGGAAGAATGTTGTAAATATTCTTCAGAAGTTTGGGATGATGGATTGCAAATCCATGGCAACTTCCATGATGACTGATATGAGGAAGTTGAGAGACTATGATTCTTCTCTAGTAGACTCATCCCCGTACCAGTATTTGTTTGGCTCATTAATGTATTTGCTGTGAACACATTGATCCAGTTCTAGGTGGAACCTAGACATGAGCATTGGATAGTTGCAAAGCACATTTTTGAGATATCTTCGTGGGACACTAAACTATGGTTTTAGATATGCCTCAAAACATGATGCACAACTGCATGGATTTACTGATTCAGATTGGACAGAGAGTGCAAATGATAGAAAGAGTAATTCTGGTGTATGTTTTGGTTTGGGATCTACTATGATATCATGGGCTAGCAGGAAACAAAAGTATGTTGCACTCAACACTGCAAAAGCATAGTATATTGTAGCTGATGCTTGTACGAAAGTAGTATGGCTCCGTAAACTAGTTTTTGAACTATTTGACCAGGTGATGGATTCAAATGTGATATATTGTGATAATCAAAGTTGTGTTAAGTTCTCAGAGAACCCGATGTTCCATGACAGGTCGAAGCACATTGAGATCAAATATTATTTCTTCGTAATAAAAGTCCAGAGGGGAGAAGTGGTTCTCCAATATATCTCCACTAATGAGCAGACAACAAATATTTTGACAAAGTCTCTGTCCAATATAAAGTTTGCATACTTGAGGGACAAGCTAGGACTTGTGGAGATTTCTCGCTTGGTCGAGAGGGAGGAGATGGATTCCTCGGTTGGGAGGGAGCCGCGATATGTGGCATCATGGAATATCAGTGAGCTGCTGATTTGTATCATGCTAGTACAACTTAGAGATGGTCATATAAATTAGAGATGATGATTGCATCATGATAGATATGATCATGCTAGTACAACTCATATATGATATAGATGATTGGAGTTGTTGATGATACACTAGCTTGAGGAGCATCGTGCTAGTACAACTTAGAGATGGACATACAACTTAGATATGAAGTATTGGCATCATGCTAGATATGTTCATCCTAGTACAACTTAGAGACGATGTTGGTGAGCCACATCATGATAGTTATGGCCATGCTAGTACAACTTAGATATGATGCACTGACATCATGTTAGATATGTCATGCTAGTACAACTTATAGATGACCATACAACTTAGAGATGATGTAGAGGGCTCATGCCATGGTAGATATGATCATGCTAGTACAACTTAGAGGTGACATACAACTTAGATACGATGCATTGGCATCATGCTAGATATGTCACACTAGTACAACTTAGAGATGATATTACAACTTAGAGATGACACAATGAGACACTCATCTATATCATGCGAGTACAACTTAGATATGATGCATTGGCATCATGCTAGATATGTCATGCTAGTATGACTTAGATATGCTGTAGATGATACTCCAAATCACACTGATACAACTTAGATATGATGTATTCACATCATGCTAGTATGACTTAGAGGTGATGCAGCTGATGACACTGTTGATGCAGTTGATGACACTGTTGATGCAGGATGACATCAGGTGATATGATTTGATTGCTGTGGATACTGTTTGTCTATGGAAAGTAGCTGTGGTGGATGTGTTCCACTCGTAGTGACTGTGTGTCACTGGTTAACATTCGTGTGCTACTAGGATTGGTTGTGTACCATTGGGCAATAATTGTGTACTACTATGGATAGACCCAATTGTATTCTATTGGATGTAATTGTAGCAACTATATGATACTATCAGATTTCCATGGACACTACCACTAGTGTTGGAGATGATTTATAGCTAGATGGACAATCAGTTTGTTGGTGGACAGACATTATCCAGGCGAATAATGGTCCAGGTCGAACAAATTGCTGGTGGGCAGAAATTCTCCCTGTGGAGAATGGTCCAGGTTGACAAATTTTTGACGTATCATGGACTGGTATTTTCCTAAGGCACAGATTGTGGCCCGATTAGGAAAATGGTTCAGGACCAATATTCTTTCAGGGAACAATTATTGGCTCGATTAGGTTGAATAATCTGCACCCTAAGGACATGATGTATCAATNTATTTTCCTAAGGCACAGATTGTGGCCCGATTAGGAAAATGGTTCAGGACCAATATTCTTTCAGGGAACGATTATTGGCTCGATTAGGTTGAATAATCTGCACCCTAAGGACATGATGTATCAATTAGGGTGGTTGATACGAGACCGATATTTTCTAAGGCATATGGGTAGAGATTGATCTCTATGATACATATGACTCAATTAGAAAATAGTTCGAGACTGACATTCCTATAGGAATGGTCTCTGTATCCCATGGCATGGTTTCCAACATATGGGAGGACTGACATTCTTCTAGGACGTAGGTCTGGATTAGAAGAATGCTCCTTGTATCCCATTGCAGGTATTTCAACATCTATTGGGACAACTATTCTTCTAGGACGTATGTCTGGATTAGAAGAATGGTCCCTGTATCACTCTATTGAGTGGGTAACTCATGCAAGACACTTTGCTGAGTGCATTGAATTCAACACATGACTTATTCAACATCATTATTACTCAAATAGAGTATGGCCTCGAGAGATGATGCAAACGATAATGTATGTTGATGTCATGATGCTATCAAATGATACTGATAGTGATGATGATGCTCATGACTTGATCTGCATGATCATGAGATAGCCTATGTGGATATGATGATGCTATCGACAGAATGGTCTGTGTGTGCTCAAGACCATTACCGTTAATACCTCCCTATCTAGGAGGGAGTGTTGATGTTACGGTAGTTGTGGGAGGTATTATCCTCCATGTGTAACCTTTGACTATAATGGAATATTCCAGAACCAAGGGAAACACTAAATAGATGTGTGAAAACCCTAGAAGACAAGTCGGCCTAACATAATAAATAATATTAGAATATTATCTTCCAGAAATACAAGTCGACTCCATAGGAAAAATACAAACATAAAATATAATTACCAGAAAGTCAGGTCGACCCAACCAGAAAAGTGACTGGATAGATTAATATAAATAGAGGATGTTTTAGCCTATTTGTACACCCATTTAGAGCGCAAGTCTTGTAGAGAGGTGCAGTTGCAGCTGCAACTGTAGCTACAAGGAGGAATAAGGGCGTATGGTCATATATTGGTATTGGTATCTCTCTAGCTCTATCAAGTGATATTATTGGTGATATTCTTGGTGAAACTCTTGGCGATGTTCTTGGTAATACTCTTGGTGATATTCTTGCTAAGTATGGTGCAAGTTTAAGAGAGTAGTGTAGCTGCAATTGCTGCAATTGTGTATGGTACTTGTTCTGTGGATATAGAGACTCTCTCGCTTGTGCGCTAACCTTGGAGAAGTAGCGCTCTACTTGTCTTAAGTTGTTGTTGCAGTTAGCAACTAGGGTTTATCTGTTGTTTCTAGTATGGATTTTCAGAATAATCTTGTCAAAGGTTAATGTGCTCGGGGGTGGATTCATGCCTATGGATGGGTGGAAATAGAGATATTTTCTATGGTGAAAACAAACATATCAATTATTTTAACATTTGAAAACTTAACAATTTTAAGCTCTGACTCAATCCCTATGTTGCAGCTAATAACTTTCTCCTATGAGGATTGGAAAGAAGAATTTACACACACATCATTACTGTCAAACAATATTTATAATGGGACTAGGCCTTTAGGAATATGATTTATTTTTAGCTCAATGATTTCACGGTTTGCAATCATGTGAAGAAAATTGTTGTCATTTTGATTTTCACCTACATCTTCATCTTCATCTATGTGGGATGCAGAAAATTCCTCTATTGATTATAAAAATATTTTCAATTCACAATCATCACTAAAAACTTGCCAGTGTTTGACATTGTCTTGGATTGAGGGCCTATGTATTAATTCAACTTCATACCTTATCTTGGGATACACGGGAGTCTTGAAGCTGCCCGCTACTAACGCCAATGAATATGCCTACTGGTTGAAACTTCTTTGAACAAATGTAATGTTGAAAGCCAAAAATAAATTCTCCACCATATCCCATACCTCATTTATGTACTGCTTCAATCTCGACTGCTTTGTCTGATAGATATTTCTAACTTCATGAATGATTAACTCCGAGTCACCAAAAACTACCAATTTTTCAATTCTCATGTCTTTAGTAGCTCTTAACCCCAACAACAAAGCTTCATACTTTGCAATGTTATTAGTGGTTTCAAATTCAAGCTCATATGATAAAGGTATTACATCATTGGAAGGATAAATAATCACAAATCTAACAGCGGATCCTTCTTTAGAATATGAGACATCAAAAAACATTTTCCATACCTTTTTCCTACTTACAAGTGAGCCTGTTATCATAATCTTATTGTTCTGGAGAATTATCACTGATGTGTAAGATAAATGAACCAATTTCATCATCAACTGCATAATTAGGGTGGTTCCTTAGGTTATCACGGTCACACACTATATAAGCCAAGCAAACTTCTCTGTATAACTTTCTATGCTCTCCTCCAAAGATAGGAATGGTAACATATGTCAGGTCCATTTGCATAGATCCTCCCACCTTATTTGTCCAAGAAATGTATAGCAACATTCCAAACTTTGGTGGTATGTCAGCCACCACAATATCCATGACAACACTTTTCATAGGAAGCTGATTCAATGTCACTACCAAGTCTTTAATAACTCCCGAACATTTGACCCTCTTAGAATCAAAAGAATACAGATCATGATAAATATTTGTGATATCTAATCCCAACTCATCCATAAATACCTTTGGAATTACGTTATGAGAAGCTCCAGAATCCATGAGACAATTGTGCAAAATTTTGTAGTGTACATTCAGTGATATATAAAATGGTGGTGAAAATTCAGTTTTCTCTTCAATATGTGGGCCAAACATGATAGTAGTGTTGGATTACTGAGAGGGGGGGTGAATCAATAATATACATTTTTAGTCCTTTTAACCACAATATGCAAGTGTTATTTATCTTTATGATCAATATATCATTATCATCCAATAAGTGCAGAGTAAATAAACCATGAACAAATGAACAATCATACACATACACAATACACCGATATTTTTTTATGTGGAAACCTAATTCGGGAGAAAACTAGAGAATGCTTTTTCTTATTTGTCTTTAAGAATTACATTTATTGGAAGCACCAACTTCTTTTGTTTTCCAGCTGCAACTAGAAGGAGGCTCCAACCCCCTATTTTCAGGATACAACATGAGGGAAGATCCAACTCCTCAATTCTATGGCTACAACCAGAAGTAGGCTACAACCCCTTATGTTCTCTGGCTACAACCACCTATCCTTGCCCCATCAAGCTTCCCTGAAATATAATATCCAAATGTAGAAACTAAATATGTCACTGTCACAACCTGTTCTGTCAAATCTGTCACTGTATACTCATCAACCAATCTGATCTGATCACATATACCTCAAACACTATACCACAAGTCTGTACCTCAAACCATGTGCTAGAACCTCACTTTTATACAACCTTTATCTGTACCAATAAATTCAACAACATACCTCAACCAAAATCCCTCAAACATGAACCAATACTAAACTTTAGTAGATTTACCTCAGATCAACTCTACAACAAGCCCTAAACTTCCAAGAGGGCATCCAACAAATTTACAAGGAAAACCCTCAACCAAATAATTTCATAAATTCAACACTACACATATGAAAACCATACCTTTTTTCTTCTTGTAGCATTTTGGTCCCGTGGTTTTACTTCCGCGATTTTTCTGCCACACTTTTCCTGCCGCGATTTTTCTGCCACACTTTTCCTGCTGCACTTTTCTCTATCAATAATACCTTCCCAAATAACCTTTAAAAAAACAAATATTCAATGATATTCAATAGGTGCTAATGGGAGAGCCTTTCTCTCTTATTTATACTTCCATGTAGCTTCCTCAAGGGGTTACCTTCTAATCAACTTAACCCACTTTCCATCTAGAATAGTCTTACTTGCAAATATATTAAACTTCATACCATTATACATCAATCAAAATGAAGTCCCTTAATAATACTATTGGGGCTATCGGAATTTTCTACCGGACTTGCTTCAAGGGTTGACATCAATGAGAACCAACCTAATTAATCAATAATCTCGCCATTTGGAATTGATGGCAACACTTTGATGTAATACTGAATTCATATCGCTCATGATCTCCCTGTGACCATCACTCCCCTTAGAACCATGTCTCTATTCTCTCTCTCCAAGCATATAACTCTCTATCCTGCATCTGATAAATCTCTCCCCCTTTGACATTAATGGCAAATGTAACTTCCCATCCGGGGATGCTCCCCCTAACTAAATCATCCTTGGGGCTACTCCCTCTGAATGAACTCTTCCTAAAAATTCTCCCCCAACCTGAGCTGTCCTCTTTATGGTGCTTCCTTGTGTAAATATAAGACATATAAGATAAGCATTCAAAATCATTCATTTTGGAGCAGAAATTACTCCGAGTCTCTTGCGAATATACTCAAAAGCGTCCCTTGGAAGCAGTTTTGTAAAGATATCTACCACTTGTTCTTTTTTTCCCACATATTCAACTCTGATGTTATTCTCTACAACCTGTTCTCGTAGAAAGTGATACTTGATTGGAATGTGCTTCATCTTGGAGTGAATCAATAGGTTCTTTGAGATACTGATGGCACTTATATTATCACAATAGATTGGAATGGGATCATCATACTCAACCTTTATATCTGTCAGAGTTTGTTTCATCCATAGAACTTATGTAGAACATGTTGCTGCTGAAATATACTCTGCTTCGGCTATAGATAATGATACTAATGATTTTTTATTGCTTAGCCAAGATACCAAACACTCACCCAAGTAGAACGTTTCTCCACTGGTGCTTTGTTAGTCATCACTGCAACCTTCACAATCTGCATCTTTGTAGGAAATAAGTTATAAATCCTTTCCTTTTGGATACCATAATCCAAAATCTTTTGTACCCTTGAGATATATGAATATCCTCTTTACTGCTAGAACATGTGATTCCTTTGGTGCTGCTTGAATATTTCCACTTGTCCAACTGTCTGCATTACATTTAGTCTGGATGTTGTCACATAAAGTAAGATGCCAATCATTGACCTGTACTTCCTCTAATTTGTAGACTTTGAATCATCATCTTTACTTAACTTGCAACTGGCTTGCATAAGAGTACTGATTGTTTTGCAATGTTCCATTCCGAACCTCTTTAACATTTCTCTGATATACTTGGTTTGAGAAATAAAAATTTCTTGGTTGCTTTGACATATTTGAAGACCCACAAAGAATGATAGTTCTCCAAGTAAGGACATTTCAAATTCATTCTGCATATCCTTTGCAAATTTCTGTCTCAACCTGTCATCATCACTTCCAAAATAAATATCATCAACATAAACTTCAATTAATAAAATACTATCTTGAGTTACCTTGATGTAGAGGTTGTTGTCTGCATTTCCTTTCCCGAACCATTGTTGCTGTAAGTATTTGTCTAGTCTAGAATACCATGCTCTAGGGGCATGTTTGAGACCATACAAGGCCTTCTTTAATATGCAAACATATTCATCATTTTTTGATAACTGAAATTCTTCTGGTTTCTCAATGCAGACTTCTTCTTCTAGTTCTCCATTTAGAAAATCTTATTTCACATCCCTCTGATACACTTTAATATTCTTTGAACATGCATAAGCTAGTATCAATATGATTGCTTCCATTCTAGAAATTGGGGGAAATGTCTCTTCAAATTTGATACTTTCAACCTATGTGTATCCTTTACATACCAATCTATCTTTGTTCTTGGTAACCTGTCCATCTTCATTCAATTTATTTCTGAAGACCCATTTTGTGCCGATCACATTCTTGTACCTTGGTCTTGGAACCAATTACCAAGTCTCACTCTTCTCTATCTAATCCAATTATTCATCCATGGCCTTTATCCATAATTCATCATTGCTGGCTTCTTCAACACTGTTTGGTTCAATCGAAGATAAGAGTGCTAGGTGCAGTTATTCTAGTGAACAAATTCTTCATCTAGTCTCAACTCCTACATCTTTGTTCCCGATAATTTGATCTAACGGATGATTCTTCTGTATTCGTTTGTTAGGTGTCTTTGGAGGTACTTGTTTTTCTTGCTCTTATACTTCTATTTGATATTCTTCATCTTCTCCTTTTGTTGTTTTTTCATCCATTGCTTCATTTTCGTAAACCTGTTCCACTGACTCTTTTTCTTATTCCTTTAATTTTCGTCCACATGTCTCATCAATCGTTACATTGATGCTTTCCACAACTTTTTTGAGCATTATATTATAGCATTTGTATGCTTTCCTTGTACTTGAGTAACCAACAAATACACCTTTATCTACACGAGAATCAAACTTTCCCATTTTTCCATATTCTCTTTTGATGTAGCATTTTCTTCCAAAGACTCTGAAGTGATTCACATTTGCTGGTCTTCCTTTCCATAGATCATAAGGAGTTTTGTCACTGTTGTTCTTGAGCATTACTCTTTTTTGAATATGAACTACTGTATGCACTACATGTGTCCAAAAAAACATTTATTAACTTGGAATCCATTAACATTGTTCATGCCATTTCCTGTAATGTACTGTTCTTTCTTTCAAAGACCCCATTCTGTTGAGGTGTTCTAGCAACGAAGAATTTATTTTTTATACCATGCTTGTTGTAGAAATCTATAAATTCCTTTGAAGTATTCTCTCCTCCATTATCATATCTCAAGCATTTGATTTTTGAATCCATTTCATTTTCAACCATTTCCTTGTATACCTTGAAGTTTTCAAATGATTTTGACTTATTCTCGAGAAAACAAACTGCAATCATTCTTGTATAATCATCAACCAATAACATAAATTATTTCTCACCTTTTAAACCCTTTGTTCTAGTTGGTCCAACTAGATCAATATGCACAATTTCCAGTGGTCTTTTCGTTGATTATTCCTTTGATTTGAACCTGGTCTTTGTTTTCTTTCCTCGTTGACAATGCTTGCATAAAGTGTTGGTTGGCTTCGTGATCTGGGGAATTTCTCTGACTGCTTCCTTTTTGCCGACTTTGACGAGGTTATCAAAGTTTATGTGACCCATTATTCTATTCCATAGCCAAATTTCATCTTCCTTCCCTAGACAACGCTTTTCATTTCCAATTTCACTTAATACATATATGTTGTTTGAATTTCTTACAACTGTTGCAACCAATTTTCCTGAACCTTCTTTTCTTATCTCACATTTATGTGAATCGAACATAATTTTGTGACCTTGGTCACACATTTGACTTACAATTATAATATTATGTTTCATATATTCCACTAGTATAACATTTTCTGCCTTGGTATCCTTATTTCCAATCCTGACTATGCCATTTCCAATGATTCTAGCCGAGTCGTCGTTTCCAAAGGAGACTGATCCATCTCTTTCCTTTCTCAATGTTAAAAACTTGTCTTCATCACTTGTCATGTACTTTGAGCAACCACTATCAACCTACCAATCACATTTCTTATGATTAGCTTGTAGAGAGAGTGTGCATTCTTCATTTCTATACCGATTCTTATTTCTTATCTATGTTCTCTTTTGAGGTTCCTGTCTATGACTTTTGTAATTATGTTGTGATTCTCTAGGAGGGACTGCCATTCTACAATCTTTGGCCATGTGTCCAAAGTTGTTGCACTTGTAGAATTCCACTTCAACGCTCAATGATTCAAATTTGTTATAACTTCTTCTCTGTGTTTCACTAGGTCTTCTTGGATAACCATTTTGTGTATGACTTTCAAAGTTTTTTATGTTCCTGCTATTAGCTCTGCAATTTACAGCTTTATGTCAAAAATTATTGCATGAATAACATAAACCAAAAAATATAGTTTGATACCTGGGAGTTTAAGATCTTCTGAAAGAAGTTACTCTTCTGAATCCTTCTTCTTCCCAAGGCATGTTTGTTTCTGACTGTCATTGATTCTGAAATATGAATCTTCTCAGTGGAGGAGTGTCCCTGTGATCTTCCTTGTAGAACTTCCTATCCCCTCTGACTGTTTTTGCATAGATTTTTGTATATGTTTCTAGATTTGTCGTTTTGTAGCTTGACCCCTTTTCTATCTGATTGTATGCAAGTCCAGACTTGTCATGATTAGGCCTTTGAAAACTGATAGTGTCAACCAAAACTTTTGAGTTGTTCTGCATATTTTTCTTTTGAAGATCCTTTCTTAATGTGACAATCTCTGCTTCCAAATTTCCAATGACCCCGTCTCTTTCTTCTCACTGTTCTTTGAGTACTTTTTCAATTATTTTATCTTCTTCTATTTGAACCTTCAATTTCATGATCATCTTCTCTAGTTCTTGAGTGTATTTTTTCTTTTCTAGTTCTTCTTGGAGCTTCTTTTTTTTCTTCTTTTCTCTTTTTATAACTTCTATAACACTCAATAGTTCTTCTCGATAGTCAACATCTGCCTCTTCATATTCTTCTTCGGTGTCTTCTTTATCGGAATCTTCTATTTCCATGAATATAACTCTTTCTGTCTCACTTTCACTGACTTCATCTTTATCTGGTGAGGAGCTGTCTTCTTTGGTGCAAATTTTTTCTTGAAGACTTTCTTTTTGGTTGTTTTGCATTTATATGTTTGTTTTCTATTTGAATCATCTTCATCATTTATTTTCTTTATATTATGAGTACATTTGTTAGAAAAATGACCAATACCATCACAATTAAAACAAATTAATGGAAGCTTATCTTTATATCCATCGTCGGTTCCCTTTTTCAATCTTTTGACAAAGTTGGCCACTTCTTCATCGTCCTTCGAGATGTCACTACTGCTGCTATATTCTTTTTCTTTTTTCTTGCCCGTTTTCTTTGACCTTTTGGATGCTTTGAATGATGCTTATTTTATACCTGGATTTTCCTATTCAGTTCTCATTCATAGGCTGTGAATATTCCATGTAGTTCATCCATGCTTATTGATTCTACATCTGCTCTTTCTTCTAGTGTCAAGATATTAGGATCAAATCTCATTGGAAGAGATCTTAGTACATTTTTAACAATTACAGATTCTTCAATTTCTTCTCCCAATCCTATGATTGCATTCACTGTTTCATCAACTTGTAAGAAGTAAGCTGCAATATTCTCATCTTCCTTCATCTTTAGTTGTTCAAATTGACCTCTGTAAGTTTGAATCTTTGTTGCTTTGAATTTTGAATCTCCGTCATAAATATTTTGATGTTTGTCCCAAATCTCTTTAGTAGAGCTACAATGTATAACTTTGGTATATAACGAATCACAAAGACCATTCAAAATTTCATTTGTGGATTTTGAATTATTTAGACCGACTTTCTTTCTGTTGTCATTTTTTGGCGGAACTGCTGGTTCTTTGTATCCATCTACAACTGATTGCCAAACTTCAAATTCTTGTGCCTGTACACATGTTTTTATCCTTCTGCTCCATAATGCATACTTCTGTACATAAAACTATGGTATTCCATTTTTATACATATTGTTTCTCTCCATGATCTACCTTTCAGTGGTTAAACTGATTTCTGAAGGAACCTGCTCTGATACCAATTGTTGGATTACTAAGAGGGGGGGTGAATCAATAATAGATATTTTTAATCCTTTTAACCACAATATGCAAGTGTTATTTATATTTATGATCAAAATATATTTATCACCCAATAAGCGCATAGTAAATAAACCATGAACAAATGAACAATCATACACATACACAGTACACAGATATTTTTTACGTGGAAACCCAATGCGGGAGAAAACCATGGAATGATTTTTCTTATTTGTCTTTAAGAATTAAATTCATTGGAAGCACCGACTTCCTTTGTTTTCCAACTCCAACTGGAAGGAGGCTCCAACTCCCTATTTTCAGGCTACAACATGAGGGAAGTTCCAACTCCCCAATTCTTTTGCTACAACCAGAAGGAGGCTACAACCCCCTATGTTCTTTGACTACAACCAGAAGGTGGCTACAACCACCTATCCTTTCCCTGTTCAACCACCCTAAAATATAAGTGCCAAATGTATAAACTAAATATGTCACTATCACAACCTGTTCTGTCAAATTTGTCACTAAGAAACCTGTCACTATATACTCATCAACCAATCTGATATGATCACATATACCTCAAACACTATACCACAAGTTTGTACCTCAAACCATGTGTTAGAACCTCATTGTTATACAAACTCTATATGTACCAATAACTTCAACAACATACCTCAACCAAAATCCCTCAAACATGAATTAATACTAAACTTTAGTAGATCTACGTCAGACTTAACCCATGACTAACTCCTAGTTTCACCCACTTGACTAGTCAACTTCTTCTAGAATTAATTTGACTTCTTTGACATTCTAGATAACTCATGAGGGTTCTCCACTTCACCAGGCCATAAATATCTAACCGTGAGGAGTTATGTGACTTTCGACATATCAGCGAAAATGACATGACATGTACCATCCATTTAGAATAGTCTTACCTACAAATATATTAAATTTCATACCATTATACATTAATCAAGCTGTTGTCCCTTAATTATACTGTTGGGGCTACCAAAATTTGCTATTGGACTTGCTTCAAGGGTTGACATCAATGAAAACCAAACCAATTAATCAACAAGTAGGGTTCTCATCTTGTAAGTTTACTGTGTCAGGGGGAATAACAGATGAAGAAGATTGAAAAATATTCAAGATAGAATATTTAAAATACCCATCCTTCATTAATTCTACAAGAGGCACATGAATTTTAATTTTACTAATTTCATGCTCCAAATTAAAAGGAGTCAATTGTCTCTCTAACTCTTTTACCTTTGCAACACCAGTTTTGATGATTTGCTGATCTGGTTGATTACCTGTATATTTAATTGGCCTCTTCTTAGTTGGAATATTTTCTTTCTTAATCTATGTTTGTGGCTTTGACTTTCTTCCATTTTCCTAGGTCTCAAGTCATATTTTTGTTGTGGCTCATCTTGAAATGTTTCTCCCTCCTTGTTCTCATGGAGCTCATTTAATGCTAGAGAATCTTCATAGTCATATTGGGTAAAATGACTAGAAGATGGATCTCCTTCAATCAAATGAATTTTAGGATTATCCCCAATGTCATCAGTTTCTTCTATCTCCTCAACTACATTGTTCTGGAAAGGGGGTAGGATTCTTTGTTCCTCATTGTTCCTTCTCTCTCTCTACAATATCTGTGAGGAAAKATTTGGTCTCCTACAYTGGTTTGGATTTATGTTCCCACCATCTTGAGCAGGTCCGTTTATTGTTTGTTTTCCCTCTAATTTCAGCCTAGCTAGTTTTGATTTCAAGGATTTGAGAATTTTAGACTTCTCTTCAATTTTTGGGTCAACTGCTGGTGCATTGGAGGAAGAAGGGACATCTTATCTATGTTTCTTTTTGTATCTGTTAGGCCTAGTTTTTAGTTTCTCAGTAGCTAGAATGTTTTCCTCCACTTCCACAATTGCCTCTTGCATGAGGCTTAAAGTATCATATCTTCTCTCTCTCAACAATAAAGAAAACTCAACATCAAATGCATTGGAAAAGGTGATTTTGGTAGAGGTTTCAGTGGGCTTGATCTCAATTGGGATTTTACTGTACATCTTATTAAATATTTTAGTGAATTCAAACACAGATTCACCATTTTTCCTCTTCAAGACTCCAAACTCAGTAATATAGTACAAATAGTCTTTCTTGTCCCCCCGTTGTCTCAAAAAAGTTTCATCTAAAACTTCAATGTCTGGAATGGAATTTGTAGGAATAATTATAAACTATTTTCTCACTTCTCCATCTAGGCTCTAAAAAAAAACTCATCCAAACATCAACATGTTCTATATTAAAATTGTGTGCAAAATTGTAGTAAGATTCTAGGTGTTCCTCAGCAGTGACATCTCCTTCTCCATTGAATCTAGGAAAGTACTTCATGTAATCTCTAGTTGGAAAAGGATTTAAGTTATGAGGTAAAAACAAGGTTGCATATTTGGCAACAATAATAACATCCATTATGTTTGGTGGATTTGGTAGATTGACAATTGTTTATATAACTGAGATTTGAGCTTTAGGAGGAGATGACATGGGATATGTAGAAGATGCATATTTCTGGGGATGGACTTCTTTAGATTTCAATAATTATTCAGCTAACAATTCTACTACAAGAGGATTATTAAAAACTTGTGTCTCAAGTTTATCTTTTTTAGATATGCTCGACCAAGGAAAAGGTGTAGATAGGATTTTCTCTATTTCTTCTTTAGTAAACTTAGGTAAATCTTTGATTGGTGTTCCTAAAAAAAGTGGTTCATCTTCATATTCATCTTGATCAAGGTAAGAAAAATGATTCCTTTCTTCGGATGTTTTTTCTTCTAAAGGAACAAATTCTAATGGGACTTTCTCATCAACTACTTCTTCTTTTGTTACAAGAATTAACTTTTCTTCAAGAACAAGAATTGATTCTTTAGGCAAATACTTACCTATAAATGATGACGATTGACCTTGAATAAGATTTGATTTTCTTAACATTTTTTTTGGATTTGATACAACTAGAACTGCTTTGGGATATGGATTCGCTTTGGTTGATTTCTTTACTGAAGCAGAAGATGATGTTGAGGATTTGGAAGGATCAATCTTCTGTCTTCTACTTTCTCTTTTGGGAGCCAGAATGTCTACAATGGAGTCACCATGTGAAAAACATAAAGTCAATATTCAATGTTGATCCTTTTTCACCATCAAGTATCATATATATTCTTTGTCGCACACATAGGGAAAACACTTTGTTCCTATGTCCTCGATAATGATGCCAAAATATGTTAGCTCCTAGATTTTTCTCTTGACTGCAATAGAGCAAATCCTAGTCACCTCAAATGATAATGGTTTATGTTTTTGTTGGTGGATCAGGTTAATTGTGATTGGGATATCAAAATCATGGAAAAATCTCAGGCTCATCTATTACATCTCATGGATTGAAGTAAAGTGAAATCAATATTCATATCCTTTGGATAAAATAAGTGGAAGAAGGAAGAAAGGAGAAGCACACATATAAATATATCAATCTCACATGATGCTCAATTAATACATTCACAAGGTTGAATATTCAATAACCAAAAATACTTTCCAATTATGAACAAAAACACTTAAATGAAACTTATGAAATATAGGCAATCACAACAAGGCTTTAATGTTCAAGAATCTATAAGTCATAGAACATTAATGTATGCTACATCAACAATCATCTCATTCAAATAATAAGGAAAAGGGTGTGAACATAAAGAGACACGATATGATATTGAACTCACAATAATTCTTTAGTAGAGATACATATGCATTAAGTCTACAATTCTGCATACAAAAATCTGTCTTTACAATCAATTGCCAAATCCCAGAACTCGACCCCTTCTTCAATTTTCATTATGTGTTTTATAGATACCAAATTGATTCAAAAATATATCTAAGATCCAAAATTAATGGATCAGAACCTAACTTAGAAACAAAAATAATATCTATTGATATCATCATCAGATTTCATGATTTGGAGCATGAAATCCGATTTTCAGTTTTAATCTTTTCCTTTGACCATATATTATCTTAGATCCCAAACTCATCTTTGGAATATAAAATACCATAGAAAGAAGATAAACATACAACCGATGGTTTTCAATAGGATCAACAACTTTCTAGATACGCTGAAAATCCAAAATTTACAAAATAATGAGAAGTTGTCATTCTCATAATTTCCGGTAGTGCTTTTGAATTTTATTGTATGGGAGTCGCTACCGAAAGTTCAGTCTTCAAAATTTTAGACCACCTGCTAGACACACATTTTTTTCCAAAATTTCTCTATTTTAATGACATAATCCCTTGATATCATTTGGTACTTACCATTTGAAGTCTTTGTACTACTCTTTATAGGACATGTTGAACAATTTTTGCAAGTACTTTGAGACCGTCCCTGTCTTGATTCTTGGGTTTCTCCTTCAACATTTTATTTTCCATACCCCACCCTATATGCATAGCTTAGATTTATTTTGGTATATCTTTCTAGCCTAATCACATAGCTTATTATGTTTGATAACCAAATTGTCCTTCTTTTTCATGACCTTTTTACTCTAATTTTTCAACATAGTATTCTGATGTTTGAGGTGCTTGATCAAGTTTTTAAACTTCTTCAACTTCTTCTGAAGATTATTTATCTTCTTGTCCCCTTTATTTCTCGTCTGTGTTGTTGTGACATGTTTCTGTAATAACACCTCCTTGTTATGCTCATCCTTTTCTGGCTCAGAATCTTCACTATTTGAATATGGCAAGTTTAAAATATTTTTTCTCTGACTTGGTTGAGATGAAACCAAATGTTCCTTTGTAGCTATTTTAGATGCATTAGGTACATTCTCTTGTATTGGCTTCGGACTTTGAGGTTCCAAATCTACTAGCTCCAAAGATTGACTAAGTTCTTTAGGTTGAGGAGTGCTATGCTTTGGATTCTTTGAACTCTTATTCCTTTTCTTCTTCAACTTGTCTGGAACAAGCTTAGGAAGATCAAAATCTCTTTGTCCTTTCTCATTCTCTAGCAAGGATTCCTTTGAATCATCCTCTATGGTGAGGAATGTGTTCTATAAAGAGGGGTCCACATTTGATTTTTCATTTAACCTTATTTTATTTAGCAAACGGGTGTATGGTCTTCTGAACCCATGCTCCTCTAGTGCTTTCTATTTAGCTTTCTAGGAAGATTTCTTTGATCCTCTATTAGCAATTGTGCTACTCGAAGGTTCCTCAATGAGAGTTTCAAATGCATGTGTAGGGAATTTTTCTATAATTGTTGAATAAAAAATGGTTGTCCTCCTCTTTTTCCTATTATAAACCCTTTTAACCTTAGGGGATAAACATTTCTGTTCTGGAACATATTCTACTGCATCTTTTGATGTTCCCTCTTCCTAAAAACCAATCTTTCTTTTAGCACTCCTAGTTTTTCTGGTAAACACTTCTATCTCATGTTCTGTAGAGGAAGATATGACAAATACACTTCTATGATTTTGGGAGTTTTAATCCTTTCAACATGGATATCTACTTCGTCTTCCTGAGGCTCATGAACTTGTTTTTTAAAACCATCCCAGAACAAGAAATGCTGTCAAGTTTTATATATTTTGTTCAATTCCTCCATGATTAACAATTTGATTAAACCCTGGTGGAAGACACTATGTTTTGTGTTTTTGGGATGAGCTTGAACACTAGATGATATTTTTGTTAAGATTTTTAGAAGGAAAAATGGTTGACTCATTCTCTTTTATCCTGTAAAATGCAACAAGGTAATGACATATCTACCTTCACATGTGATATACCTTTGAACCATATTAAAAAATTCACCCCATTCATCCTTGAGCCAACTCCTTGGAATGCCTTTATTCCAATCTCAGTTTTGATGCTCTGGATTTAAGAACTAATTAATTTCTGCGTTGGTGATGGTTTGGTTCTTAAACCACTTTTCTCCTTCCGTGGGTAGCTTAGCAACAACTGCAGTGGATGCTTCTGAAACATGTAGAGTCAAATATCCAAACTTGACCTTGTAGCCATCGAAAATTTCTGCAAACGCTCTACTAATGATTCACTTAAAAGGTGACCTCCTGATTTCATCCTCAAAGCTTCTCACATAGAAAGAACCAATCAACCTATTTAAATTTGTTAACAAACTTAGGGTAGGTTTCTAGCAGCTCGACACCCTCTAGTTCATAGCATATAACATTCCCTCCTTTACCCATTTCCTGCAAGCTGAAAATTATATTTCTCTAACTTGGCAAGACAACAATTAGAAAGAAATTGTGAATAGGGTTACAATTTAGGTGAGAAAAAGCATAAAAAATTCATCATTTTAAACAATGCAGCTAACATGCATCGAGGTCATGTCAGGGATGCGAAATCATTACAATGATTGGATGGCGTGGCTAAAAAAATTGGGAAGTGACATGCCAAACAATTGGTTATGATTTGATGGAGGACATAACTGTCAATCTTGGGATGTACAATTGTATGGTCACCTTTTAAGCGAATCATCAATCAAAATTTTCATGGCTTACTCAAAATACGTACACTAAAATGACTATGAACTTTAATTACCCTTTTAACCCTAATGTGGAACTTCCAGTAGTGACTCCTTTTGTAAATTTGATAAATTCGCTACCGGATGTTTAACACTTCAACAAAGACAAGATCATTTGAACCTACAATTCTGCTGTTGAGAAGTCAATATTTTCCTAGGACTGACTGACCCGTGTGACATGACTGTGACTCATGGAAGACACTTTTTAATACTTATCAAAGACTTATGTAATGTTGACAATAGACTAGACCAAACAGACCATACTGACTCAATAAAACTTTGGATAAGGTACGAAAATATTTTATCACTTACAAATTAGGTGCTAACACCCCTTTTATTTCTATCTCTAGTATAGTGACACAACTAGGTTATTATAAGCCATTGATGAGGATTATGAAAATTGATGGACTACCCTTTTTTTTGTTTCTTATTAAATTTAACCAGCAAACTAAATGAAGATTAATCGATATTCTAGTATCATAATCTCTTTTCATCATCCAATGAGGTAAAAAGGCTTAAATTTACCCAAATCATGCCTCCTTTTCTCTTTCCCAAAGGAGCCACCAATGAAAGAGACTAGTCACTAGATAGGTTGGATTTCGAGTCATTAATATATCGATGTTTACGTCACACTCATTAATGGATGGGGAAAAACTATTTCTAGAAGTTACATGTGTAGGATTCCTACAATCATTTATTTGTTTTTACATAATGGAGATTCATTGGAGATTCCTTCCATTGGGTAGATTTTTCATTGCTCGGTCAAATCCTTGATTTTTCTAATGATTTTTTGGGTCAAATCCTCAATTTTAGCGGGTCCCAAATTAATGGGTGAATATATATAGAAGGTTGATATAAGAGTGTTGGGGGGTATGAAAAGCCTTGTAATGCCTAATAAAATGTATAAATTGTGATAGTTGTGAGAGATCTTGTGTCGCAAGGAGGGTTATGGGCATCAACCAATGAAGAACAAGATTCAAAGCATCTGAGGAGAACATATATGTTGTTGTGGATATTGAAAGGCGTGAACCAGTCCAATCCAAAGCCACCTATTCACCCCCAAAACTTCTTGTCACTACCTAATTCTCAACCACCCTCGCCCCCCCAATATCTAAATGTTTTTAATATATTAATAAAATCACCCTTGACTGCTATATACTAGGTGATGTATTGTTTTCATTTTTTAAAATTTTAAACCCCCCAATATGAACTCAAATGGTATAAGTTTTCGTAATTACTAAAGCACTCATGGTTTGTACTTAATTTTCCAATTGAATATGAAGGCACTGATTAGCCTGCTATAACTTGTCATGGTTCTCTTTTTTAAATTGTACCACCATGTGAGTATCCTCTTCACTAGTGATATGGTTGATGGGAAATACATGACAAGTTTTCTTCTTCATACAATTTGTGCATTGTGTATTTTTGGCTATGCCTATGGGAGGGATCTCACCCTAGATGGTTGTTTTGTTTGCATTCTTGCTCGCATTGGAAATTATCAATGTTTTTTTGAGTTGCACTTTCCTTTGGTACTATAATCTTGAGCCTCAATTATGTTTTTGGTTATGGTGCCTTATTGAAACATTACTTGTCACTCCTCTTTTACCTTTGTTGTGCAATTATTATGTGATCCTTGGTTTTGTGTTTGATGTATTAGGTTGGGGATGGTTTCAATCATGGTCCAAATCRACTTGATAGTTACTTATGGTTTAATAGTTGTGGAAATTCCATGTGGGTGTGACCTCCYCCCTTGACTTATGCTTAGAATCATTATTCTTATATTCACCCATTTTTAGAGCTAGAATGTACCTAGACCTCTTGAGAAATGTATGGTGGATGTTGGTTTGAAAGGAAGGGATTTGTGTAAACTACCATATGTTGACACAAGTCAAAAGGGACATTTTTCATGGCTACRTGTTATTGATAATTATCAACACACTTTGTTGATTATTGGAAATAGTTATTGGATGTTTGAAAACAAAGGAAATGTGGGATTTGGATTGCATAGAGTATATTTTATGATTGGTTATCCATAGTTTGGTCTCAAATAATTTTATCATAAAAGGATTAATCTTTTAATGATGTTTGATGATAATATTTAAATGATTTTTAAAGTTGATTTGTTATTTGGATAAAATTAGGCTTTGCTTGCAGATTTGGTTAATAAATAAGTGGTAGTTACGACTTCTCATGGGCCTTTGAATGAGGTAATATCCACCATGAACCATTATCATCAACAAAGGAGTGTCACTAATGTTTATGGTTGAAGAAAACCTAGGGGTAGGATGCTCCACCTTAGCATATATATAGGGCTATAGGAATATCCAAAACTATTGAAGACTTCAATTCTCTATCCATTTCGATGTTGAATCCCTCAAATTCCTTTAACTTTTTCACATTGTTCACCTATACCTTGGCATATTTGCACCTATTAATCCTCCACCATGTGCTCTACAAAATGTTGTACCTACTGCTCTTAACAAAAAATATGCAGGTTAGGACATTGAGCTTCCTTTGATATTTCCCCCACCCACATTTAAATTATGGTTGGGGTGCTCCTTTCAAAACTTCTGTTAACTCTCCAATTTCACYTACTACTACCCTTGGTGTGTGTAATCCTGAAATGATTGATAAAACCATTGTTGTCTAAGATATCCTTGAAACATTTGCTGCCTCTTCTTCTCCTAATAACCTTATGGAACCATTTTCCGTCTGATTATGTTTAAAAYATGGAATTGAATGGTATGAGAGATTGTGATGTGAGTCCATAGATCAATAAAGGTATTGAAACTAGTAGAATGCTAAATGAGACTTCTCAATTCCATAAAGGAAAAAATGGAGTTGATGTTGAGGGTAACCCCAACTTTGGAAGATAAATACTCAAAGTGAATGGAAAAATTCAATATATTCTTATTCATTACAGGCAATTTGCTATAAAATTGGACCTCCTAAGGAAATTATAAAGTAATAAGTTGTGTGTGCCACATCAAAGTCGTGTATGCCACATCACACTACCATATAAGCTAGGATAATCTAGAATTATGAGATGAAAGTTAAAAATAATAATGGAAAGTTTAGATTCTTGTGCATAGATAATAAATGATAATAAATATCATGTGATAAATAATTACTACTAATATATAATATAAAAGTAGAACATGTGTTTCCTCTTAAGAGGTCACAAGTTCAAATATGGGTATGTATACCTCCATAGACTTTAGGAGTCAAATTGTTGCGCGGAGTGGGTCCCTTCTCCCACAAACAAGGGGGTCTCATACACCAATTTGGTGTCTCGCTTGGTCATGACCTTAAAATTAGATTATTATTATTATTATAATAATCATAATATAATATAAATTAATAACTATAATATAATAATACCATGAATGAATGTTAATGTGGAAACATTAGAACACATGTATAATATGATATAATAATATATTATAAGAATATTAAATATAATCATATTATAATATGAATTAATAATTACATTAAAATAATACTAAGAACAAATATATAAGAAAATGACAATACTTATTATACCTTATTATATTATAATACAAATGCGAATGTGGTTCATGTATTAGATGATATACTTATTATATCTTAATATATTATAATACAAATGTGAATGTGGTAAATGTATTAGAGGATATACTTTTTCTTTTGTAAGTAAACAATCTATTCTATTGCATTATAAAAAATATATACACGAAATGTCATAGGCCTAGAAGTGCATCCATGCTTGTTCATGGAAAAATTTAGTAAGGCAAAGAAACTGCCAGCCTGTTGTTGGCAGCCAATCCACATTTTTCCATTTCTTATAAACTGCCTACACCAATGTTTTGCAAACATCATTTTTTCGTCGCAATTTTAAAATAAACGACATTTTCATTTTATGCGACATTTGCACATTTGCCTTCGTTTTGTTTTCACGACTGTAAGCGTGAAAACTTCATCTTTCAAAGTCGCATTAAAATCATTATCTGAACTGTCATCATCTCTTTTGTCGATATGCCTATTGTGCTTACCTTTGATTTATCATTATACTGTTGGCAAGGTCCTTTGATTGGTACTCATGCTTCGATTGATTATGTAATTTGGTTTCATTGAGTTTGAAATGCATTGACATTTGGGTTTACATGTTTTTTATTTGACCTACTTGACCATTGGTTTCATAAAGATACATAGGGGTTATGGTTAAATTTTTCATATATATCTTTTAATATTATACCTATGTTCGTGTTTTCGTAACTATTGGTATGTTGATTATATGAAGACCTATTGGCACATTGGTTAAACTCTTGATATGAGCTGTTACAATACATTGGCGCATGGTTAAACATTTGGTATTGGTTTTAAATTGTATGTTGATGGTTTAAAACTATGGCATAACGTTGATTGCGCGCGTTTGTTTATACACTTACCATTGTTTCATTGGTCAGCTAAGTGACATGAGTGTTGAACTATAATGGGTAGAACAGCTATAAGCCGTCGGTTGTACTTTGGCAATAACTATTATGCATGGCAGAGATAAACTCCACCACCTTCGCATGATGGCATTTATGCCTATCCCTTATTCCCGTTCACCTCTGTTAGCTCGGGTAACCTTCGTGCACTCTGCTCCTGTGTGCTATGATCCAAACCCTGGACTTACCGTGTGCTTGGCTCCATGGCACCAGTCGTGCGAATCGAGCCAAACGGAAGCCAAGCCTTACTTTTATTTGACAATTCCCACAAAGAGTTGGAGGATAACGGTTAGTTTACCTTCGTGTAGAGGTTTGAGGGTTTTAACTTATTTGTGGCACAATAGTTCGCTTTGAATTTTGATGGCTGTAGAGACAAGGTGGGCGACATACAGTTGGAAATCAATGAGAAGTTTATTAGTTCTGCTACAGGGTTACCTGCCACAGGCCAACGTTGGTTCAAAAACTTGAAAGTGGAAGAGGTGCCATGGACACTATTATTCATCTCCTGAAAGGTCACCTCTTGTGACAGAGGTATGCCCATATCTGCGCTTAAAACTCGATGGAATGATATTTTGATGATAGTCAAACAGTTCCTGACCTGTGAAGGTCGATATGGACTCGTGTTCCTCTACCACCTGCGTTTGTTAATGAATTTTATGGGACACCCGTTGAATATGCCCTTTTACTTTTAGCGCAGCCTATATAAAATGTCGAAAAGGTTTAAAAGGGAGAAGGCAAACAGTAGCCTGTTCCACCATGGGCTTATTAAACTTATCATTGTTTATCACTTGAGTTTACATGGTGATAGCTGGAGAGCTTTCATCGCTCAAAATGGTTTTGAGGATACAAACCCTGTCCAGGTTGACAAACCTGTGGTAAATGAAACGAAGGCTGAGCCGCCTGTGCCCTTCCATGCCCTACTGCCTCCTCCTAAACCCTCGACTGACCCTGATGTTGACTTACCCGACACTATAACTAAGAAGGTTGAGAATATTAAAAGGCCTGTAAGAAAAAATCCCAAGGCAAACCCTACTGCTTATGCCAAGGGTAAAAAGAACGCTCGGATGATTTCGAGAATGGCTAGGAATAAGCCTAAACCCTTGGTTGAGCAGAAGCCCATAATCCTTAGTGAGGATTCAGACTCTGACATAGAATGTTTTCTAGCCAGTGAGTACCCTTACTCACAGAGTTTATGCCCCGAGCCACCTTACGATTTTGTTTTGAATCTTCCCCCTTGCCTAAGAAACAATCCCAGTTACCCGGGGATTAAACTGCCTAATGAAACCCTCAACAATGTGATCAAACCCTCACCTGCTCTTTCGAAACCCGGACAATCGTCCTGTGAACAATGTGATTTGTGGTTGGAACGATACTACATCGACGTCCCCCTACTTCAATCAAAAATCCAATCACTAGAAAATCAAGTTGCAATGCTGACCAGCCAGAGAGACAAATTTCAAGCAACTGATAGAAAGCAGAAGACAACTGGATCCATTGTTTTCAAGAATGTTGAATCGACCACATCCGTTATCAACTCC
Source organism: Picea mariana (assembly GCA_032191745.1). NCBI lineage: Eukaryota > Viridiplantae > Streptophyta > Pinopsida > Pinales > Pinaceae > Picea > Picea mariana. The sequence continues at coordinate 8,834 of JASDQU010101758.1, read as the reverse complement.
AAATTGTCATGATCAAATTTTCTACTCGTCATACAGGTATGGATTTTGATATCGTTTTAATTTTGTGAATGACCATGATTAATATAGTGATTGGAATTTGGTCTTCGAATAGCTCTGTTTATATTTCGAAATGGCTCTGTTATAACGACATTCATCCTGTACATTTTTTTTTTTTGCTTTGCTAAAAATAAATGAAATTTTAATTTGGATACATGATTCAATCATTCCCAGTTTAGTCATTGATAGATTCTTATCGGATTTGAATGATTTTCGATTGGATTTGATTTGTTCGTTTGAGTTAATGAAGCTTGTGGTTTGCTTTCAATTGAATTCATTTTGTATCTACTCTGAATAGGAAGTTTTTCACGCTCAATTTAGAATGCGATCATGTTTGGATTTGATTTCGTTATGGTTCATATGCTGTTATTGGTAAACGATTTCAATGAGTTTGGTTGTTACGATCTTGTAATATATTGTGTCATGTAATCTTCTAAGAACAGGAATACAACTCTATTCGGTTTCAATTTGGAAAGAACTACTCTGTTTCGTATGAAAACAATGCTCTCATTTAAGCCTGTGCAAATGCGCCCGAATCGTGGAATGGTTTTGATTCGTAATAACTATGTTAAAACCTTAACTGTTCGATTTGATCTTATTCTGATTGGATTATCCCATATCTTGAGTGGGAAAGATTGTTTTATGAGTTGAATTCGGATTATAATTGCTGCTCTGTTTGATTTTAAATTTGTAAAACGAATTGGTCAAACCCAGTTATAATTCGTTTGAATGGAACGGTTTTGATCAAAGTCAATCGATCTTGTTTGCCCAACGTGCAATAACAAATGACCGGATAATTCTTTCGAATTCTGTTACCAATTAATTGATCCCGTTATGATTTCATTTGAATTGATTTTCGTGCCAGCTTGAGTCGATCCACTCGTGGCATGAATCGTTTGCTATGTCAATATAGTTATAACGATTTGAAAATGATCTTGTTGGATTCAATCGTATCTCATGTTTAACAATTGCCTACGATTTGTTTTGATTACATTAGTTTCAAATTGGTATCAAACAATTTCACAACTGTTGATTATGATTCTGTTCGTTCGATTTTGTGGTAACAAAAGAAACAGAGTACGATTATCTCTGTAGTCATTTGAGTGATTTTGATTCTGTTTGATTTCAAATGGTTTAACAATTTCAAATTGGATGATTCGTTTTCAAATAGCTATTGGATGTTAATTGAATTTAATTCTTTAAAA
>JASDQU010101757.1:483305-500785 GCA_032191745.1 Picea mariana | reverse complement strand
GGATTGAGGAGATAGAGATAAAAGTAATAATTTTAATTAGGAAACATTGCATATTTTATTGACTATAATAACTCATTTCCATGATTATAGTAATTAAAATACACCTACCACTAACTACAACTTGCACTAACTACTACTTATTGTATACCAATATTATGTGGAAAACCCACTTTAGGTTTTCCATATTCGAACTCTACATTTTTCTTATGTCTAGTTCATTTTCCAATTGTTACTCCCCATAATTAATTATATATTTGGCTATTGACCCCTGACTTGTCACAATGAATCACCAAAGATTGGTCGATCTCTTATTTTTTTCCCCTTTTCGAGGCATTCCGAGGTTAGTATATTATTGTTGCATGGGTTACCTATTCAATATTTTTCCCTTCTTAATGTAGCTTTTAGTGGATATATTAATAAATTGCTTCATTGGAAAACATGAAGCTTTTCAAATTTAAAATAAAGAGTGCATTATAAACTATGTTCAACTTTGTTTCTTTTTTTAATTTTTTTTAAATTATATTTGTTTAAATTTAATTAATGGAACTTTCAAAATAAGATATAAAAAATAAAGGAAATATTTAAAGTGATTTTTAAAAGAGAAGGTAAATGCATTAGTGTTTTTTTAAAAGATGGTAAGATTTATATGTTTTTCTAATTTATTTGAATAATTGGTTTGGTTAGTAAGAGAAGAGATCCATACATGGATGTAATAATATGTAATAACTCCTTTTAGAATTAAGCAAGCTTTTTAATTTTAATAAAAGCCAAACGTATATTTAGTTTTCATAATGAATCGAGTAAGGATCTTAAAATGTAAGGATTCTTAAATAAATAATAATATGTATTGAGAATGTTATAATAGATTAAATATGATAAAATGAATTGTAAATTTTTTAAATTCAAGTTATTTATATTACATAGATTACATATACATTAGTCATGAGGTATGTGGTGGTTAGTTTCTAATCTTAATTAATAAAAAAGATTTTAAATTACCTAATATGAGAGTGGAGGCTATGCAAGAGTCCATCCTTAAGTTAACTTGGAACTTGGAATGTTGATAAAATTATTTTCAAAGTAAAGATAAGTGTAGTATTGACGATGAAGTTGAAGAGAAAATGGGTGAAATTGAAGTATACTTTAGATATGATGTGAAAAAATTCTCCATAATTAATCTAATGATATCTCTTTTAGAAAACCCTAGGATAAAAGAGATTAATATTGAAATATGGAAGATTTTGAATATCTAAGAAAAAAGATATAAAAGACTTACAACCTCCATAAAAAATGTTAGTATTTATATTTTGCTATATGCATGAAAAATAAAAGCACGAGAAAATAATTATACTTACCAAAATTTAAATAAAGTAGATGTTAAAGCCAATAAAATAGACAAATACAATGTAATAATTTAATTATATCAATGCTAAGAGGGTAAACCCTAAATTCTACACAATAATAATATAAAATCTGATCTCTTAAATATAAGAGAATAACAAACTTGAAAAAAAATGAAAATAAACAATCTCAAATAAAAAAACCATGGTAAACAATCTCTAATCAAGAAACCATTGTATTTGTCAAAATTCAATATATCAAATTCACATCCATATGGCAAAGTGGACAACAATACAACTTTGAAGAAACTTGAAACTGAAAATTATATATATATATATATATAAAAGAAAGCACGATGGTAATATGTAAAAGACGAAAAAGGTTAGAACCAATTTTTTGTGCGAAATGATTTCGTGTTGCGCTTCACATTGCAAATTATTTAGATTTAAGAAATGTGTACCGAGGAATCTTAATGGACATAATTAAACGAATTATTTGAAGGGTTATTTAGATTATTTTAAGGGCAACGTGCAAGTTGAGATCATTTGGAGAATGCAGATTATTTAAGGGCAACGTACAAGTTGATATCATTTTTCTAATGTAGAACGACTCTCTTAAATGTTCCAATATCGAATAGAATGACTAGAAGACTACTTAGTATAAATAACTCCAACTTGCAAATACATATATTTTGAGTCCTTAGAGTTAGTATAAATAACTCAACTTGCAAATAAATATATTTTGAGTATAGGTAGAGTTAGTAACAACATGGATGCATATGTTAAATGCATGCATGAAGGGATGATGGACATGGATGCTTATGTTAAATGCATGCATGAAGAGATGATGGACATGGTGGTGATGATTATTATTATGGTTTTGGAATTTTCAGAGAATTATTATTATTATTATATATATTATTATATTTTTTAATATATTAGTAAAGTTAAAATAATTACTATATTTTTAATAATATATTAGTAAATTTAAAATTATTAGTATTTTTTAAATAATATAGTAGTAAAGTTAAAATAATTGGTGTTAGTGGTGATTATGATAAAGTTATAATACAAGTTGTTTGAATAAGATTTTTTTCTAAGTGTGTTTATTTGAAAGTTGTAAAATTTATTATAATTTAGTTATGTGTTTAAAGTGAGGATAAATATCATTGGTTGTTATCTATGAATGTAATAAGGGAGTAGACTTTCACGTCAAATGCCTTTGAGTCTTGGGTCATAAACTTGTTTCCTTACATCTAAGGAAGAGGATTTCTTAGCCAAACAAAAGTACTTTTAAGTTTTACTCCATAACTCAAAGATGGTTTTAGCCTAAATACTATGTGTAAGAAAGCTAATATCCCTTGTGATCATAGTGTAAATTACCTCTATTAGGGTCATGTGTTTTCTAGTAACATCTAATCTCATCCACACTTAATCATATACATGAAATTAAATACTACTCCAATTATCTTTTAAACTTTTATCTAAAAAATAACCATAAACAAAATCATTCATTTCAAAATTTTAATTTAATGCTTATATTAAAATAAAACAAAACATTTTCTTTTAAATATATCAAATAAATAAATTCTCAAAGACCAATTCATCTTAATATTATAATACTTTTCTAATACTTTAAATTTTTATTTTATATGATATCCAAATTAGTAATTAAATTTACATGGAATATAATTGTTTCTAAAATTGCATATGCACAAATTAGAATACTTCTCTAATACATTATATTCTTGTAGTTAAATTTACATGGAATATAATTGTTTCTAGAATTACATATGCCACTGCCGAAATTGGAATACTTCTCTAATACTTTAGATTCTTATTTTATATGATATGACTATATATATTCTTATTTTACATGATATCACTGTAGAAATGGTAATGTAAGATCTTAAAAAGGGTACATCTTTGATGTTGCCATACTCTCATAATAAGAATTATGGTGATTGATTTGGTTTTTTATTTTTTATTAATATTAATTTATAAAATATGAATTAATCACGTTAGATTATTTATTTATTATTTTTATAATGTTGTAATTTTATATTTGATGATTTTTTATATAAATCAATTAAAAACTTTAAGTTATTATTTGATTTTATTTTTAATCAAAATAAATATTAATTTATTTATCATGTTGTAATTTTATATTTTATGATGTTTTATATAAACCAATTAAAAAGTTAAAGTTATTATTTGACTTTATTTTTAATTAAAATAAATATTAAATTATAATTTTATGAAATTCAATTAAAATAAACAATAAACAATATTAATATTAATTTAGCATGACTAAAAAATTGAATTAACAATAATATTAACTTAACATTAATAAATAAATAAACTTATCAATCTAGCTTAAAAGCTTGAATACAATATGCACTTAATTTAACATTAAGAGAAGATTGACTTAACATAAAAGAATCTAACCTCAATAACAAAGATGCTAATATCATATATATATTTTAAATAGTATATAAAATTATGAACTTCAAGTTTAAGAAAGTATTTAATTTCAATTTATTTAAATTTAATTTTTTTAAGTGAACTTCAAATGTATCAAGAATATAGTTGTGAGAAGGAGATCTTTTGTCCCACAAACAAGAGGGTTTCATACACTACTTAATGTGTGGCTTAACCATAACTTTAAAAATAAATTATTATTATTATCATATTTTAGCATGTATGTGTCAAATCTTAATTCACTTGATTATAATCTTTTCCACCACTTACTATTTGTTAAGTTAATTGAACGATTTGATACCACACTTAATTACATAATGACATTAGAATCTTTGTAGTTATTGAAGCACTTTAAAATATAAAAACTTTTCATCTATAATCTTTCCAACCACTTACTATTTGTTAATTTAATTGAATGCTTTGATACCACACTTAATTACCTGATGACCTTAGAATCTTTGTAGTTATTGAAGCACATTAAAATATAAAAACTTCTCATCCATAAACATTGGTTGATAAATAAATAAGACTTCATTACGACAAGTCTTCTAGATGTAAGGGGTCGAACCTCCAAAACCCTTTTATATATTTATATTTGGAATTGTAAAGGTTACTTTATTTTCCATTATGAAATGACATCCATAAACATTGGTTGATAAATAAACAAGTGCCACGGCAGTGGCTATATCCCTGCCGAAAAGCTTGCGGGAGGAAGTTCGAAAATCTTGCGGGAGGAAGCTGACAGTAGATGAACTTTGGAGAAGAACTATTTATTTTCGAGACTTGAAAGTGGCTTGTTAATCTCCTCAGCCCCAATAATCCCTTGGTCTTATGACTTGTTAATCTCCTGGAGCCCCATTACTTCCTTTGTCATAGGAGGAGGACAATCACAAGAAGCAATGGCAATTCTTACTTAGGTGAAAGAAAATGCAACTCTNGCCCCAATAATCCCTTGGTCTTATGACTTGTTAATCTCCTGGAGCCCCATTACTTCCTTTGTCATAGGAGGAGGACAATCGCAAGAAGCAATGGCAATTCTTACTTAGGTGAAAGAAAATGCAACTCTAGTTGTGGAGGCCCATTATTGCCTCGGTCAAAGGACGAGGACAAGCCCAAAAAGTAGTGACAATTTTTACTTAGGTGAAAGTAAATGAAACTCTAGTTGTGCAATAGTACTCATAAAAGCAAAGTTATTCTAAAACAAGCAAGAAAGTTTATCCTATTCTCAAAGATGACTATTAATATATTACTATAACAATTACTTATTAGATAGACCCAAACATGACTATAAAAATTACTTATTATTAGAAAGACCCAAACATGACTAATAATCTATTTCATTAATGTAAAGATGACTGTAACAATTACTTATTAGATAGACCCAGATCATAAACTGTAGGCTATTCTCAAAGATAACTATTAATCTATTCCATACAATTATCTTAAATTAGCGTATGATTAATTTCTCATGCAAGTGTATTGGCAATTCATATGAAAGTAAGTATCGGCCAAAATAGATGCATAGAATATTGATATAAATTAATGGAGATTGAGAGTAGGATATAATATTGATATCAATTAATGGAGATTGAGAGTAGGGGATTTATTACGAATTCCCAAACAAAGGTTGGAGTGAATATTTTGTGAGATGGGTTGTTGTTGCAGCTTCTGCTTCTGATTTATTAAGTAAAATAAAAAACACGATGAATAATATTTTGGGTAGGAGACAAAGAGATTGATGTTGAACACAACTATTTTAGAGCAGTGAATATTGAATTTGTAGATAAAGAAAAAAGGATGTAGCCTTGATATTTATAGCTATTGATGTAACATCCCTCTCTTGCGAGCACATGTTATTGGCTTATTCTTTGAGGACACTTACATACAAGTGATCTAGTTATAGTACATGGTTATCTGTTTCGCTTATGGATTCTTATGATGATGTTGATGGGTTATGATTTTATGTTATTTGATATATGTGTATTGACAAATGCTATTGACGAGTTTACCTGAGTGTGCAGGACACTTGATGGATTGTGGATGCCAAGGGCATCAATGGACCTCCTTGGACTCTGGATTGAGTCAGGGAGTAGATTGTATTGGTTTGATTATTTCATTTATGCATATGTGACATATGATTGTTATAGTATGATTTTATATATGGATCGTTGACAATGTTTCGTTGATGGATGCAGGATGGTGATTACTTACTAATCTGACTCGCATAAGGGGTAAAGGGGCCATGCACATAGACCATATATTGAGTGAGCGGTGTGACAACATCCCTGTCATAGCCTACTAGCATTCCCACTGTGGCTCAAATTGTAGGTTAACGATTACCTAGTTAGAGAGGTCCACGATGTCATGAGGGCAGACTAAGACAGTCGCTCACGAAAATTTATAAGGGGCGCACAATAAGGCAGGGTCCTTATTCCTTAGAATCTTTTAGTATCTAACAAGGTCACTCGAATGGAGTGTTGACTCCAAGGGTTGGAGAACTACCAAAACCAGTTAAGGAAGAGTGGCACCCTTGGAGCACGGAGTGCATCTTGAAGGGCTCATCGCGTAATTAAAAATTTGAGTCAAGGGCAAGTGGCATCCTTGGAGCACGAAGTGCATCTTGAAGGGCACGTTGTGAAAGTAACACTTGAGTCAATAAATCTAGGGCCTAGAAAACCTTGAGCGAATAATTAACTTTGTAAAATCTTTAAACATTTCTAGATTTAATTAATTAATTAAGGATTGAAATTATTAATTTTAAATCCCAAATGAAAGTCTAATCCTACTTAAAATTTATGCATAATTCTAAGTTAGGTGAGAATACTAAAACTAAATTACAAATTAAATAAAATAGGAAAGAGGTAAATCAGTTCAAGAAATTAAGAAAGATGAAATAAGTCTAAAGAATTAATACAATGCACATGTGTGCAGAAAATACCAAATTGGAATTTAACTTAAGAAATGAATAAAGCATAAAAGATTGTGCATGGTCATTAATTAGGAATAAGGGGAATAAGGAGACAACTATGAGTGATTTAAGGAGCATTTTTAGGAGAGGTGAGGGAAACCGACTTCTAATTAAAATAAATTATGGAATTTTTTTGTGCAACTTATGGGGAGGGTGAGGGAGAATAATTCTAAATTATTAATTAGAAAATGAATTAATTATGAAACGAAGAATGTGTCACTAAGGAAATTCTATAAAACAAATGGCAAGGATGAGAAACGGATCACATTTGGTTATGGGTAATTTTGACTGGTTTTATTTGTGAGAGTTGGGATACCGAACTTGAGAGAAAGTGGTGGCTTTACCTTGCGAGACAAGTTGGGATCTAGAGTATTGTTTTGGTTTTGTGTGTGTGGCCCCTATGCAGCTCGGAGGGCTAGGCTCGGAGGGCTAAGGGGGAAAAAGAGTACCGTACTCTTCATCGACGGGTTACTGTATTTGAGCTTTATATTTGTTGTAGACTAAATTATAGTTATCATGTAGAATTTGTTGTAAAGTGTATTGGATTTTCTGAGGTCAAATGTAAGTTTATTTGAGGGTCATGTAGCCTAGATGGTGAATTTTCTAGCGTTCCTACATTTTCAATTTCAACTAATATATAGACATATTTCTTTATTTGTTGATTTACTTGATACCATCCAATGGATTTCTGCTTGAATGGCCCTTTAAATTGAAGACACTTAGGATATTTCTTCCGTGAATACTGGAAATAACCATCTCTTCTTGAAGCACATCCACTCTTAGTTCTACATGTCACATGTTGGGTGATGAATTATAGAAAATATAGACTTAATGGGGAGATCTTGATGCATCTTTACTGAATTACAACCACAAACCAGATAAAGCATTGAAAAGAAGCAAAAGTTCTCTTTTCTTGTTCAACCTTCAAACCTCTACATCTACATGATTTACATGATGCAGCAATTTCCAATTATGAATATTCCTGAACTACAACTGAAATCAAGGAATTATTTCTCTTCCAGTTTATATGAAAGTTACCATCAGGACAAAAGCCATCGTGACTCTTGAATTAAGTAAGCAACCTGAATGCTACAAAATTAGCTTAGTGAGAAATACCTTGGGTGCATACCCACCATGAACTTACAGTCCTACAGTAAACTCAGTTGAATATATGATAGTATAACGATGATGGATATGCATGTCAAATGGAAAACCAACATCCTATGGCTCGATGTTGGAAGGTTCAGTATGATCTGTTCTATATTTTCCTAACGTCGATCTACCTAGTCTCATCTTTGAACAAATTCAATTCGTCGTCGCTATAATCATTACACGCGGGTGGAGTTCTTCTTGCGAACCACTATCTTCACCACAGCCTAAGTATTATTTTCACCCCCCTTCTTCCTCTGACTTTCATTTTCTTTTAGCATGCCTTCCTTCACGTCAGTTGCTTGAAGTTATTCCACAATTCTGGTCTTATTCTCTTTTAACCTTTCAGGGGTTTTGTTTTTGTGGTAAAGGATCGGTGTTTACTACTATGTATTCTTGGATATGTCTTTCCCAATCCTTTTCTGAAACCAGCGATAGATATAGCCTCTTAGGGTTTTAATGGAATTAATGTGGAATGGTTCTTTGTAGGGTGTACTAGGAGACAATTGATAACCATGGTCCACCTCCTGGAAGAATCATCCTGGAAGATACTCGATTTTACTTAAGCCTCTAGTATCCACTACCCTATCAAGAGGTGGGACGTTGTTTACGACGGAGGACGTTTTTGGGTGATGGCTCAATAGCATAACAATGGTCCTTGAGGAGGCCTGCCGGTTCCTGTAAGTAAAAAGGCCACATGATATAAGAGGAATTGAACCCTGGTGGGGGCTATAACAATTCCCTGCTTTCATTGACGTGGCTCTCCTCTCGCAGCACAATTAATAATGTCATGCTTTCAGTAACCTGGATTGCCTCTCGCTACAATATTGTGTCAGCTTTGGAGGCTGTTAAAGACCTTTTAATAGATATACAGGCGTGAGACAACGCGAAGCATAAGGTGTCGTTGCAATTGGATATTGTTTTAGGTTTAAGAGAACTAGATGTGGTTTCTTGTAGCCTTGAGTCACTGATGGTGGACGCACCTGATAATTCACTCTTGGGTATGTACATGAGCTCTAACCAAGATCACTTATGTGTTTCTCAAAATTAGAATAAAAATGGAGTTGGACTGGTTCACTTGTAACAGACCCAAGTTAGAGATGACAATCAATGAGACCACCTACTCTTGGGCTGCTCTACTATTGAACTACATGGTGTTCACTATGGAGACACTTTTAAAGGTGAATGCTACCTCAAATAATGATAATAGCTTCATAGCCTTAGCAAAAAACGTTGTTCGTTATTAGAATTCTTGGAGAGGTATGAAGTATATTCCCTTTAGAGTATGAAGAACTCTTGTTTTAAAATAACAAGAACCCTTTATGTAAGAATGGTATGGATAGGAAATTTACAAAGAGATTATATATATGCATGTTTAAGTGTACTTACTGTTATGAAGTATGAGTTGTAATTTCCATGTTAGATCTTATGCATGTAATGATTCATATATGGCTAATATCATTCCTTAACTGATGTAGGTTGTAATAGAATTTGTTGCGCCATGAATTTAATGTGATGTATGAAGGTTAAAAGAATGGATTTTTTACGCCATGAAATTAATAGGACGTATTATTGGTTATGTGATTTGCTTACCTTTGCACCATGAAAATAAAATCGATGATTATTTTTGCGCCATGGAATATGTTGATGATTAAGTAATTAGATTGATTTGAATGATAGAATAATGATGATGCATAAATGATTAAGTAATTAGATTTCGTTGCGCCATGGAATAAATATTGATGTATAAATGATTAAGTAATTATATTTCTTTGTGCTATGGAATACTTAATAATTATGTATGGATGTTTTAGAAATTAGATTACCCGCGCACCCTTAAAATAATGTTGATGTATGATTGATAAGGTTAATGATTACTCTTGCGCCATGAACAATTGATAGTTAAGATTGATTAATTGATCTATTGGATTTCGACTTGATTGTATTAGTGGGATATAGACACCTTCTTATTCCTCAGAACAATCACCAACCCTGAGACCTTAAGTGGTCAAAATGAATATGATGAATCTTGGGCTTGAGCATTGCTTATGTGTCCCGGAGGTCCTAACCATGCAAGGTAGGTTGGGCGGGTAGTTACTTTATTATTTAGCGGTATGGTTGCTCATTATTTTATTGCTTCAGTTGCTTGTGATGTGTTGAACTGCATCGCTAGTTATGTTTATGTGTTGATCATGTGTCACCATTGTTTATGTTAATGTGTTGTCTTGTGTCATTATTGATTACTTTAAGGTGTCACTTGTAATTCTTTTAATTATGATTTCATGTTGATTATGCGTTGTTATCATTTATGTGATGACATTAATTTCCTAATGTGTTTAAAAGAAATCATATCGTACTTTGTTTTTTGTCGTAATGGCGAGGTCGTTACAATTGCCATGTAGGTTAACAACCACAATCGATTTTGACATGGTCATGTATTGATTAAAAACGTATCAAATTAAACTTGTTAAAGATGTCATATTGATTCATTCAGCAACTGGAAAGGAGAATGCTTCAACGTGGACTTCTTCGGACACAAATAGATGGCCAAAAAATTTTATTTTATTTTTCTTAAGACTATTGTGATTAATTCATTGTATGAAGGGTTTTGAATCATGATATTCATTTTTAAATAAATATTCAAAACAGATCAATGTGGCTCCACCTCTCCCACCTGTCAGGACGATTGGTGCCCCATGTCAACATAGTCCTATGAGGAAATAGATATCCTCCACCTATATAGTTAGTGTCTCATGACCCCCTTGGAATAGTTGTTGGTCACGATCCCAATTCTTGACCAGTATCTCCAGGAGCATAACATGGGATCTCATGCTTTGGGTTCTAAACAAATTCAACAATCTCACAATGTATTTAGGGATTTCTATTCCCTAAAAGTGGCCACATCAGTGGCCTCATGCTCTTATTATTTCTTCTCTACAATTGATGCAAGAGCATCGTCAGCAGCAAGCGAGCGCGAGTAGCGCCAACGCATTTTTGGCACATGTTCAAAGGTGTTTAAATTGTTTTGAAGTAGGATGCACCAAAAATTAAATAAAGTAGTTAAGAAAGGGCGTACTTGCAGATTGTAATTAGACCTTGGGCGATCCTCTCTCGTCTGAAGTAGGTAGAGGCATTTATGTAAAATAAATGTAAGTAGGTAGCTTTGAATTCCAGATTAGACAGTTTTAGGAGTGGAGGGAAAACCGACTATAGACACCCTCATCTTGTATCATTGTAACATTAACAATGAACATTGTCANTAAGGTTAATGATTACTCTTGCGCCATGAACAATTGATAGTTAAGATTGATTGATTGATTTGTTGGATTTCGACTTGATTGTATTAGTGGGATATAGACACCTCCTTATTCCTCAGAAAAATACCAACCCTGAGACCTTAAGTGGTCAAAATGAATCGGATGAATCTTGGGCTTGAGCATTGCTTATGTGTCCTGGAGGTCCTAACCATGCAGGATAGGTTGGGTGGGTAGTTACTTTATTATTTAGCGGTATGGTTGCTCATTATTTTATTGCTTCAGTTGCTTGTGATGTGTTGAACTGCATCGCTAGTTATGTTTATGTGTTGATCATGTGTCGCCGTTGTTTATGTTAATGTGTTGTCTTGTGTCATTATTGATTACTTTAAGGTGTCACTTGTAATTCTTTTAAATATGATGTCATGTTGATTATGCATTGTTATGATTTATGTGATGACATTAATTTCCTAATGTGTTTAAAAGAAATCATATCATACTTTGTTTGTTTTCGTAACAGCGAGGTCGTTACAATTGCCATGTAGGTTAACAACCACAATCGATTTTGACATAGTCGTGTATTGATTAAAAACATATCAAATTAAACTTGTTAAAGATGTCATATTGATCCATTCAGCAACTGGAAAGGAGAATGCTTCAACGTGGAATTCTTCGGACACAAATAGATGGCCAAAAAATTTTATTTTATTTTTCTTAAGACTATTGTGATTAATTCATTGTATGAAGGGTTTTGAATCATGATATTCATTTTTAAATAAATATTTGAAACATATCAATGTTATCTGTCATCAACATGAATTGACATGAATTGCTTATCTGAGAAAAAAAGACAATTGACAAATCATGGGAGAACGTGGTTTTCAATTTGGGAATTAGTCATGGAGGGTGACATAAAATTTTCCTTGAGCCATTGTTTGTTATGTGCACGAGAGAATCATGAAATGACTGCAGATCTCGTTAATCAATTAGCAAAATCTAATTCCTTCTAAAAAAATAGCCTAAACTATTAAAATGTACTCTTTAAAAAATATGGAAAATGGTCAAATTGAAATTAAGAATGAATCTAAGAATCGATGTTATTATTTTATTTAATCAGGACATAAATACATGAGTGTAAGAAAATGCAACGGAGAGGGTGTGCTTCTACCCAGATCAGTTATGGCGCTACAATGAGGCAATGGTCCCTTTCGTTTATCTTGAATTTGTTACTTATCCGGCGACGAGTCTTGAGATTGGAAAAGTTGTGCACACCATAAAACAAAACAAAAAATTATGTTTATCTTGAATTTGTTAATTATTCGGTGGTGAGGCTTGAGCTTGGTACTTATCCAACAATAATTCTTGAGCTTGGAAGAGTTGTGCACACCATATAACACAACAAAAAAAATGCATTGTAATTCATTTAATCTATGCAAATAAATGTTCATAGGGTAAAAGGGAAAAACAAAGATCCTCTCATTCCGAGGTAGGTATCTGTTCACAAGGTAAAAAGGAAAAAACAAAAAAGAAATCCAATGAAAAATTTGTATTGGAAGACTTTGCAATGGAGGGGAAAAGTGGGTAATCATTAACCATTACCATTGAGTATTTCATAAAGGTTTCACTCCTATATGTTTTCAACTTATAATTTTTTAAAATTAAAGAAAATTGTATATACGAAGCACCCCAACATCCCCATGCATCCTGATTTTGAAAGAGTTAGGAACCTTGGAAACTTAGGATAACAGTCATATATTGCAAATAACGTACATACCACTGAAATTTAAGAGAAAAAAGGGTACCAATCGGTCTCTTCCAAACTTATTTCATCTTACAAATCAGTGAAATAAAAAGCAATCCCCTCTTAACCAGTGAAATTGTGTAAGTCCACTTATTGAAGAAGGTTCTTTTTTATACATGGAATAGAAAGAGTTGAAATGAAGATAAGGACTATTACTTCCAAGTTCCTTCAAATAGGACCTCAAACACATACAGTGAACCAAAAAACAATTAGATTCAAGTGCCAAGTAGATTGATGAGTCTAGCAGTAGTGAAATATTTTCATGCATGGATGGTTTATCTAGATATAATGAAATCTAGATCAAGCTGGGAGATCAACACAAGATCGCCTTCATTTTTCCTTAGGGAACTTTTGCTTACCAAAAGTTTCCACTTGGTCCTTAAAATGTTGGAAGAATTTTCCAGTGGGCCATGTGATATGATTTTTATGACATCAAACACATCATTGAGGCATACTTAGATGATTTAGCTCCTCTCCCAAAGTGATATGAAGATCATCTTATTCACTCGTGGGTTGTCTTCACCAAATGTTAATACTGCAACATTCATTTGAACCCACATAACTGTATATTTTGTGTGGTTTCTGGGAGATTACTTGGTTTTATCATGTCCAATTATGGGATCACGGTTGATCCTTTGAAGGTCAAGGTGATTGTCCAAATACCTCCTCTATGAAATATAATACAACTTCAAATTTTGCAAGGGAAGGAAAAACATTTTTGAATATTCATAGTTATTTACATTGATCTAACAAAAGGATTCACTCACCTTGTCAAAAAGGGTGTACCTTTCGTGTGGGATGACCAAGCACAACACTCACTTGAAGAATTGAAAAGAATCTTGATGTCAACTCAAATATTTCATCATCTAGACTACAATTGGGACTTTATACTCCATCTTGTGGCATCTAAATCCATAATTGGTATGATTCTTTTACAAGAGGACAATTATCGGAAGGAGCATGTGATCTATTATCTTAGTAAGGGTATAGCCGGCCCTGAGCTACACTATTCACATGTCAAAAAGTTATCCTTGGTAGTTGTTCATGCTATCCAATGAATCAGACATTACATACTCCTGCAAAAGACTATGGTTATCATAGAATCTAACCCAATTCAACATATTTTGACCTGTCAGATAATTAGGGGAAAGTACTCTAAATGGATTGTCATCTTACAAGAGTTTGACCTCAAGTTTGTGAATTCCAAATATAAGACATATGTCTTGGTATGTCTTGGTATATCTCCAAACCCAATGGTCTAACCCTCAATTATCTAGAGATGAGCATTGATGCATGCCCCATCAAGACAAAAATTACCTCATAATTGGAAACACACTTTATCAACATTGGGTAGATATGGTATTACATAATTGTTTTGTCCATGAAGAAGCTAAGTGTGTTTTAAATGATTTCCATGACAAAGCATGTGGTGGTCATCTTTCTAATCTAGCCACTACCCAGAAGATATTGTGCAAAGGATACTTTTGGCCTACTATATTCAAATATTGTATCTATATGGTTTAGAAGTGTCACCCTTCTCAAGTATTTACTCGAAAGATGCTTGCACATATTGCTCCACTCACCCTATGGTTACTATTGGACCCTTTGCAAAATGGGCGATTGATTTCATGACTTGTAAGACTTCCTTAGATAATGACCATGGTTATATCAATCTATCCATTGAATACTTCATTAAGTGGAATGAGGCTATTCCTACATATTCCAACGATGGCACCACAAGAACACTTTTTGTGTTCAATCACATTATTGCTAGGTTTGGGGTGCCTAAAAATATTCTTACATATCATTGGTCATATTTTTGAAATAAAATGATGACTGGACTAGCTTTTAGGTTGGTTTTTATCATGAGAAATCCAAACCTTTTTATCCTCAAGCTAATGTTCAACTCGAAGCTATTAATCAAGTTTTGAAGACAATGATCCACAAGATGGTTGGGAAACACAAAACAAGATGGCACATTATACTATTTTTTTCATTATGGGTACATCAAACCTCAACAAAGGTTGCTCCTAGTTTCACACCATTTCAAATTGTCTGAAGAGTGGAGGTAGTATTTCCTATTGAATGTGAAATCCATTCATTAAAATTATCCATAGAACTCTTTCCCAACACTTCTACTCAGAAATAATTTCTCTTTTATTTGGATCATCTATATGAAACTTGCAGTGAAGCTCCAATGGCCAGTGAGACTCATAAAAAGTGAATTAAGGATCAATATGATAAAAGTGTTCATCCTCAGTTCTTCATGGAAGGTGACCTAGTTTTGATCTATGACCAAGACCATGATATGTTAGGTGTAGGTAAACTTGAACTCTTATGGAATAGGCTCTATATCAAAAAGTATTATGCATAGGTTGAAATGTCATGTAGTACTTTGTATATTATGTAGTTTTGGTGGTGGTGTGGTGTGCCTACTTTTATTTTCGTGTGTGGATTGATTGGGTTTAATGCTTATCATGCTTGTTGCTTGAATTCCAAATGTCAACATATACACCAATTTATGTAATATTCATAGACGATTCCATCTATAGTACCTAGAACACTGCCTTCGTTGCTTGGGTGATATTCTCACCCATAGATGAACTAGTGAGTTCAGAGGGAATTTTCCTTAGCCCTGCAATGGAAAATATTGCAAAGTATAGTGAATTCATTGAGATATTGTTCGAATTTATTTCTCTCAACAACCATAGTTTAATTGTACATTTGGATTCTTAGTTAGTGTTATCTTAGTTGAAAAACATTTATCTAGTCAGAAATGCTACGTTGTTTCAAAAATTCACAAGGGTGCACCTTCATGAGAGTTATTGTGAGTATATTCTTTATGCTCACATTATAAGAAGTTCAAACATATTGGATGATTCATTAGCTAATTATGTGATAGATTGGAATTTATCACATTAAATTAATAATTAAAACAGACATGCATGTACATAAACATGATTTTTCAATCATGTCATTTGAAAGAACAGGTAAAATCAAAATCATATGTATATATAAAACAATATCTCTAGTACATCATCGGGTTAAAAATATTTAGAGTACAAAATTAGGCTTTATATCCCATCATGATACAAATTATAGATATAGGGTGAGAAACTATTTAACTTATCTGTTGTAGTACAAAAAGTAGGGAGACTATCCTCTAGTCATTATGAGGCATGTGGGTCTCATCATAACACACAATTGCATTGGCCACCCACCTCAATAGTCAAAAGAAAGGAAGGAAAAGCCTATGACGTTTCATTATAACCTCCATGGAACATCATCCATCCTCATTATAGGGAAACCCATGGTTACTCTCTTGACGTTCCTCTGCACCTCACGGAGGATTTTGGTAGCATCTCCATCGACGTCCTCTCCTTCCTCAAGTTGTTTCTTGTCTCTATCTCTATAGTAGTTTGGTGCGATCCCTACTGGTTGAATCAGTCCAACATATATGTCATCATGAATTCTAATGGTTAGTTACACTACATGCAAAAAAATACATATTTTAGAAATCCAAAAACATTATAAAATTTAACAAATTTGCAAAAAACTAAAAAAGGTCATTTTTCTTACTAATGTCACTCCATTAAGAGATGGGAGTAAGTGTGAGATTGGGGTCATGCGTAAAGTTTGTCCCTCCATATGAAAATTCCTCGATCACAAAGATATTCTCATCCTACAAATCAAGGAAATCGTTTCCATGGTGGATCGTGATCACACCTCCACTAAGATGATCCATGCAACATATACATATCTTCATCTTTGGCTCACTCGACCTAACAAAAGGTGTTGAGATGTTGGGTCTCATACGTGGGATCCTCTCTAAGAAAACTTATATGAGGATCGAGCCATAACCAAACTATTTTTGAGGCCTTGTCCTACATTTAGTTAGTTGGTCCTTTAGGCAAACCAACAATCTAGTACACCAATCGAATATTGTTAGGTTCACAAACTACAAAGTGTAATAAATATGATCCTTTGAAGTCAAGTGGGGGCCTGTGGAGCTAACCACTTGAGTGATAGTGAGGATTATTTTTTAGAGTGATAGATCCATTGCATCTTTGATCGACAACTTTCTACTATTTTTCAGGTTTCGGGGTAGTAGTGTGTTGCAATATAGTCATCAATGGAGCATGTGGCTCCACCTCTCCCACCTGTTAGGACGATTTCTGCCCCATGTCAACATAGTCCTATGAGGAAATAGATATCCTCCACCTATATAGTTAGTGTCTCATGACCCCCTTGGAATAGTTGTTGGTCACGATCCCAATTCTTGACCATTCTCTCCAGGAGCATAACATGGGATCTCATGCTTTGGGTCCTAAAAAAATTCAACAATCTCACAATGTATTTAGGGTTTTCTATTCCCTAAAAGTGGCCACATCAGTGGCCTCATGCTCTTATTATTTCTTCTCTACAATTGATGCAGGAGCATCGTCAGCAGCAAGCGAGCGCGAGTAGCACCAACGCATTTTTGGCAC
>JASDQU010101757.1:471218-483205 GCA_032191745.1 Picea mariana | reverse complement strand
GGGGGGGGGGGGATTATCTCGTTCTATATTCAATAAAGTGGAAGACATTATTTGTTGTTTCCCTTGAAAATGGAACATATTTGTATCATTTTCTTATAGTTGGGTTATAGCTTGCTTAGGATTCATACCATGATTATGAGTCATATACTCCTCTAGATGGTTACTCTTCTAGTCACTATGGAGAGTCATTTAATGCCTCATGCATTGTTGCACTATATTGTTGGTTCTCTTGAGTTAGTACTACTAAGTCATTATTATGTCATTCTACATTCTCAAGGGAAGTGAAGCCCGACTCAACCATTCTTCAGTCTTGTTGACCTTTCATGTCAACCATCACTATGTCATGTGCACTTGGTGATTCTATCTCTTTACATAATCTCTTGGTTACAAGTTTACATCAATTTACAGAAGATACATTTAGGCCCTCCTTCAACAGATCTATTCCTATCAAAAAATAACATCTTATATAGGAATAAAATCTAGAAACCATCTAGTACCTTGGAACTTGCAGTCATCAATGGAAAGTTTCCTCATGATCGATAGTGGGTTACCTCATTGACTCTTGATCAATTGATTTTTTGAGTGCTCAACATAAACCAATCTATTCACACTCACTATATTGTACTAGGTACCTTGGGATCCAATTTCATTATTGGTGGGTCCCCTCATGCCTATTAATAGTATACCTCAATGACTGATAATCAAATAGTTTCTACCATGCTCGACATCAGTTCATTTAAACGCATGTTGTATAATCATACCATCGATCGTGCTATATTGAAGATGTTGGGCCTAGGAAATCACTCCTTTATGCTAATTCTCCCAAGTTGTGATTGAGTATATCACTATTGTATGAGTACTTTGAAGACCACCTGGGCACTCTCATTAGTGCTAGATGTTTTAATGATGTATATTTTCACATAGATCCACATTGTATTTTCTCATGGCTATGACCTGTTTGATGACATGGATCCACCATGTAATTTTTGTGTCCATGGTTTTGCATATAATTTCATGAATTTAGAGTGTATTGTGTTCGTGGTCATGATTTTTCCTACATCTAAGAATGTGTATTCCTACCTCTAGGATGATCTCTACACATGTACTAATTAAAAACTATTTGTAGGTACTTATGATTCCCTGATCTACAAGCTTCTTCCTTATGCCATTACCATCTATTGTTTGTAATGTATTTGATGCAGACCCCCCTACTCTCCCTCGGGGCTTCGATCTCCCGGTCAAGGATCTTAATATCCTCGAGCTGGATTAGCTCCTCGATACCTTACTAGTCTTAGACTAAATCAAACAGAGGCCCTGTTATCACCCTCAGGTTTTTCACAGTCATGATCCGGTCATTACCGATTTGTTCATCGATCGACGGTTCACAGTGATTGTGGGGAACCAATGTGCTCGCTCTTTATCGGAGAGCTCTATCTCTACAATTATAAAGTGCTCTCCCAACTTGATCTAATTGTGGTCGTTGATCCCCCATCCCATCCAGATCAATGGCGTTGGTGAATTGCAGGCTGTGAACTAGTACGTCTGTTAATTTCACCTCCTTGCCTCGCAATGATTCGCCACCGTCAATATCCGTTCATAGATCAATGGCCAAAGACCACTTCAGTTATTTGGGCTTCAAGAGTATCAAACTCTCCTCCTTCTCTTTCTCCTAGAGTGCTTTCTCCCAAAGTCGACGATCTTTCGACTCGAGTCTCCCACAAATCGATGACTATGATTCACTTTGACTATTCGGGTTTCAGGAGTTTCAAACTCTACGCCTTCGCATTCTCTCGGAGTGCTTTCACATGAAGTTCACAGATCTCTGTTGTGTTTCCTTCTGGATCTGGCGACCACAAATCACTTTCTCCTGGAGATATTTCACATGAAGTCGATGATTTGTCGACGCTTGTTTCCCACATATCGATGTTTGTAGTTCACTTCACTCTTCGGGCTTCGAAAGTTTCAAATCCTGCACACTTATTCTCTCTTGGAGTGCTTTCACATGAAGTTGTAGATCTTATGCCACATGTCCCTATGGATGATGGACAGTTCCTAACCTCTTCGGGACTTCGGCGAATCCTTGCTCTTATGTGCACCCAGAGACTTAAATCTCATGCACTTTGCCCAGATCCAACGATCTAGAATGCTTTCGTTCCCTCTTGGATGGATCTTGACCAATAAATCATGAAACCTTCAGATATTCACTCCCTTTGAAGATTTCTTCTTCTATCTCTATTGATATTTATTTCTCGAACCCTTTGACTCCTTAGAGGGTTACTTCGATACTTATTCAAACTCCAAATCTATGCACTCCTTGCAACATATTTTCACGCAAGATTTAACTTCTTGTGGACAACTGTGCACACCTTGCAACAGTCCCTTCACACTCCTTGCAAATGGAAGTTTCATGCTATCTCTTCTGAGCTTCTGAGTTGAAACAGACTCTATCAATGCGCTCCTTGCAGACTATATGCACACCTTGCATGAACTCAGTGAAGAGAAACAATTGAAACATATTCAAATACTTAACAATATCATATTCTCAATAACATAACTCATTCATTCATGGAAACAAAAAGTAACAAGGAAGAGTTTAGCAACAACAAATCCACACACATTTGGATCAATTTTCCTCTATTATTTTCATTTAATGTAAAAATGGCCATGGCTATGAAAAACAACAATTAAAATTCGGCTATCTCCTAACAAATTTCCACTATCCTCCATATTCAGTAGCCTCATTTGGGCGTACAATATTCCTACTTATCCCAGAGATCTATTAGGGTTCCCCTCGACTACCTATCTACTCCTGGAAAAAAAAACTAACTACCACTTAAGTTTCGTTACATTGAAGTCTCGGATTGAAACTCCCAGATCACTCATGATCATTCAGCTCCCAATCATTTTTATCTTCTTCAGTTTTCGATTAGTTAAAAAAAATAGATTTGTAGGAAACGCCAGAGTTATGATTCTGAATTGATTCAAAGGTGCACTAAGGCATTGATTTGTCTCTCCACATGCGCTTGCTAACGATGCTCCTACATCATACTCCCTTGAAAAAAAAATCTTGGACTCCTATCCATGAGCTCCTGCATTGACTTTCCATGCCTCGGGATATCAACTTCATTTACCCAACTGGCATCTTCTACTGGGTGTCCCTTCCACTTTACCAAATACTCAAGGTATTTCTTTCTCTTGGTCGTCTTGCCAATCCTCTGATCAATGATCTTCTCCATCTGTGGCTCTTCTGCTACAAACATCTTCTTCTCCCACTGAATCTCTTTCTGGTCTTTTGATTCTTTTGTGTCGTCTTCCCTTTAAGGTTACAGGTCTGAAACGTTGAGTATGGGTGATATGCCCACATCCTTTGGCTGCTCTATCTCATAAGCATTGGCACCAAATTTCTTTAGGATCTTGCATGGTCCTATATTTTGTAGCTTCATCTTGTTGTATGTCCCCATTGGGAACCTTTCCTTTCTTAGGTGTGATAAGACTTGATCTCCCAATTCAAACTTAAATTATCTTCTATGTTGATCAATTCTACATTTATATTATGCATTTATGTCCTGTAGCTACCCCTTGATCTGATTATGAAGCTTCTGCATTTCTGCATCGAAGTCTTTTGCTCCAACGCTTCTGAATTCACCCTGCTCTAGATCTCTCAATTATAATACTACACTTGGCTTCTTTTCATACACTATATGGAATGGAATCCTTCCTGTACTTCGGTTCACTGATTCATTGTATGCAAACTCTGCTTGTGATAGAATTTGATCCCACTGGTTATGATGTTCAATGACTAAACTTCTCAACAAATTTCCCAAGCTCTGATTTACCACCTCTTTCTGTCCATCTGTTTGAGAGTGATATGTTGAACTAAAAGAAAATCATGTCCCTAGCTTCTTCCATAATGTTCTCCAAAAATGACCAACAAATTTAGTATCCTTATCTGAGACAATACTCTTGGGCAACCCACGAAGTCTCATAACTTCCTTGAAAAACAAATTTGCAATGTGTGTTGCATCATTTTCCTTTTGGCATGGGATAAAGTGTGCCATCTTTGAGAATCTATCAACCACAACAAATATGGAATCACTTCCCCTTTGGGTTCTTGGCAATCCCAACACAAAATCCATGCTTATTACATCCCAAGGCCTATCCAGAATAGGCAGTGGTTGATACAATCCAGTGTTTTGTTTATTTCCCTTTGCATACTAGAAAATATTACATTTGTTCACAAACTTATTCACCTATGCTCTCATACCTTGCCAATATTATGAATTGTTCAACTGTGCAAATTTCTTGCCATGGCTGAAATGTCCTGCTAGAACTCCATTGTGTCTTTCCGTCAACAGATTTTCTCTCATCGAGCACCTCGGTATGCACAATTGGAAACCTTTAAAAATTAATCCATATTGAATCATATACTCTATCCACTGGCATCTGTCTTTGAGCACAGGATTTGCACATACTTCATATGCTTCTTTTAAATCTGGGTCATCACGATATATATCCTTAAGGTGTTCAAACCCCAAGGTCTTGACCTAAAATTCCTGCAGAATCAGACATCTCCTGCTCAATGCATCAACAAATTTGTTAGCATTAGCAGAAATATGTTTAATGAAAAAAGTGAAATTTTCCATAAATTCTATCCACTTAGCATGTCTCCAGTTTAACTTCTCCTGTCTGGTTATGAATTGTAAATCTTGCTTATCAATGTACAAGACAAATTCCTTTGGAACAAGGTAGTGCCTCCATTTCTTCAAGGCTTGAATTATGGCATAATTTTTTTTATCATATGTTGAGTACTTTCCCTTAGTCTCATTTAGCTTCTCATTGAAATATGCAACATGCCTATTATCTTGGCTCAAAACTACTCCAATTACAACTCCACTCGCATCAAACCTTACTTGAAATGTCTTCCCGAAATTTGGCAAGACCAGAATTGGTCATTTTGTTATCTTCTCCTTCAATATATTGAAACTTTTCTCGGCTTCTTCTGTCCATTTAAAATACTTGTGCCTCTTCTTCACTGTATCCATCATTGGTGCGCATATTCCATCAAAATTTCTGATGAACTTCTGATAGAAACTCGTTAATCCATTGAAGCTTCTCACTTTGAATATACTTCTTGGTGATGGCCATTCTTTGATTGCTTTCACCTTCTCTGGATCCATCTTCAATTCATTTGAAGAGATCACAAAACTCGAGTAAATGAGTTATGTATTCATAAAATAAGACTTGTTTAGATTTATCAACAACTTCTCCTTATGTAGTCTCCTCATCACTATTGTCAGATGTCTCAAATGCTCTTATTCAGTTTTACTGAAGACCAATATATCATCCAAATATACAATCACAAACTTACCAATGAAATCCTTCAATACTTCATTCATCAGTCTCATAAAATTACTTGGGGCATTTTTTAAGCCAAATGGCATAACAAGCCACTTATACAACCCTTGATTTGTCTTAAAGGTTGTTTTCCACTCATCACCTTCTCTCATCCTTATCTGGTGATATCCACTTTCAAATCTATCTTAAAAAATAAATTTTCTCCACTTAAACAATTCATTAAGTCATCCATTCTTGGCAAAGGAAATCTATACCTGATGGTGATCTTGTTTATGGCTCTTGAGTTGGTACACATTCTCCATCCTCCATCCTTTTTCAGTCTCAACACAGTTGGTACTGCGCATGAACTCAAGCTTTCTCTGACCCAACCCTTGTCTAATAATTCCTGGACTTGTTTCTTTACCTCCTCATTCTCTTGAGGTGTCAATATATATGATTCTTTTTTCGACAGACTTTCTCCTAGTATCAAGTCAATATGATGGTTGATACTTTTGATGGGTGGAAATGAGTTAGGAAACTCATCCACTACTATGTCAGAAAAATTCTCCAACATCTCCTGAACTTCCTCAGGTAAATCATCCATAGAAGCACTTGTAAGGAAAACCTTGGGTTTCCTCACCAAATCAAACTGCATCTCCTGTTCTTTCTTGACTTCACTCAAGAGTTCCTTCCCACTCATGAGAAGTATTCTTGTGTTGGCTTCTTCTTTTACTTTCTTCTCCTCTATTGGAAACAACATGTGTGTCCTACCATTCTTCTCCAAGGTGTAAGTATTTTTTCTCCCATCATGAACAAAATTTCTATCAAACTTCCATCGTCTTCCCAACAAAACATGACATAAATCCATGGGAATCAAAACACACAGAATTTCATCTCTATATCCTCCCATTTTAAATTTTCACCTCCTTCTTTCTTTTTCTCAGGACGTTCCCAAGACATGTGTCATGTATTTCCATAGGCATAACATATTATCTCTCCTCCTCTTCTTCTTCCTCTTCCTCTAGAGGAATTTATTCCACCACTTTGGCTTCCTCGAGAACTTTCTCCTCTTTCTGAGTGACTATGTGGTTTCTCAGTCTCATCTTTGGGTTTCTGTGCCTTGTCATGAGAAACTCCCTTGCCTTTGCTTGGGATTTTTCCTCTATTTCTTTGACTATGTTTCCTGGCCAACTTCTCCTCTTCCTTCAGAGAAATCTGATAAGAATCCTCTATTGTCCTCACTGACATCATGCTTATCTCATCCTAGATTTCATACCTCAGGCCATTTATATACCTGGAAAATTTTTCCTCATCCTTCTTTCATTGTCCAGTCCTGATATTCATCTTGTAGAACTCCTTTGTGTACTCTTTCACTATCATACCCTTCTGTCACAGTTTCTGCAGCTTCCTGAATAGATTTATCTGATAATCTTTGGGTATGAATTTATCCTTCAACTTGGCTACCATTCTGTCCCAATTATTTATCTTTTGCTTTCCTTTTCTTCTCCTCTCAACTTGTAGTTCATCACACCACAATGTTGCATGTCCTTTTAACCTAGTGGCAGCATGTCTCGCCTTCTTCTCCTCATCGACATCTTCATAGTCGAAATATTTGTTCATGGATCTTATCCAATCCAACAATTATTCAACATCCAAGTTTCCTTCATACATTTGGATGTTTATCTTTTCTCTAGCTCCCAATTTAAAAACCTCTCTCAACAAGCATTCCTCATCAACATTTTCCCCTGCAGCTTCTTCAACTTCTATTTCTTCACTTTATGCATCAATGATGTCCCCAATATCAGGTGCCCTCCTCTGTGCTGCCTCCATCGCATCTAATCTTGCACGAACCTCTCTCATTTCTATTTATACAGTGTGATTATCTATATGTGGTTCCACATATCTCCTCGATGGAATTGTGCTGACTGGTTCTCACACACAAAGTATAACTTCGAGCACTTTTTCGCTACTCGAAAACAATTTCAGGATCTGATACCACTTGATACAGACCCCCCTACTCTCCATCGGGGTTGCATGACCTCCTAGTCAAGGATCTTAATCTCCTTGGGCTGAATTATCCCCTCGAGACCTTACTGGTCTCAGACTAAATCAAACACAGACCATTTTACAACCCTCGGGTTTTTCACGGTCTTGATCCGGTCATTACCATTTTTTTCATCTATCGACAGTTCATAGTGATTGCAGGGTGCCAACATGTTAACTCTTTATTGGAGAGATCTATCTCCACAATCAGAAAATGCTTTCCCAACTCTATATAATCGTGGTATTTGATCCCCCGTCCAGGCCAGATCAATGTCGTTGGTGAATTGTGGGTTGTGAACTAGCACATCCACTAATTTCACCTCCTCGCCCGGCAATGATTCCCCATTGTCGATCTCCATTCACAGATCAACGACCATAGAACACTTTTGTTATTCAGCCTTCAGGAGTTTCAAAATCTTCGCCTTCACTTTCTCCTGGAGTTCTTTGGCCTGAAGGCGACGATCTGTTAACGCGTGTCTCCCACAGATCGATGGCTATGGTTCACTTTGGCTATTTGGGTTTCAGGAGTTTCAAACTCTCTGCCTTCACTTTCTCCTAAAGTTCTTTCACTAGAAGTTCATGGATCTCTGCTGCATTTCCTTTTGGATATGACAACCACGATTCACTTTGGTTATTTAGGCTTCGAGAGTTTCAAATCCTTCGCGTTCACTTTCTCCCTGAGATCTTTCACCCAAAGTCGACGATCTGTTGACACGTGTCTCCTACAGATCGACAGTTATATTTCACATCACTCTTTGTGCTTCAGGAGTTTCAACTCCTGCACACTCGTTCTCTTCCGGAGTGCTTTCACCAGAAGTTGTAGATATTATGTCACCTGTCCCTCTGGATGATGGATGGTTCCTAACCTCTTTGGGACATTGACGAATCCTCGCTCTTGTGTGCACCCAGAGACTTAAATCTCGTGCACTCTTCCCAGATCCAACGATCTGCAACAACTCCTCTCCCTCCTGGACGAATCTTGACCAATAACTCATGAAACCTTCAAAGCTTCACTCCCTTTGAATATTTCTTCCTTTATCTATCTTGAGATTTATTTCTCAAACCCTTTGACTCCTTATAGGGTTACTTTGATACTTAGTCGAACTTCGAATATGTTCACTCCTTCCAACATATTTTCACGCAAGATTTAACTTCTTGCGGGTGACTGTGCACACCTTGAAGCAGTCCCTTCACACTCCTTGTAAATGAAAGTTTCACATTATCTCTTCTGAGCTTCTAAGTCGAAACAGACTCTGTCAACACACTCCTTGCGAACTGTATGCACACCTTGCATGAAATCAGCAAAGAGAAACAATTGAAACTTATCCAAATACTTCACAGTATCATATGCTCAATAACATAACTCATTCATTCATGGAAACAAAAAATAACAGGGAAGAGTTTAGAAATAATAACTCCACACACATTTGGATCAATTTTCCTCTATTATTTTCATTTAATGTAAAAATAGCTACGGCTATAAAAAAAAAACAATTAAAATTCGGCTATCTCCTAACAAATTTTCACTATCCTCCATATTTAGCAGCCTCATTTGGGCGTACAATATTCCTACTTATCCTAGAGAGCTCTTAGAGTTCCCCTCGACTACTTATCTACTCCCCCAAAAAAATAAAAATTACCACTTAAGTTCCGTTACATTAAAGTCTAGGAGTGAAACTCCCAGATCACTCTTGATCATTCAACGCCCAAGAATTTTGATCTTCTTCAGTTTTCAATCAGTTCAAAAAAAAAGATTTGCAGGAAATGTCAGCGTTAATATTCTGAAGTTTTTCAAAGGTGCACTAAGGTGTTGAGTTGTCTCTCCACATGTGCTTGCTGAAGATGCTCCTGCATCGATATTTCATCCATTAGTTCCTCTTCTGACCTCATACAATAGGAGGAATCTGTTTTACTTATATTTTTCACCATGCGCCTCATAAAGGACCTACTCATGTCATCTTTCTAGAATTACATGCCATTATAAAAAAAACACTAATTTTTAGCATGATCACTCATTCTCTACCTATACGAGCGATCAGTCACTTCTTTTCCTCATGCAAGATGCGACCAATCTCTTGCTTCTCTTTTGAAACAAGAGACCACCCCTAAAACCTTCTAGATTCAAGGAATTGTGAAGAGATCATCTTAGGATAGGTTGGATATGATCTATCACAAGCCTTGGAACTTGTGTATGACTTATTGTTCATCAAATTCCAATATTTCAATATATCTCTAAAACATCCTTCATCATTCTATAAAAGAAGGCAAAATCAAGGGGTAAGGTTGTTAAGCACCTATTTATGTTATACTAAATAGAAAAAAGAATATCACATGAATTACCAGCATAACAACAAAATATAGAGAATCAACACATCAAAATGATACCTTTATTGAAACATAAGAAATTTTTAGTTGCCTCTTTGAGGGGGAAAACTCCAGCAGAGAAGAGCCCTATATAATAATTCTCAATATTTCTAGAAGTGGAAGCTTCGATTTGGTCTTCTTACATTTGACTTATTATCCTTATTCCTAGGCGTTATTTATTAATATCATCCTTTATTACATAGAAAATATAATATACTACCTACGTGAGGGGTTAGGGAGGTTAGGTCCCTAACATTCCCTCCCCCTTAAAAAAAATGTGTGCTCAAGGCTTGAGATGAGGAAATTGTTGCAGTATGGTAGTCGGTTCCCAGGGGGCATCATCTGGCTATGTGTCCTTCCACTGAAATAAAACTTCCTTGATAATGTGTTGAAAGAGACGATGGTCATGTTGGTACAAGACGGATTGTGGTTGCAACCAAATGGAACCTTATTGATCCCAATCAGGTAGAATGGTCTTATTGTATCACCTAGTGTCGAGCACTTTCTTTAATAGGAAACATGAAAAAAAAGGTGGAGCTTAGTGTGACTGTGAAACTGTAATTGGTAGGCCACTGACCCCACTCTCTTCAGAACATGATAAGGACCATAAAATTTGGGGGTGTGTTTTTTACAATATTGGGCTTGTATTGAAGTCTTCTTATAAGGTTGTAGATGAAGAAACACATGATCTCCTTCAACAAATTCACGTTTAGAACGACCATGATCTGCTTGTTGTTTCATGTGATTTTGAGCCATGACCAAATTTTCTTTGAGAGTATGCAGAATGGCCATGCAGACTATAAGAGTTTGATCCACCTATTGAACCTTGGAGACACCAAACATGTATGATATAATTGAGGGTGGATTTTGTTCATAGATTGCTTCAAACAGAGTCATGCCAGTGGCAGTATGGTAAGAGGTATTGTACCACCATTCAGCGAGGACTAACCACTGAACCCACTAATTCAGTCTGTCATATGAAAACCACCTCAAATAGGTTTCCAAACACTTTTTCACTACTTCAATTTGTCCATTAGTCTGAGGATGATATGTTGTGCTGAGATGCAATTGGGTTTCTTGGAGTTGAAACAATTATTTCCATAAAGTGTTGGTGAAAGTTGGATCACAGTCAGAAACAATAGAATGAGGCATGCCATGGAGTTTGAAGATATTATCCATAAACATTTGAGCCATGGTGGGTGTTTTTAATTGGTGTTGAAGAGAATAGTAATGATCATATTTGGAAAGATGATCCACAACTACCATGATGACTGACTTATTTCCTTATTTAGGTAAGCCAATAATGAAGTCCATAGAAATATTTGTCCAAATAGTAGGTGGAATCAGAAGTGGTTGGAGTGTTCTTGGATCTTTGACTATATCTCCCTTATTGCATTGACAAGTATCACATTCAACCACAAAGGTTTGCACATCATATTTCATACCCTACCTGAAAAAAGAACGTTTGACTCGTTCATAGGTTTTGGTAAAACTGGAATGCCCAGCTATAGGTGAAGCATGAAACTCAAAGAGAAAAGTCGATTTAAGCTTCAATTGTTTTCTTAAATACAAGTGACCTTTATAATTGTAACATACCCAACCACCCACAGGTCGGGATACGCTACTTCAAGCTAGCTCTCAGATGTATTCCTCTTACATAAACCTTTCAAATTAACAAAGATGCATAAAAGAAAGGAACTAAATGACATGCACAACAATAACCAGTAATAATGTATACTATAAAAATATCGATTTCATCGATAAATAAATACACAATAGAAATAATTCATACATAGGTAAATAATACCATAATAGAGAGAACTTATCTTTTATAGAAAAGAACCACCGACTAGTTGCATACTAAGGACGTTCCACCCAACCATAGAAATTGTTATTCCAAGTCTCAAAAACATTGTCACCCCTGATCCAGGGCTATGAATCCACAATGAAGGCTCTAGAGTGTTACTCGGCTTCCCAAACCGGTCAGCACTCAAGCTCTCATAGGCCAGAATACACAACCTAAGAGAATGGACCCCCACCTGTCTCTTCCACGCAGTCCCTCAGGAAGTCTTTCTCCTTCTATGGCTCCATTGCAGTTGGTCTAGAATCTCCATGATGGGACTCTCAAGACTTGTAGCTGTGAGAAAAGTTGGACACAAGCAAAGCATATCCGACATGCAGGCCTCAAATCATGGCTGGACTAAACCTACGATCTATACAGACAATAATTCCATGGATTCTCTTTA
>JASDQU010101757.1:450168-465117 GCA_032191745.1 Picea mariana | reverse complement strand
TTCATGGCGAACCTCCGGAAGGCAATCTGTGACAATGAAAGATAGGGAAAAAAGGGACCTGTCTTCTTCATATTTACTAGAAATGACATCAACCACCACATTTCCTTTTCCTTTTTTTTAGATGATCTCATAATCATATCCAAACAACTTGTTTACCTATTTTTGTTGCTCCATGGAAGAAATTGTTTGTTCCAAAAAATAATTGAGGCTTTGATGATCAGTTTTAATTTGATGATCACAGTTAGAAACAATAGAATGATGCATGCCATGGAGTTTGAATACATTATCCATAAAAATTTGATCCATGTTGGGTGTTGTGAATTGGTGTTGAAGAGAACAATAATGAGCATATTTGGAAAGACAATCCACAACTACCATGATGACTGACTTGTTTCCTGATTTAGGTAAGACAACAATGAATCCTGTAGAAATATATTTCCAAATAGTAGGTGGAATTAGAAGCGGTTGGAGTGTTCTTGGATATTTCACTCTATCTCCCTTATTGCATTGACGAGTATCACATTCAACCACAAAGGTTTGGACATCCTATTTCATACCCTCCTTGGAAAAATAGCGTTTAACTCGTTCATAGGTTTTGGTAAAACTGGAATGCCCAGCTATAGGTGAAGCATGAAACTTAGAGAGAACAATAAATATAAGCTTCAGTTGTTTTCTTAAATACATGTGACCTTTATAACAAAGCTCGGCATGGTGCCATGAGTACCCTGGAGAATCTTGTGAATCTTGTTGTAGTTTTTGAATCATTTTTGAAAGTTTGGGATCTTGTAACCATTCTTGGCAAACCTCCTAAAGGTCATCAATGCCAATGAAATATAGGGAAAAAAGGGACCTATCTTCTTCATATTTCCTGGAAACAACATCAGACACCACATTTCCTTTTCCTCTTTTGTATATGATCTCATAATCATATCCAAAAAAATTGGTTACCCATTTTTTTTGCTCCAAGAAGTTATTTGTTCCAGAAAATACTTGAGGATTTGATGATCAATTTTAATTTTGAAGCATTGCCCCAATATATAAGGATGCCAGAGATCCACATCATGAAAAATAGCCAAAATTTCCTTTTCATAGGTGGATTGGACCAAATGGTGCTCTAATAATTGTTTGTAGGGGAAAGCCAAAGGTCGACCATATCGCATGAGGAAAACCCCAATGCCTTTCCCTGAGGCATCACACTCTAGTACAAATGTCTTGTTGAAGTCAGGGAGAGCCACAACATAAATAGTGCACATAGCTTCTTTCAAGTCTTGGAAGGAATGGTCTTCTACTGGAGTCCAACTGAAATCATTATTTTTAAGGAGAGCTATGAGGGGAGCTGAAATTTTTCCCTAATTTTGCACAAACTTGCGATAATAGCCTGTCAAACCTAGGAAACCACACAGACTTTTAAGATTTTTTGGGAACGACCAATCCTACATAGCATCAATTTTCTTCGGATCCACCCTGACACTATCCTTGCTAACAATATGTCCCAGGTATTCAACTTTAGATCCTCCATAATCACATTTAAACTACTTATGAAAATTTTTGTGTTGAGACAGTAGTTGTAGAATTTGATCCACATGGGAAATATGGGTTGCCAAGTTTTTCTATAGATGAGGATATCGTAAAGAAAACCAGGACAAAATGATGAAAGAAAATATGTAAGACATGATTCATGAGACTTTGAAAAGTGGAGGGAGAATTACAGAGGATAAATGGAATAACAAAGAACTCATAGTGACCCTCATGAGTTCAGAATACAGTCTTGGGAATGTCTTCTTCTTTCATACAAATTTGGTGGTAGCCAGAGCGAAGATCAAGTTTGGTAAAATATTGAGCACCACATAATTCATCCAAAAGGTCATTGATGACAAGAATGGAAATTTTTTATTTGATGGTGAGTTTGTTGAGGGCGCAAAAATAAGGACACATGCTCCAAGTACCTTATTTCTTGAATACCATGATTACTAGAGGAGAATAGGAGCTGGTACTGGGACATATATCACTTAATTATAATAATTCTTGAACAATATTCTCAATTCCATTTTTCTGAGAAAAGGGATGGCGATAAGGGAGAACATTTGGAGGAAGACTTCCTGGAGCCAGAGGAATTGAATGATCATGGACACCTCGAGAAGGAGGAAGTCCCTGTGGGTTTGAAACACATCTTGGTGTTGGGAGAGGATGGATTGGAAGTTGGGATGGAAGGAGGGTGTCTCAACCACCTGACTAGAATAAAGTTGGGTAATAATGCAAGAATGACCTTTTTTGAGGAGCTTTTCCATTCGGTGGGAACTGACGATATTTGGTGACCCTATTGTGGTTCCTTGGAACTAGTGTTGTTGGCCATCCTACTGGAATTGCATGGTTAATTTATAGAAATCCATGGTGATAGGGCCAAGAGTGTGTAACCATTCATCACCAAGTATAATGTCACAACCTCCCATGTCAATGGAAAACATATGAGATTTCAGGTGATATTGACCAAATTCTAGGCACATATTTTCACAACGCCCTCCACATTTCATGGAACCCCCATTGGCAATCATGATTTGGAAATTATTAACTAGATGGATAAAGCAGTTGAATTCTTGGGAAATGTAGCGATGAATAAAATTATGGGTGCTTCCATTGTTAATTAGAATGATGACTTTCTAGTTCTTAATGTAGCTAATTAACTTGAGAGTATGGGGAGCAGAGAAACCGATGAGTACATTTAGGGAAATCAATGGTTCAAATTCCAATGGATGAGAGGGAGGATTAATATTAGTTGGCGGGTTAGCTCAGGTACATTGATAACTCTAATTGGTAGGCCATTGACCCCACTCTCTTGAGAATATGATAAGTACCATAAAATGTGGGAGCGTGTTTTTTACAGTACTAGGATTTGAGTGAAGTCTTCTTATAAGGTTGTAGATGAAGAAACACATGGTATCCTTCAGCAAATTCACGTTTAGAATGACCCTGATCTTCATCAAATTCATGTTGTTTCATGTGATTCTAATCCATGACCAATTTTTCTTTAAGACTACGGAGAATGGACATGTAGACTGTAAGAGTTTGATCCACCTATTGAAACTTGGAGACACTAGACATGTATGATATAATTGAGGGTGAATTTTGTTCATAGATTTCTTCAAAGGGAGTCATATGAGTGGCGGTATGCTAAGAGGTGTTGTACCACCATTCAACAAGGGGTAATGACTGAACCCACTGATTCGGTCTGTCAGATGAAAAACACCTCAAATAGGTTTCCAAACACTTGTTGATTGCTTCAAATTGTCCATTATTCTGAGGATGATATGTTGTGATGAGATGCAATTGGGTTTCCTGGAGTCGGAACAATTCTTTCCAGAAAGTGTTGGTGAAAGTTGGATCATGGTCAGAAACAATAGAATGAGGCATGGCATGGGGTTTTAAGACATTATCCATAACAATTTGAGCCATGGTGGGTGTTGTGAATTGGTGTTGAAGAGAATCGTAATGAGCATATTTGGAAAGACTATCCACAACTACCATGATGACTGACTTATTTTTGATTTAGGTAAGTCAACAATGAAGTCCATAGAAATATATTTCCAAATAGTAGGTGGAATCATAAGCGATTAGAGTGTGCTTGGAGCTTTGACTATCTCTCCCTTATTGCATTGACATGTATCACATTCAACCACAAAGGTGTGGACGTCCTATTTCATACCCTCCCTAAAAAAAGAACGTTTGACTCGTTCATAGGTTTTGGTAGAAATGGAATGCCCAGCTATAGGTGAAGCATGAAACTCAGAGAGAACAGTCGATTTAAGCTTCAATTGTTTTCTTAAATACACGTGAACTTTATAATCGTAACATACCCAATCACCCACAAGCTGGGCTACGATACTTCAAGCCCGCTCTCGGACTTGTCACTTCTTCCTCTTACATAAAACTTTCAAATTAACAAAGATGCATAAAATAAAGGAACTAAACAACATGCAAAATAATAAACAACAAGCATGCATAATCTAAACATATCGAATTCATCGATAAATAAATACACAACAAAAATAATTGATACACGGGTAAATAATTCCATAACAGAGAGCACTTATATTTTATAGAAAAGAACCACCGACTGGTTGTAGACCAAGGACGTTCCACCCAACTGTAGAAACTATTGTTCCAAGTCTCAACAACATTGTCACCCCCAAGCTAAGGCTATGAATCCACAAGGATGGTTCCAGAGTGTTATTCGGCTTCCCAAACCAATCATCACTCAAGCTCTCACACGCTTCCCAGCACCCAAAACAATCCAAGTACCCAACTCTCTTCTACCCAGCCTACACAACCCAAGAGAATGGACCCCCACCCTTCTCTGCCATGCAGTCCCTCAGGAAGGCCTTCTCCTTCCAGGGATCTAGTGCATCTGGTCCAAAATTTCCATGATGGGAATCTCAGGAGTCACAGCTATGAGAAAAGTTGGACACGGGCCAAGAATCTCAGACATGCAGGCCTCAAATCATGGCTCAACTACACCAATAATATCTACATCCAACAATTCCATGGTTTCTCTTCATAAGTTCATCTTTCTTTCCCAAGAAAACCACGAATGAGGAAAGATGAGTGAGTGACAGAAATGAATGGAGTGAAGTCTCCACAAGAGGTGCGAAACAATGAACAATTGGGTGAATGAATGCATGAGGGAAGAGTGAAGAGACCAACAATAGAACGAGGATGAGAAATAGGAATGAGAGAGAACCAACCCCTCCAACGAACCAGGGACATGTTTAAGTAATTCGTGGGGATCAAGAGCCCCTTGGCCTTCCCCCAAGAATATTACGTAATTTTTATTATCCATTAGTAAAATGGAGAATAAAATATAAAATAAAATTCTATAAACACTTATCCCCTCAAGCCTCCTCTCTTGTGGAATCATAGCCCCCTATAACTCTAGTGCTTGTCTTTCTAGTAGCCAACGATGTATTTATTATTAAAAATGATCAAAACATTACATTTCTTGGGAACACTGGCCTTTCAATAATTGTTTAGGAACTTTGGCCTCTCAGCAGTGTAACAATACATTATTTAATATGGGGGCTCAAAACTCGGGGTGTTACATCCCCTCCCCCTTATTTTAGCACTTTCCTCAGTGCATATACAAAAAGGTATCAAAATTCCAAAATTTATTCAAAAAGGTGTGATTACTCTGCCCACATGGCATCTTCATGCTCCCAGGTAGCTTCTTCAAGACTGTAGTAGGTCCACTGGACTTTTACTAGCTCTATAACTCGATTCCAAAGAATTTTGACTTTTATGTCCAATATTCGCACTGGTTGGACCTGAAAGTCTCCCTCTATCTCTACCCGAATCATATGAAAATCAATAACATGGTTAGGATCATGTACATATTTCTTTAGCAAAGAGACATGAAACACATTATGCACATTCATGGAAATAGGCAATGCAAGCATGTATGCAACTGGCCTTATTCTGTCCAATATCTCAAATGTACCACAAAATCTGGTTGCCTCCTTTGTACATCTACCCAACTTCAAAGAGATCTTCTTGGGATTTACTTTCAAAATCACATGCTCCCCCACTTTAAATTCTCTTACTGTCCTATTATTATCGGCATAAACCTTCTGCCTATTCTGAGTTTCCTTTAAATTCAGCTTAATCTTAATCATTTGATCTTCAATATCCTTGAGAAACTCTGGCCCAAGTACCACTCTATCTGCTAGGTTGTCCCAACTTACTGGAGTACTATAATTTCTACCATACAAGGATTAAAATGGGCTCATCTTCAATGAATCATGATACCCATTATTATAGGCAAACTCAACCAAGTGTAAGTAATTTTCCCACTTCGATGGCTTATCCATCATATACATTCTCAACATGTATTCAATTACTCGGTTGACCCTCTCTATTTACCCATCTAACTACGGATGGTATGTTGTGCTAAATTTCATATTTGTACCAAATCCTTTAAATAATCCCTTCCATAAATTTGAATTAAACTTCCTGTCTCTGTCTGAGACAATTTTCCTAGGTATCCCATGCAACCTATCAATTCCCTTCATGTAAATTTCTATAATATTTGCTTCTATATGACTTTTTTTCACAGGAACAAAATGAACAACCTTTGTTAATTTATCAACCACTACCATGATTGAATCATGTTTCCTTGTTGCCCTGGGAAATTTAGTTATAAATTCAATGGTTATCACTTCCCATTTCTTCTATGGAATTGGTAATGGTTCTATCAAACCCGTTGGGTGCCTATGCTCAGCCTTCGCTCTCTGACAATCCGTACCTCTGGTGATGTAGTCGAAAACATCCTTCTTCATCCCTGACCAAAAGAATTGGGTTCTTACTGTTGTAATTGTTTTTTGGTAACCGGGATGTCCATCATATGGAACATTATGCATTTATTTTAATACCAAATTCCTAAGTTCTCTGGAACTAGGAACATAAATTCTATTTTTATTCATAAGTAATCCATCTTCCTTCATCTCATACTCTTTCATTTTTTTTTGTACATCCTCTTTCCTCAAGCTTTCCTTTACCTGCAGGTAATGTTGATCTGTAACAAAAACATCTAAAATTATTCTCTTCAAGTCTGACTAATGCATACTGACAGTTGTAGCATGCATGAAATGTACTCCTCTACTAAGTGCACCGACAAATTTCTTTTCTTTTCCTTTGATATGCTTGATATCAAAGTCATGTTCACTTAAAAATTCCATCCATGTTGTTTTCCTGGCATTTAGAGTTGGTTGTTCAAAAATATACTTCAGGCCACTATGGTTTGTTCTTAATTCAAATTTCTTCCCCATGAGGTAATGCCTCCACATCTTCAATGTGTGAACAATGGAAGCTAGCTCCAATTCATGCATGGAATAGTTCCTCTCATGTTCCTTAAGATTTCTGGACTCATAACCAATGACATGTCCATTTTGAGTGAGGACTGCACCAAATCCTTCCTTGCATGCATCTGTGCATACCACAAAACTTTCATTTGGGTCAACAATCTTTAACACAAGTGCACTAGTGAGTAACTCCTTCAACAAGTTAAAGTTCTCTTCACATTCAGATTTTCAATCAAATTTAATTCCCTTCTTTTGCAAAGAAGTGATGGGATGAAAAATATTAGAGAACCCGGCTATAAACCTTTTGTAGTAACCAACTAATCCCATAAAATATATTAATTTTGAAACATTCTTGGGCGTTGGTCATCCTCTAATGGATTCAATATTTTATGGATCCACTTCTATACCCTAATCTGAAATAATTTTCCCCAAGTAATGGATATGCTCTTGATAAAAAGAACACTTGCTCATCTTGGCATACAACCGATGTTCCCTAAGCACTTGCAATACCAATCTTAGGTGATGTTCATGCTCTTCCTCTGACTTAGAATATACAAGATCCAGGAATACTATGACAAACTTATCCAAATAATATCTAAATATGACATTCATTAAGAACATAAATACAATTGGTGCATTGGACAATCCAAAAGGAACCACTACAAATTCATAATGCCCATACCTRGTTCGGAAGGCTATCTTATGGATGTCCTCTTCCTTGATTCTTACCTGATGGTATCTCGATCTCAGGTCTATCTTTGAAAATATCCTTTCTCCTCTTAGTTGATCAAAGAGGTCATCAATTATGGGTAAAGGATACTTGCTCTTTATATTAGAATGATTCATCTATCGAAAGTCAATACACAGCCTCAAGGTCCCATCCTTATTTTTGACAAAGAGTATTGGTGTTCCCCAAGGTGAAACACTTGAACATATGTCCCATTTTTTTAGAAATTCCTCCAACTGCATTTGTAATTCCTTTAACTCTAGTGTGCTCATTCTGTAATGTGTTTTTGACACTGGGGAATCTCTTGGCACTAAATAAATGGAGAAATCTATCTCCATTTTTGGTGGCAACCCTTGTATTTCTTAGAATACATCCTCGAATTCTTGCAGTACCATAAAATATTCAACGCTTGGCCTCCTTGTCTTTTCTGGCTCCTCCACATGGGCTGCATACAACTGACACCTTTTTCTTAAACATCTCTTCTATTGTAAGGTTGAAATCCCCCTTATAGATATAGGTCCCTTTCACAGTGCTCTGATTTCCATCTCCATCAAGACATGTAAATGTTTTTCTATGAAAATCTAGGACAACATGATTCTTGTCCAACCAATCCATTCCAATTAGAATATCGTAAGATCCCAATGGTATGATATTCATATCCACACCGATATTCACACCATTAATACTTATGGAGAAACCTCTAACCATATCATGGATTCTCCTTTTGGTTTGAGTGGCTAGCTAAAACCAACTTGATTTCTCGAGATTACTTTTCTCCAAATGTAATCTATCCACTATTTTAGGGTCAA
Source organism: Picea mariana (assembly GCA_032191745.1). Taxonomy (NCBI): domain Eukaryota; kingdom Viridiplantae; phylum Streptophyta; class Pinopsida; order Pinales; family Pinaceae; genus Picea; species Picea mariana. The sequence goes on along the minus strand of JASDQU010101757.1, from coordinate 456,733 downwards.
TGTAACAATGACTTTCTCTTGAATCAATCAAAATATCAATAGGTTGATTTATGATCTTTCCTTCCACCTCGATCATGTTGGATTAGTACTCTGCTTGTCAATCATATAAGGCTGCATAAATTCTTCCCATGTCTTTGACTGTTGTATCCTTTTGGATGTTGTGCATGGTCTTCACTCTGTCCTTTCTGTGAGGGAAATCCTTGTACAGGTGATCTTCCTTGCATCCCCAACATTGGATTGGTGGTCTTCCCTTTTTTCCCAAGGAGTCTTATTTCTTAGATTCATCCTTAGCATATCGCTCTTGATGATTTTTATTAGGCTCATTTCCATTGAAAGGAGGTTTGAATCCCTTCCTCCTCTGATCATACTTCTCCTTCTTATCCTTCCAATATTTATGCATGGATTATCTTCCCTAGCCTTTCTCATACATGTATTTAGCCTTCCTGATGACCTCATTCAAGGTCTTGGGTTCATCATACCGAATCTTTTATTGATAAAAGGTTGGAAATCCACTCAAAAACCTTTGTATTCTCACCTTTTCATCATTTATAAACCCAACACACTTTAACAATCCCAATAAATTCTTCTCATATTCTTCCATGTACATGCTTCCCAAATGGACTTCAAAGAAGTTCCACATTTTCTTGTCATAGAAATGCTTTGAGAGGTACTCCTTCTGGAAATACTTTTTGAACTGCTTCCAAGTGATCCTATTCTCATTAATATGATCAACTTGCTTCAGTTGGTCCCACCACATGGAAACCTTCCCATGCAAATGATAGGTGGAAATTATGGCTTCTAGGTTTTATGAATAGTTATGCAATTGGAAATATATCCTGAGTCCAAGAAACCATGCTTCATCATCATATTCCCTTTCCCTTTCACAATCAAAGGATGGTGGCTTGAGCTTCCTCAACTCTCCTTGCAAACTGTCCATGTCATGCCTTCTTATTTGGTTCCTAACAGGAGAAACCTATGGACTGCTTATGGAATCTTCATATGCATAAGACCTTCTTTTTTAGTAAGGAGGTGAGTGATGGCTATGAGCTCTTATAGCACTCCTGGAATAATCGACCCTTCCACGATAATCTCTTCTTTCATGATACCTACCTTCTTCCTCTTGTTTTGAGGCGTTCTTTGTTTGTCCTTGCAACTGATTCAAGCTCTGCAACAATCGATCATTTATCTGGCTTTTTTCTCTCATCAACCTCTCATTATCTTCCTTGTAGCTCTGCACTTCAATTTGCAGGGTTCTTACAATTTCTATCAATGTTTCTTGCTCCCCTCGGCCCTTGCATCCTTTGGATTCTGTCTCTGCATTACCAACTTTGGTATTCTGGCCTTCAACCCATTTATCATGGTTGAAGGCTCCCTTGGACGCTCCAAGGNCAATTTGCAGGGTTCTTACAATTTCTATCAATGTTTCTTGCTCCCCTCGGCCCTTGCATCCTTTGGATTCTGTCTCTGCATTACCAACTTTGGTATTCTGGCCTTCAACCCATTTATCATGGTTGAAGGCTCCCTCACCTTCTTCCATTTCTTGAATGCGCATTTTGAGCTGGTATGTTTAAATCCCTTAATTATGAAAAATGTGCAACTAACCATTTGGTCAGAATTAAGCATATGATAAACAAAAATTTTCAATAATGCTACAGATCCTTTCAACTCATGAAGAATATATATAAATAACACTTCCATGTTATCCCTGAGTTGATACAGAAATAAATTCTGCATAGGCTCTTCCTTCAAACCATTTTCCCAAGTGACCACAGCTTGAAACCGCGGCCAAATCCTTCTTTAGCATTTTTCCTTCCTCAAAAGAAAATTCGACCACTAGCCCCCTTTTTACTTTGACCGAGGTCTCATAGGACCAAGGGCCATGACAAAGTGCTTAGCAGGAGGTGCTTATCTAAGCTAAGATTGACAGGAATAACCCATTGCAGAGATTGTATATGCACACAGGTTAACATCGGGACCTGTACCTGTAATTTAAATTCGATACAGATTTTGTTTTGAGCTTGAAATCTGATCATAAATTGGATTATTTGTAATCATTGTAGATATTGTAAAAGTAGTGGTGTACCCTAACTTTGGCGGGTCCGCAATTTTTATGAAATGCACCATTATACATTTGAAATCTGTTTATTGTTTGGGACTTTAATATTACGCTGGAATATTAAACCAATTCTCCACCATAGATCTATAGATCTAACGGTCAATAGAAGCTTCAGGACTCCAAGCTTCGGAAGTTATAGACTATCCACACTCTCAATCTTTCCAGAGTGCCAAGTCTTTGGACTGCAGGATCTACTACCACGTATCCTCTGTAATCAATGGCTAACATGGACTTCGACCTTGGGGATTACTCGACCCCAACTTATTATACCTTGAATCTTTCAGAGTGCCAAGTCTTCGGACTATGGTATCTACTTCCATGTGTCCTCTCCTGATCAACAGTGAGGATCTACTCCGCTCTTCGAAGATTCAGGAGGTTTCACCTTCATTCCACTTCATTCCTTCTGAATGTTGAAGTGGCAAATATGGCGATCTCCTTTGCTCGGTTGTCCAACAATTAATGTAGTGACATGTGGCCCCATCGACGGGCGACACATGTGAGGTCCCAATTGGTACTAAAGGCCTGTAAGTGGTAGAAAAATAAGTGACATGTGGCATGATTAGAGTAGGTCCATGTCACCCTAGGTGACATCATCATGCCATGTCACTCTGGTGCTTCACGACTTTGGGACTTAGGGACTTAAGGACTCTGGAACTCTGGGACTTTGGGAAACTTCTCCATACTACACCTCAAATCCTCCAAATGTCGAATTCCTAAATAGGCTGATCTGCGGACACATGTCCCCAAACAAAAATGGTCCATATTTACTCCAGAGTTCGGGACTTCGGGAGACTTTCTTCCTGGCAGCTTAAGGGCTCACTTCTCCTAGAGTGTCGAATCTCTAAATTGATGTGAGATCCATGGCTCACACTTTCTCGTACACAAATCGGACGACTAGAGTTGGATATTCTCCACTTTTCTTTGCAACTTGATCTGTGCTTGATCTAATTGCTGAGACCTATCCTTAGCCAAATATAACGGTCATGTACTCCTCCTCGTCATCTATGATGTAGATTCACTACGGGAATTTGGAGCTTCAAGGCTTTGGGCTTCTTTTATGATAAGGAACTTGAAACTGTCGAAGCAGCAAAGTCCGAAGGACTTGACGGTTTAACACCCACACGTTTTTCTCAAATCTGATGGTTGTGAAGGATTTGGTTCCTTCCTAAATAGATCCTATGAACATCGCGGTTTCTTGAACTGCTACACCACATGAGCTTTCAAACACTGTTAAGGTGCACTCCCAGTGCCTTCTAGCACTCTGCATCTCAATTTCTCCATGAAACTTTTTATCAATCTCGTCTTACATGGCCCATCCAGGCTTAGTATTGGAACCATGAGCTCCAATACCAAATTGTAACATACCCAGCCACCCACAGGTCAGGCTACGCTACTTCACGCCTTCTCTCAGACTTCTTCCTCTTACAGAAACCTTTCAAATTAACAAATATGCATAAAAGAAAGGAACTAAATGACATGCACAAGAATAACCAACAAGCATGCATACTCTAAACATATCGAATTCAATGATAAATAAATGCACAATAGAAATAATTCATACACAGGTAAATAATACCATAACAGAGAGAACTTATCTTTTATAGATAAGAACCATCAAATGGCTGCAGACCAATGACATTCCACCCAACCGTAGAAAGTGTTGTTCCAAGTCTCAACAACATTTTCACCCCTGAGCCAGGGCTATCAATCCACAAGGATGGTTCCAGAGTGTTACTCGACTTCCCAAAATAGTCATCACTCAAGCTCTCACAGGATTCCTAACACTCACACCAATACAAGTACCCAACTCTCTTCTACCTAGCCTACACAACCCAAGAGAATGGACCCCACCCTTCTCTTCCACGCAATCCCTCAGGCAGTCCTTCTCCTTCCAGGGCTCTAGTGCAACTGGTCCAGAATCTCCATGTTGGGACTCTTAGGACTCACAACTATGAGAAAAGCTAGACACAGGCCAAGCATCTCAGACATGCATGCCTCAAATCATGGTTGTACTACACCAACGATCTCTATAGCCAACAATGCCATGGATGTTCTTCAATAGTTTGTTTTCCTTTCCCAATCCAACCATGGACGAGGAAAGATGAGTGAGTGATAGAAATGAATGGAGGGAAGTCTCCATGAGAGGTGTGAAACAATGAACAATCGGGTGAATGAATGTGTGAGGGAAGAGTGAAGCGACCCGCATCATAACAAGCATGAGAAACGAGAATGAGAGAGAACCAAGCCCTCCAACAAACTAGGGATGGGTTTAATTAATTCGTGGGGATCAAGAACCCCTTGGCCTTTCCCTAAGAAGCTTACATAATTTTTATTCTCCATTATCAAAATGGAGAATAAAATTCTATAAACACTTAGACCCTCAAGCCCCCTCTCTTGTGGAATGATAGCCCCCTATAACTCTAGTCCTTGTCCATCTAGTAGCCAGCGATGTATTTATTATTAATAATGATCAGAAAATTACATTTCTAGGGCACACTGGCATTTTAATAATTGTTTGGGCACTCTTTCCTATCAACAGTGTAATAATACATTATTTAATATGGGGGCTCAAAACCCAAGGTGTTACAATAATGAATCTTGTCATGGTGCCACAAGTAGCCTGGAGAACATTGTGAATCCTACTGCAATGTTTGGATCAGTTTTGAAAGTTTGGGATCTTGTAACCATTCTCGGTGAACCTCCTGAAGGAAATCTATGACAATGAAAGATAGTGAAAAGGGGAACCTATCTTCTTCATATTTCCTGGAAATGACATCAACCACCACATTTCCTTTTCCTTTTTTGTAGATGGTCTCATAGTCATATCCAAACAACTTGGTTACCTATTTTTGTTTCTCTAGGGAAGAAATTATTTGTTCCATAAAATAATTGAGGCTTTGATGATCATTTTTAATTTGATGTTCACGATCAGAAACAATAGAATGAGGCATGCAATGGAGTTTGAATACATTATCCATAAAAAATTGAGCCATGTTGGGTGTTGTGAATTGGTGTTGAAGAGCACAATAATGGTAATTTGGAAAGATGATCCACAACTACTATGATCACAGACTTATTTCCTGATTTAGGTAAGCCAACAATGAATCCCATAGAAATATTTGTCCAAATAGTAGGTGGAATTAGAAGTGGTTGGAGTGTTCTTGGAGATTTGAATGTATCTCCCTTACTGCATTGACAGGTATCAAATTCAACCACAAAGTTGTGGATGTCCTATTTCATACCCGCCCTAGAAAAATAACGTTTGACCCATTCATAGGTTTTGGTAAAACTGGAATGTCCAACTATAGGTGAAGCATAAAACTTAGAGAGAAAAATATATTTAATCTTCAATTGTTTTCTTAAATACATGTGACCTTTATAATGAAGCTTGCCATGGTTCCACGAGTACCCTGTAGAATCTTGTGAATCCTGCTGCAGTGTTTGGATCAGTTTTGAAAGTTTTGGATCTTATAACCATTTTTGGCAAACCTCTTGAAGGATATCAATGACAATGAAATATAAGGAAAAAAGGGATTGGTTTGCTTCATATTTCCTAGAAACAACATCAACCACCACATTTCCTTTTCCTTTTTTGTAGATGATCTCATAATCATATCCAAAAAAATTGGTTACCCATTTTTGTTGCTCYAAGGAAGAAATTCTTTGTTCCAGAAAATACTTGAGCCTTTGATGATCARTTTTAATTTGGAAGCATTGGCCCAATATATAAGGATACCAGAGATCCACATCGTGCAAAATAGAAAAAATTTCCTTTTCACAGGTGGATTGGACCAAATGGTGCTCTAGCAATTGTTTGTAGGTTAAAGCCAAAGGTCGACCATCTTTCATGAGGAAAACCCCAATACCTTTCCCTGAGGCATCACACTTAAGTACAAAGGTATTGTTGAAGTCAGGGAGAGCCACAACATAAGTAGTGCACATAGATTCTTTCAAGGCTTGGAAGGAATAGTTTGTTGCTGAAGTCCAACTGAAATCATTCTTTTTAAGGAGAGATATGAGGGGAGATGAAATGTTTCCCTAATTCTGCACAAACTTGTGATAATAGCCTGTCAAACCAAGGAAGCCACACAGACTTTTAAGAGTTTTTGGGCATGACCAATCCTAAATTTCTTCAATTTTCTTCGGATCCACCCTAACACCATCCTTTCCAACAATATGTCTCGGGTATTAAACTTCAGATGCTCCATAATCACATTTAGACTACTTAAGAAAATTTTTTTGCTGAGACAATAGTTGTAGAATTTGATCCACATGGGAAATATGGACTTGCCATGTTTTTTTATAGATGAGGATATAATCAAAGAAAACCAGGGCAAAATGACGGAGAAAAGGATGTAAGACATGATTCATGAGACTTTGAAAATTGGAGGGAGCATTACAGAGGATAAATGGAATAACCAAGAACTCATATTGACCCTCATGAGTTCA
>JASDQU010101757.1:438881-450027 GCA_032191745.1 Picea mariana | reverse complement strand
AACAATAATTCCATGGATTCTCTTTAGCAATTCATCTTCCTTTCCCAAGATAACCACGGACGAGAAAAGATGAGTAAGTGACAGAAATTAATGGAGTGAAGTCGCAATGAGAGGTGCGAAAGAGTGAACAATCGGGTGAATGAATGTGTGAGGGAAGAGTGAAGTGACCATCAACATAATGAGGACGAGAAACAAGAGTGAGAGAGAACCAACCCCTCCAACAAACTAGGGATGGGTTTAAGTAATTCATGGCGATCAAGAACCCCTTGGCCTTCCCCCAAGAATCTTATGTAACTATTATTCTCCATTAGAAAAATGGAGAATAAAATATAAAATAAAATGATATAAACACATAGCCCCTACAACCCCCTCTCTTGTGGAATCATAGCCCCTTATAACTCTAGTCCTTGTCTATCTAGTAGCCAATAATGTATTTATTATTAATAATGATCAAAACATTACATTTCTTGGGCACACTGGACTTTTAATAATTATTTGGGCACTCTGGCCTCTCAATAGTGTAACCATACATTATTTAATATGGGGGCTCAAAACCTGGGGTGTTATAATAACAAATCTCATCATGGTGCCATGAGTACCCTGGAAAAGATTTTGAATCCTGCTGCAGTGTTTGAATCAATTTTGAAAGTTTGGGATCTTGTAACCATTCATGGCGAACCTCCGGAAGGCAATCTATGACAATGAAAGATAGGGAAAAAAAGGACCTGTCTTCTTCATATTTATTGGAAATGACATCAACCACCACATTTCCTTTTCATTTTTTTTAGATGATCTCATAATCATATCCAAACAACTTGGTTACCCATTTTTGTTGCTTCAGGGAAGAAATTGTTTGTTCCAAAAAATAATTGAGGATTTGATGATCAGTTTTAATTTGATGATCACGGTTAGAAACAATAGAATGATGCATGCCCTGGAGTTTGAATACATTATCCATAAAAAATTGATCCATGTTGGGTGTTGTGAATTGGTGTTGAAGAGAACAGTAATGAGCATATTTGGAAAGGCAATCGACAACTACCATGATGACTGACTTGTTTCCTAATTTAAGTAAGACAACAATGAAGCCCATAGAAATATATTTCCAAATAGTAGGTGGAATTAGAAGCGGTTGGAGTGTTCTTGGATATTTCACTCTATCTCCCTTATTGCATTGACAGGTATCACATTCAACCACAAAGGTCTGGACATCCTATTTCATACCCTCCCTAGAAAAATAGCGTTTAACTCGTTCGTAGGTTTTGGTAAAACTGGAATGCCCAGCTATAGGTGAAGCATGAAACTTATAGAGAACAGTAAATTTAAGCTTCAATTATTTTCTTAAATACATGTGACCTTTATAACGAAGCTCGTCATGGTGCCACGAGTACCTTGGAGAATCTTGTGAATCTTGCTGCAATTTTTGAATCATTTTTGAAAGTTTGGGATCTTGTAACCATTCTTGGCAAACCTCCTGAAGGTAATCAATGCCAATGAAATATAGGGAAAAAAGGGACCTATCTTCTTCATATTTCCTGGAAACAACATCAGACACCACATTTCCTTTTCCTCTTTTGTATATGATCTCATAATCATATCCAAACAAATTGGTTACCCATTTTTTTTGCTCCAAGGAAGAAATTATTTGTTCCAAAAAATACTTGAGGATTTGATGATCAATTTTAATTTTGAAGCATTGCCCCAAAATATAAGGATGCCAGAGATCCACATCATGAAAAATAGCCAAAATTTCTTTTTCATAGGTGGATTGGACCAAATGGTGCTCTAATAATTGTTTGTAGGTGAAAGCCAAAGGTCGACCATATTGCATGAGGACAAACCCAATGCCTTTCCCTGAGGCATCACACTCCAGTACAAATGTCTTGTTGAAGTCAGGGAGAGCCACAACATAAATAGTGCACATAGCTTCTTTCAAGTCTTGGAAGGAATGGTCTTCTACTAGAGTCCAACTGAAATCATTATTTTTAAGGAGAGCTATGAGGGGAGCTGAAATTTTTCCCTAATTTTGCACAAACTTGCGATAATAGACTGTCAAACCTAGGAAACCACACAGACTTTTAAGAGTTTTTGGGAACGACTAATCCTACATAGCATCAATTTTCTTCGGATCCACCCTGACACTATCCTTGCTAACAATATGTCCCAGGTATTCAACTTTAGATCCTCCCTAATCACATTTAAACTACTTAAGAAAAAGTTTGTGTTGAGACAGTGGTTGTAGAATTTGATCCACATGGGAAATATGGGTTTCCAAGTTTTTCTATAGATGAGGATATCATAAAGAAAACCAGGACAAAATGACGAAAGAAAGGACGTAAGACATGATTCATGAGACTTTGAAAAGTGGAGGGAGAATTACAGAGGATAAATGGAATAACAAAGAACTCATACTGACCCTCATGAGTTCAGAATACAGTCTTGGGAATGTCTTCTTCTTTCATACAAATTTGCTGGTAGCCAGAGTGAAGATCAAGTTTGGTAAAATACTGAGCACCACATAATTCATCCGAAAGGTCATTGATGACAGGAATGGAAATTTTTTATTTGATGGTGAGTTTGTTGAGGGCACGAAAATAAGGACACATGCTCCAAGTACCTTATTTCTTGAGTACCATGATTACTAGAGGAGAATAGGGGCTGGTACTAGGACATATATCATTGAATTATAATAATTCTTGAACAATATTCTTAATTCCATTTTTCTGAGAAAAGGGATGGTGATAAGGGAGAACATTTGGAGGAAGACTTCCTGGAACCAGAGGAATTGAATGATCATGGACACCTCGAGAAGGAGGAAGTCCCTGGGGGTTTGAAACACAGCTTGGTGTTGGGAGAGGATGGATTGGAAGTTGGGATGGAAGGAGGGTGTTTCAACCACCTGACTAGAATGAAGTTGGGTAATAATGCAAGAATGACCTTTTCTGAGGAGCTTTTCCATTCGGTGGGAACTGATGATATTTGGTGACCCTATTGTGGTTCCTTGGAACTAGTGTTGTTGGCCCTCCTACTGGAATTGCATGGTTAATTTATAGAAATCCATGGTGATAGGGCCAAGAGTGTGTAACCATTCATCACCAAGTACAATGTCACAACCTCCCATGTCAATGGAAAACATATGAGATTTCAGGTGGTACTGACCAATTTGTAGGCACATATTTTCACAATGCCCTCCACATTTCATGGAACCCCCATTGGCAATCATGATTTGGAAATTATTAACTAGATGGATAAAGCAGTTGAATTCTTGGGAAATGTAGCGATGAATAAAATTATGGGTGCTTCCACTATTAATTAGAATGATGACTTTCTAGTTCTTAATGTAGCTAATTAACTTGAGAGTATGGGGAGCAGAGAAACCGATGAGTGCATTTAGGGAAATCAGTGGTTCAAATTCCAGTGGATCAGAGAGAGGATTAATATTAGTTGGTGGGGTTAGCTTAGGTACATTAATAACTCTAATTGGTAGGCCATTGACCCCACTCTCTTGAGAATATGATAAGTACCATAAAATTTGGGAGCGTGTTTTTGACAGTACTGGGATTTGAGTGAAGTCTTCTTATAAGGTTGCAGTTGAAGAAACACATGGTATCCTTCAACAAATTCACGTTTAGAATGACCCTGATCTTCAACAAATTCATGTTGTTTCATGTGATTCTGATCCATGACCAAATTTTCTTTAAGACTACAGAGAATGGACATGCAGACTGTAAGAGTTTGATCCACCTATTGAAACTTGGAGACACCAGACATGTATGATATAATTGAGGGTGAATTTTATTCATAGATTTCTTCAAAGGGAGTCATACGAGTGGCGGTATGGTAAGAGGTGTTGTACCACCATTAAACAAGGGGTAATGACTGAACCCACTAATTCAGTTTGTTAGATGAAAAACACCTCAAATAGGTTTCCAAACACTTGTTGATTGCTTCAAATTGTCCATTATTCTGAGGATGATATGTTGTGATGAGATGCAATTGGGTTTCCTGGAGTCGGAACAATTCTTTCCAGAAAGTGCTAGTGAAAGTTGGATCATGGTAAAAAACAATAGAATGAGGCATGGCATGGAGTTTTAAGACATTATCCATAACAATTTGAGCCATGGTGGGTGTTGTGAATTGGTGTTGAAGAGAATCGTAATGAGCATATTTGGAAAGACTATCCACAACTACCATGATGACTGACTTATTTTTTGATTTAGGTAAGCCAACAATGAAGTCCATAGAAATATCTTTCCAAATAGTAGGTGGAATTAGAAGTGATTAGAGTGTGCTTGGAGCTTTGACTATGTCTCCCTTATTGCATTGACATGTATCACATTCAACCACAAAGGTGTGGACGTCCTATTTCATACCCTCCCTAAAAAAAGAACGTTTGACTTGTTCATAGGTTTTGGTAGAAATGGAATGCCCAACTATAGGTGAAGCATGAAACTCAGAGAGAATAGTCGATTTAAGCTTCAATTGTTTTCTTAAATACACGTGACCTTTATAATTGTAACATACCCAACCACCCACAAGTTGGGCTACGATACTTCAAGCCCGCTCTCGGATTTGTCACTTCTTCCTCTTACATAAACCTTTCAAATTAACAAAGATGCATAAAATAAAGGAACTAAACAACATGCAAAACAATAAACAACAAGCATGCATACTCTAAACATATTGAATTCATCGATAAATAAATACACAACAAAAATAATTGATACACAGGTAAATAATTCCATAACAAAGAGCACTTATCTTTTATAGAAAAGAACCACTGACTGGTTGTAGACCAAGGACGTTCCACCCAACCGTAGAAACTATCGTTCCAAGTCTCAACAACATTGTCACCCCTGAGCTAAGGCTATGAATCCACAAGGATGGTTCCAGAGTGTTACTCGACTTCCCAAACCAAACAGCACTCAAGCTCTCACACGCTTCCCAACACCCACAACAATCCAAGTACCCAACTCTCTTCTACCCAGCCTACACAACCCAAGAGAATGGACCCCCACCCTTCTCTTCCATGAAGTCCCTCGGGAAGGCCTTCTCCTTCCAGGGCTCCAGTGCAGCTGGTCAAAAATTTCCATGATGGGAATCTCATGAGTCGCAACTATGAGAAAAGTTGGACACGGGCCAAGAATCTCAGACATGCAGGCCTCAAATCATGGCTCAACTACACCAATGATCTCTACATCCAACAATTCCATGGTTTCTCTTCATAAGTTCATCTTTCTTTCCCAAGAAAACCACGAATGAGGAAAGATGAGTGAGTGACAGAAATGAATGGAGTGAAGTCTCCACAAGAGGTGTGAAATCAATGCGTGAGGGAAGAGTGAAGAGACCAACAATAGAACAAGGATGAGAAATAGGAATGAGAGAGAACCAACCCCTCCAACGAACCAGGGACATGTTTAAGTAATTCGTGGGGATCAAGATCCCCTTGGCCTTCCCCCAAGAATATTATGTAATTTTTATTATCCATTAGCAAAATGGAGAATAAAATATAAAAAAAAATTCTATAAACACTTATCCCCTCAAGCCTCCTCTCTTGTGGAATCATAGCCCCCTATAACTCTAGTGCTTTTCTTTCTAGTAGCCAACGATGTATTTATTATTAAAAATGATCAAAACATTACATTTCTTGGGAACACTGGCCTTTTGATAATTGTTTAGGAACTCTGGCCTCTCAATAGTGTAACAATACATTATTTAATATAGGGGCTCAAAACTCGGGGTGTTACATCCCCTCCCCCTTATTTCAGCACTTTCCTTAGTGCATATACAAACAAGAATCAAAATTCCAAAATTTATTCAAAAAGGTGCGAGTACTTTGCCCACATGGCATCTTCATGCTCCCAGGTAGCTTCTTCAAGACTGTAGCAGGTCCACTGGACTTTTACTGGCTCTATAACTCGATTCCAAAGAATTTTGACTTTTATGTCCAATATTCGCACTGGTTGGACCTGAAAGTCTCCCTCTATCTCTACCCGAATCATATGCCAATCAATAACATGGTTAGGATCATGTACATATTTCTTTAGCAAAGAGACATGAAATACATTATGCACATTCATGGAAATAGCCAATGCAAGCATGTATGCAACTGGCCTTATTCTGTACAATATCTCAAATGTACCACATAATCTGGTTGCCTGCTTTGTACATCTACCCAACTTCAAAGAGCTCTTCTTGGGATTTACTTTCAAAATCACATGCTCCCCCACTTTAAATTCTCTTACTGTCCTATTATTATCGGCATAAACCTTCTGTCTATCCTGAGTTTCCTTTAAATTCAGCTTAATCTTAATCATTTGATCTTCAATATCCTTGAGAAACTCTAGCCCAAGTACCACTCTATCTGCTAGGTTGTCCCAACTTACTGGAGTACTATAATTTCTACCATACAAGGATTAAAATGGGCTCATCTTCAATGAATTGTGATACCCATTATTATAGGCAAACTCAACCAAGTGTAAGTAATTTTCCCACTTCAATGGCTTATCCATCATATACATTCTCAACATGTATTCAATTACTCGGTTGACCCTCTTTGTCTGCCCATCTAACTACGGATGGTATGTTGTGCTAAATTGCATATTTGTACCAAATCCTTTAAATAATCCCTTCCATCAATTTGAATTAAACTTCCTGTCTCTGTCTGAGACAATTTTCCTAGGTATCCCATGCAACCTATCAATTCCCTTCATGTAAATTTCTATAATATTTTCTTATGTATGAGTTATTTTCACAAGAACAAAATGAACAACCTTTGTTAATTTATCAACCACTACCATGATTGAATCATGTTTCCTTGTTGCCCTGGGAAATTTAGTTATAAATTCAATGGTTATCACTACCCATTTCTTCTATGGAATTGGTAATGGTTCTATCAAACCCATTGGGTGCCTATGCTCAGTCTTCACTCTCTGACAATCCATACATCTGGCGATGTAGTCGAAAACATCCTTCTTCATCCCCGACCAAAAGAATTGGGTTCTTACTATTGTAATTGTTTTCTGGTAACTGGGATGCCCATCATATGGAACATTATGCATTTATTTTAATACCAAATTCCTAAGTTCTCTGGAACTAGGAACATAAATTCTATTTTTATTCATAAGTAATCCATCTTCCTTCATCTCATACTCTTTCATTTTTTGTTGTACATCCTCTTTCCTCAAGATTTCCTTTACCTGCAGGTAATGTTGATCTGTAACAACATCATCTAAAATTATTCTCTTCAAGTCTGACTAATGCATACTGACAGTTGTAGCATGCATGAAATGTACTCCTCTACTAAGTGCATCGACAACTTTCTTTTCTTTTCCTTTGATATGCTTGATATCAAAGTCGTATTCACTTAAAAATTCCATCCATGTTGTTTTCCTAGCATTTAGAGTTGGTTTTTCAAAAATATACTTCAGGCCACTATGGTTTGTTCTTAATTCAAATCTCTTCCCCATGAGGTAATGCCTCCACATCTTCAATGTGTGAACAATGGCAGCTAGCTCCAATTCATGTGTGGCATAGTTCCTGTCATGTTCCTTAATATTTATGGACTCATAACCAATGACATGTCCATTTTGAGTGAGGACTCCACCAAATCCTTCCTTGCATGCATCTGTGCATACTACAAAACTTTCATTTGGGTCAACAATCTTTAACACAAGTGCACTAGTGAGTAACTCCTTCAACAAGTTAAAGTTCTCTTCACATTCAGATTTTCAATCAAATTTAATTCCCTTCTTTTGCAAAGAAGTGATGGGATGAAAAATATTAGAGAACCCAACTATAAACCTTCTGTAGTAACCAGCTAATCCCATAAAATATATAAATTCTGAAACATTCTTGGGCGTTGGCCATCCTCTAATGGATTCAACATTTTATGGATCCACTTCTATACCCTAATCCGAAATAATTTTCCCCAAGTAATGGATATGTTCTTGATAAAAATAACACTTTCTCATCTTGGCATACAACCAATGTTCCCTAAGAACTTGCAATACCAATCTTAGGTGATGTTCATGCTCTTCCTCTGACTTAGAATATACAAGATCCAGGAATACTATGACAAACTTATCCAAATAATATCTAAATATGACATTCATTAAGAACATAAATACAATTGGTGCATTGGACAATCCAAAAGGAACCACTACAAATTCATAATGCCCATACCTAGTTCGGAAGGCTATCTTATGGATGTCCTCTTCCTTGATTCTTACCTGATGGTATCTCGATCTCAGGTCTATCTTCGAAAATATCCTTTCTCCTCTTAGTTGATCAAAGAGGTCATCAATTATGGGTAAAGGATACTTGTTATTTATATTATAATTATTCATCTATCGAAAGTCAATACACAGCCTCAAGGTCCCATCCTTATTTTTGACAAAGAGTATTGGTGCTCCCCAAGGTGAAACACTTGGACATATGTCCCATTTTTTCAGAAATTCCTCCAACTGCATTTGTAATTCCTTTAAATCTGGTGTGCTCATTCTGTAATGTGTTTTTGACACTGGGGAATCTCTTGGTACTAAATAAATGGAGAAATCTATCTCCATTTTTGGTGGCAACCCTTGTATTTCTTAGAATACATCCTCGAATTCTTGCAGTACCATAAAATATTCAACGCTTGGCCTCCTTGTCTTTTCTGGCTCCTCCACATGAGCTGCATACAACTGACACCCTTTTCTAAAACATCTCTTCTGTTGTAAGGTTGAAATCCCCCTTATAGATATAGGTCCCTTTCACAGTGCTCTGCTTTCCATCTCCATCAAGACATGTAAATGTTTTTCTATGAAAATCTAGGACAACATGATTCTTGTCCAACCAATCCATTCCAATTAGAATATCGTAATATCCCAATGGTATGATGTTCATATCCGCACCGGTATTCACACCATTAATACTTATAGAGAAACCTCTAACCATATCATGGATTCTCCTTTTGGTTTGAGTGGCTAGCTGAACCCAACTTGATTTCCCGAGATTACTTTTCTCCAAATGTAATCTATCCACTATTTTAGGGTCAATGTAACAATGACTTTCTCTTGAATCAATCAAAATATCAACAGACTGATTTATGATCTTACCTTCCACCTCAATCATGTTGGATTAGTACTCTGCTTGTCAGTCATATAAGGCTGCATAAATTCTTCCCATGTCTTTGATTGTTGTATCCTCTTGGATGTTGTGCATGGTCTTCACTCTGTCCTTTCTGTGAGGGAAATCCTTGTACAAGTGATCTTCCTTGCATCCCCAACATTGGATTGGTGGTCTTCCCTTTTTTCCCAAGGAGTCTTATTTCTTGGATTCATCCTTAGCATACCGGTCTTAATGATTTTTATTAGGCTCATTTCCATTGAAAGGAGGTTTGAATCCCTTCCTCCTCTGATGAGACTTCTCCTTCTTATCCTTCCAATATTTATGCATGGATTATCTTCCCTAGCCTTTCTCATACATGTATTTAGCCTTCCTTATGACCTCAGTCAAGGTCTTGGGTTCATCATACCAAATATTTTATTTATAAAAGGTTGGAAATCCACTCAAAAACCTTTGTATTCTCACATTTTCATCATTTATAAACCCAACACACTTTAACAATCCCAATAAATTCTTCTCATATTCTTCCATGGACATGCTTCCCAACTGGACTTCAAAGAAGTTCCACATTTTCTTGTCATAGAAATGCTTTGAGAGATACTCCTTCTGGAAATACTTTTTGAACTGCTTCCAAGTGATCCTATTCTCATTAATATGATCAACTTGCTTCAGTTGGTCCCACCACATGGAAACCTTCCCATGCAAATGGTAGGTGGAAATTCTGGCTTCTAGGTTTGATGAATAGTTATGCAATTGGAAATATATCCTGAGTCCAAGAAACCATGCTTCATCATCATATTCCCTTTCCCTTTCACCATCAAAGGATGGTGGCTTGAGCTTCCTCAACTCTCCTTGCAAACTGTCCATGTCATGCCTTCTTATTTGGTTCCTAACAGGAGAAACCTATGGACTGCTTATGGAATCTTCATATGCATAAGACCTTCTTTTTGAGTAAGGAGGTGAGTGATGCCTATGAGCTCTTATAGCACTCCTGGAATAACCGACTCTTCCACGATAATCTCTTATTTCATGATACCTACCTTCTTCCTCTTGTTTTGAGGCGTTCTTTGTTTGTCCTTGCAACTGATTCAAGATCTGCAACAATCGAGCATTTATCTAACTTTTTTCTCTCATCAACCTCTCATTATCTTCCTTGTAGCTCTACACTTCAATTTTCAGGGTTCTTACAATTTCTATCAATGTTTCTTGCTCCCCTCGGCCCTTGCATCCTTTGGATTCTGTCTCTGCATTACCAACTTTGGTATTCTGGCCTTCAACCCATTTATCATGGTTGAAGGCTCCCTCACCTTATTCCATCTCTTAAATGCACATTTTGAGCTGGTATGTTTAAATCCCTTAATTATGAAAAATGTGCAACTAACCATTTGGTCAGAATTAAGCATATGATAAACACAAATTTTCAATAATGCTACAGATCCTTTCAACTCATGAAGAATATATATAAATAACACTTCCATGTTATCCCTGAGTTGATACAGAAATAAATTCTGCATAGGCTCTTCCTTCAAACCATTTTCCCAAGTGACCACAGCTTGAAACCGCGGCCAAATCCTTCCTTAGCGTTTTTCCTTCCTCAAAAGAAAATTCGACCACTAGCCCCCTTTTTACTTGACCGATGTCTCATAGGACCAAGGGCCATGATGAAGTGCTTAGCAAGAGGTGCTTATCTGAGCTAAGATCGACGGGAATAACCCATTGCAGAGATTGTATATGCACACAGGTTAACGTCAGGACCTGTACCTGTAATTTAAATTCGATACAGATTTTGTTTTGAGCTTGAAATCTGATCGTAGATTGGATGATCCGTAATCATTGTAGATATTTTAAAAGTAGTGGTGTACCCTACCTTTGGCGGGTCCACAATTTTTATGAAATACACCATTATACATTTGAAATCTGTTTATTGTTTGGGACTTTAATATTACGCTGGAATATTAAACCAATTCTCCACCATAGATATATAGATCGAACAGTCAATAGGAGCTCCGGGACTCTGAGCTTCAGAAGTTATAGACTG
>JASDQU010101757.1:405145-420152 GCA_032191745.1 Picea mariana | reverse complement strand
GTATATCTGTGTTTATGGTTGCATCTTTGATACATTTCTATTATATTATTGAATATCTGCGATATCTCTGTGCATTTCTTTATTATATCTCCGATCTCATTTTGTGCCGAAAATAATTCGGATCATTTCATCTCCTAGGGTTAGGTTTTTGGATGTCTAGGGTTTTCACATTCATGAGTAACATTAAAAATGCCTCTGGAGCCTCATTGTAATCATTCTTCTAAGACAAATGCATGTAGTAGCCATATCTCTTCTCAGAGATAGCTACCACCATTCGAGCAAGTTGTTTTCAATTCTGTAGTTTTATAGTTTCAACCTATTTTCTTTATTCAATAGAAGTTATTGTTCACTGGATATATGTTGTTGTTCTCTGTATCTCTGTTATTGTATTCAATATGTTATTCATTTCATTCCTCTCATAAATCGATACTAGCGGTATCTAATCAGTCTAGTCTTCATTTGTTTTTCTTTTTGCATGTTCCTGATAAGATTTAGGTACAAGAAGTTGGGACTTGAACCAGTCAATCCTTTGTAAGATTGGTCATGCCGATCTTGAAAAAAAACTCATGGGTGACAAGAACAAATATGATGGAGCATGATATCCTTTTAAATTGTTGCTCGAGGAATCCTTTTCACGACAAAGGAACAGAATGATGGAAAACTGTGCACAGATCCTTTGGCATCTACCCACAGGAGATGCATCTTCATCAAGCGACCCCGCAACCCCCTTCAAGTTACAAGTAAATTTTGATACTCCATTATTTAAAGGACTGATAGATGCAGATAATGTAGATAAATGGATGAATATGCTCAAAGGGTATTTTTCGGTCCACAATTTATCTGATACGGAAAATATTACTTTTTCACTCCTCAAGGTCATCGCCCATGTTAAGGACTGGTTGGATACTTGCTCTGAGAAAAGCGCCACAGAGGAATCTGCAATATTTGTTATCACCCCCACATGGGATTCCTTCAGGGATTCCATTAAATAACAATACTGCACTGTTGGAAGCTACGAGGACTAGTACATAAGATAGACCACGCTGTGTTAGGAAAGGGACCAGATAGTACTAGATTTCACCAATATTTTCCATACCCTACACACCAAATTGGGTATCAAAGACTATGAATGACATCTGGTGCTCAAATATCGAGGTTTTCTACATAGATACATTCAAACAAAAATGGAGTTTCTGGACATCACATCATTAGGTGTGGCTTATAGATATGCTTTCAAGATCGAGCATAAATTTAAGCAGAAGAAGTGAGAGTTTGGATCCGCAAACTCCTCACAGCCGAAGTAGGGAAAAGGTGGCCCCAACCCAAAAAACAAGGGACAAAGAAAATATGGCTACTCTTAGAACAACCAATCCAAGCCACAAACCAACAAGGGTAATAAGAATTTGAAGAAGAACACAGGGAAGTTGTGTGAATATCATAAAATCCATTTGCACAACAACGAAGAATGTCTCTCCAAGCAATCATTGGTGGCCGAGCTGAAAGCTTCCGAGTCAGAAGAATATTCTGACTCTGAATCAAATCTAGAAAGAGGAAAGAGGATTATCTATGCTGAACCCAATGCCACTATCGCTACCACCAAATTCCATCGAAGCGAACTAGAAGAACCAAAGGAAGGGGAACACCTTTTTCACTCACAGATGTGGGTAAAGGGGGATCCGCTTCATTTCATTATCGATAGTGGAAGTGAGAAGAATATGATCTCAGCAAAGGTCATCAAGAAGCTAGACTTGCCGATGACACTGCACTCGCATTCCTACACCATATGTTGGCTCCGCCAAGGAAGAGATCTTCCCGTCAGCCAACAGTGTCATCTTCCCTACGACATCAATACGTTCAAAGACGAGGTATTGTGTGATAATGTTGCCCTTGAAGTTTTTGATGTTCTGTTAGGCCAACCATATTTTTGGAAGTGACATTTTAAGTATGATTCTAGAACCCATAGTGTTATTATTACTTTGGGTATAAAATTATACAGGATACCAGAGGTAGCGCTACCTACCGCTATTTCTTTAATATCTGCGAAGCAATGCAATAAAGTCATTTCAAATACCGATAATTTTGTCTTATTTGTGATCTGTGCTCGCAGTGAATAGAAGGTTGTCGCCACATTTGTGACCTCTACACAAAGCCTCTCTTTGCAACAAAAGAAAGTGGACAGGATCGTGGAAGAGTACATAGACATCTTCTCCTCACCCACTAGGGTACCCATGCACTGTCAAGTCAAGCATCCAATTGATCTAACCCCTGGTGCACCTCTTCCCAAGTGCACCTCTTCCCAATGGACCAGTCTAGCATTGTTCACTGATGGAAAATGACAAAATCAAGCATTAGATATAAGAGTTGCTTCAAAAGGGGCACATCTGACCCATCTCCTCTCCTTGTGGAAGCCCAATTGTACTGGTGCAGAAGAAATATGGGACTTGGCGGTTCAGTATTGATTAGAGATAATTAAAAAGGATCATAGTTAGGAACCAATACCCAATCCCCCATATTGATGACCTTCTTGACCAACTCAAGGGGGAGAATTTCTTTCGCAAGATTGAACTGAAGTCTCACTACCACCAGGTTCCCATAGAACCGACTAATGTATGGAAGACAACTTTCAAATCTAAAGGTCTCTTCGAATGGCTGGTCATGCCCTTTGGATTAACAAATGCACCAACAACTTTCATGAGGTTGATGGATGATGTATTAAGACTCTTCACCAACTATTTTGTGGTGGTATATCTGAATGACATCCTCATCTTCAGTAGAACTTGGGAGGAACACATGCAACATATTCAACAGGTTTCGAGCACTCTATGGCAACACAAGATATATGCCAACTTGGAAAAATGCTCCTTTCGCATGAACAGGGTCCAATACTTGGACTACATTGTTGATGAGCATGGGGTACATGCGGATCCCACTAAGATCCAAGTCATCCATGAGTGGCCAGCCTTGACCACACTTATTGAGCTTCAGAGCTTCTTGGGGCTTGCCCACTTCTACCGTAGGTTCGGGTTGGGATTCTCCCATATTTCATGGGCCTTCACCTAAGTGACCAAGGGTGGTGGAAAGGAAAAATTTGCATGGGGGAAGGCACAACAACGAGCATTTGATGATCTGAAGCATCACTTATGCTCAACTCCGGTACTATCCTTACCCAATATACAACAACCATTTGAGATTGAGACTAATTCCTCCAACTATGTTGCAGGTGCATTTCTCACTCAGCATGGTCATCTAATGGCATACCATAGTGAGGAACTCTTAGATACCATCCATAAATACCCCACCTATGACACATAAATGTATTCCATTATGAAAGTCTACCGACAACAAAAACATTACATTCTGAGAAAGGAGACAATCATCCACACTAATCACAGGCCTTTGTAGTTCATACAAACATAGGGGAAATTGCAGAACGATCGCCGTCAAAAGTGATCCACATACCTGCAGTAGTTCCATCTCAACATCAAGTATAATACATGGAGCACAAATCGTATCGTTGACTGCCTCAGTCGACCTCTTGTTGTTGCACTCGCCATCTTGCTCCATTTGTGTGGGCATGAGGCATCTGAGTGGACCCAACTTTATCAGTGTGACCCTTACTTTGCCACCACCTATCAGCTCTAGGGTACATGCATGAATGTCACAGATTTTCACATTCAGGATGAAATGTTATGCCATTTGGGCCACCTCTGTGTTCCAGCAAGAAAGCGTGCAAATATGATTTGGGAGGCTCACTACAGTCGGATGGCAGGACATTTTGGCATGGAGAATATTGTGGCCATTCTACAGAATCATTTTTATTGGCTAAAATTGTGACAGGACGTCAATAAGTATATCATATATTGCACTTCCTGTGCCATGACCAAGAAAACCATCAAGAAGCAATTCTTGTACACTCCTCTGCCTACTCTTGAGAGGCCTTGGGAATCCATCTAGATGGATTACATGTATGTCCTTTTGTCCACCAACCAAGGAAATGATTGTGTATTCATGGTGGTTGATCAATTTTCAAAGATGGTCATTCTCACATCCTGCAAGAAGAGCATCATAGTGGCAGATATTGCCAAGATCTTCTTCGAATGAGTGTGGGTCCATTTTGGGATACCACAGGCCATCATCTCATATCAGGACAACAGGTTCCTCAACACATTTTGGTCGAGCCTCTAGTCATTCTTGGACACCAAGCTCACTAAATTCACTTCCTTCTAGCCCCAAACCGATGGGCAAAATTAGGTCATCAATCTGATGATTTTGCACATCCTACACATGGATAATCTAAGCATTCTCATACATGGGATGAAAGTCTTCCCTATGTTCAACACAACTATAATAAGGCTCTCCATAGCTCTGTTATCACTCTGTAATTTTCCCGAGGATGAGGAGGCAATCACTGAGTTAACATCAAACCACTTAGAGTCAAGGATCTATCCCTCCATGACTCAGAGATGGCTCTCTCTATCTAATATAGCTTTATTTGAAGGGGATGTTATGCTATTTATTACTGTGCATAGGTTTGTTTCTGGATTTGGTATATTTGGGAGATTGAAAACTCGAATTTACATTGGGTCATGGAGTCTACCTTTCTGAAAATGGATCTATCTCAGGTTTATAAAATTGTCTCCACAAGACATGATAGAAATATTGTTGGATCAAATTGAATCAAATGAAAGTGTAGGAGAGGAAAATAAGGGAAAGTCCATCAAGCAGAGGAGCAACTAAGAATTCCTATGCTCAATTTCAGATGAAAACATGCAAATCATTAAAAGACCAGAACAGAGTGCACGAAAGAAATTCTATTCTTAATCTTTATTTTAATGATTAGATCAGGGAAAAAATGAAATGAATCTATAGAGTAAGAAAACAGTTACCCAGCGAGGAAAAACATCACTAGGGAGTCTAACACAAGAATCCTGCAGATACAACTTTTTATTTTTGGAAGATCATTTGGAAAATTACAAAGTATCCCCTGTCGGGCATGAATCAAAAGCTAAAAAATAAACCCCTTGTACATTTGAATTGTTACAATATATATAAAATACTCTCGCCAGGCTCATGAGGCCAAATTCAACCACCTCGGCCAAAAATAGAAACAAAAATCCCTAAAAATCTTGAACTGTCCACCATGAAAGACAGGTCGAACTGCTGAAAAAAGGGGTCAACTCAGACATTTGTTTCTCCTCAACGGTGACACCTGTGTAGATGAGCATGTTATAGAAAAAAACCTCTTTCGATTTTTCCAATTTCATCTCCAGCTCGTCGAAACAGCTCCCGCAAAATCATGACTAAAACAGGAAAAAACAGAAAATTGAAAAAAGGGGCTGAAATATGGCTTTGATTCTCCCAACTTCTAGAACTTGTGTAAAATATGGGAGAGGTTTCTGTTCTTCAGACCGTGCTAAAAAAAAACCTCTCTCGGATTTTTAAAATTCGTTTCCATTTACCTGGAATCACCCTCGGAAACAGACTGGTCAAACAGGTGAAACAAAATGGTTTTTGAAGTTGGGAGGGCGGTTTTGGAGGGGTAAAGCGGTTTACTCGGAACCCCCTGAAGTGGTAAGTGGTATTGGGAAGGGGGGGGGGTCCGATTTCACCATGAGGTGACACTTGTCTCTCCCAATACCACTAACTCAGACCCCCTTAGTGTTGATGTGACATGAGGGGGGTTCAAGTTGTACGGGGGAAATGTGTGTGAGTTTAAAATTTAGGATAATGTGTTTAATATTTTTGTTTTTTTTTTGTTTTATTTGTTGTTTGTTTTAATATTTTATTATTATTATTATTATTATTATTGTTATTTGTATTTACGTTTTATTTATTATGTGTCATTTAATTTAGTTTTAGTTTTTATTTTTGTTATTCAAGTTTGATTTTATTTTGTTTTCATTTATGTTTATTATATTTTTGTTAATATTGTTTTATTTAGTTTTTAATTGTTTTTAATTATATGTTAATTTTGTTTTATATATTTTTATTTGGTTTTATTTTTAATTAACATTTAATTCTAATAAACTAACTTAATTACTAGCTTAAACAACTAAATTAATTACTAATTATTAACAAGTCTAACATAAATCTAACTATATTAATTTAATTAATATCACTCTATTATGCTAACTAGTGTTAAAAATGCCACTAACCATTTATTACTAACCGAATGCTTTTTTTATCCTAAGCTTGTTTATGCAGGGATGAGTGATGGGCGTGATGTAGCCAATGGGACAAATGGATTAAGAATGAGTGGCACAAAGGTGTATGAACGATGCAACAGGGTGATGAAGGATCGTGCGAAATGGATGGAGGGGGCAATGGAATTAACCGAGCCCAACAAGCCAGATGTCTTCATCACGGGAGAAACGTCAAATAAGCAGATGAAGAAACAAGTTACCTATGATTATAGGACCCCAACATAGGCTCCACCTGGGGATGGCAGCTCTTTCAGGAGGTGTCAAGAACCACTGAACTCTTTACATGTAGACTAGTGCCTTATCCATTGGGATAATCCCAAAATATGCAACCTGTACCTATTCCAAACTTCACTGAATCTTCAAAGCGACACTGAAATAAAATGGAAAGCATGCTTTCCCAGGAAGCTTATTTGCATACTGTGAATCTAATAATTAAAAGATGTTGATCTGACAAAATTAATGTACATGCATCATATTCTAACCTGAGAATGCACGACCTCAATCAATATGAAATATCCAATATAACCAATCAAATATTGGATCTGATACCTTGGCCCTTTCACTTTTTTTTTCACCCAATTTAGAAATAGAACTGTTAATGACATGTAGTGGATATTTCCAGCCTGATCTTCATCACAAGGATCTTGATAAACCTGACATACAACATAAATACTTGGAATGCATTGTGGCTCTGTGATGAACAATTTCTCCATATAAATAGCCACTAGATCAAGATAGACTTGACCCCTCACTAGATATTCGGACTCAGTCAATTCAACCTCATGACCAGGTGCCACACATGTGTTCTCTATGTCTTCAAGTGACTCGGAACATGCTTGTATTTGATATGATGAGTTTTGTACTAATACTTTTATCGAACAAGACATTGGAGCTGACTGTCTGATCATATCCATATCATAACAGCTCTTGAAATCGTTAGGGGTGAATGAAAACTGACTTTGAAAACACAAGCTATCCAACATATCATCTATTGGGTCATAAAGTGCTTTAGATGACTGTGGAATTGGTTCTATTGGAATTTCATGGATTACACTGTGATTCTCAGCCAGAATATGACTAAGATTCCCTCTCACAATCTGAAATGAACTAAAGAACAAGGGCAAGGAATCAAAATAGATCAGTTCATTACCTATCCCATGCTCTATGATTTCATCTGAGGTTTGACATTAAAAAAGATTCAAGGGATGGACCTCCGGATCTGAAGCATATTCTACATCATCCCATTTTTCCTCAACTAGTTCATCAGAACACTCCTCATTCTTACTATTTGCAATCTGCTTGCAATGTTTTCTCAAGAGAGAGGCAAAACATAGGGGCAGGCAGTTTGCACTTTCTTGAAAATTTTCTGCATTTTCCTCCTTGCAATCTTGATTAGTATGCAGAGTTTGATTGTCATCAAGTGGCATTGTGATAATTGGACTTCTTCTTCCCATGAATATAGTGTTTGTTTCTCTGAGGATTTATCATCAAAATCAACCACATAATCATCACCCTGATGATCATATCCTTGAAAATCATCTACATATGCAAGGTCATCAAACATGCACATCATATCAGCTGATGGCTCTTCAACAAGCTGAGTTGGAGCTTCATCTTTGACTACGTTGTGAATTGAATACATGAAACAATCATTATCCAATCCATGATACCAAGGATGAGCTGCAAAGTGTTTGGGGACATTGATCCTTGTCTATTCTGGAACTATTTGAACATGTGATCTTTGAACAACAAGATTATCTTTTCTGCTAATCGTCTGCATCATCTCTTTTACGGTGTTTTCCATGACATCTAGTTTCACTTATGAAGATGTCATCCATTCCTTTTCTATTCTATCTTTCTCTTCTGCCCTTAGCTTGTACCTTTTGTTTAGAAAATTATCTTCCACATCAACTGCAATCTTTTTCATTTCTTCAAGGGCGGTAGTGTTCCTTTCTCTTAATTTGAATGCCATCTCAGGATCGAAGTCATTTGGGAAATGCAAGTGAGTTGATCCTGGGGGTGGCCTTATATTAGCAGGTATTGAATGATATACCTTATTGAACCTTGCTGAAAATTGATGTACTGTCTCCCCTGGCTTCCTTTTCAAATGGTCATATTCTTCTAGGATGAGAAAAACATTTCTCATGATCACCCATCGATCTAGGAAAAATTTCGCAAATTGATGAAAATTATCAATGGTTGTAGCTGGAAGATTCTTAAACCAATTTTTAACTTTACCTTGCAATGATAGGGAAAACATCCTGATACAGACATCATCTTCTTCCACCTCAAACAGATCAAGAAAATCCTCAAGATTTTGAATATGTTTTTCAGCAGTGATCTTTGCATTTTCTCCGTCAAACCTGGGCAGATTATTGTTGTAATTGGCAGGGAGGTCATGGAGAATAGGAGGCAAATCTAGGGGCTTGTATCTATCTGGGACTTTTGCAGGTATAGGAGGCAAAGCAAGGGGATTATAGCTAACTAGAATTTCAACAATGGTAGGAGATCAAGCATGAGATTTGTGTCTCACTGGGCTATCCACAGATATTGGAGTGTGTACCAGAGCTATAGGAAAAGGTTGAATCCTTTGAGGTTCTTCAGCTTGAAACTGATCATTATGAATTTCAACAATAAATTCTTCACCGGGATTATAATAGGAGAGAATATAATTACAGATAAAACCAACAATGTCTTGAATACAATTTGAACTTGAATACATGATCTTTCCGGATTTCTTTGTCATGTTTTAGGTTCTTCCTCCAGTGGAGTCTTCAAATTGGAACTGGTCTGGAGCTGATTGGAGTTGTCAGGTAAAATATTTCAGCCTTCTTGTGCCTGGTCATTGTCCACCATCAGTGATCAGATTTGGAACTTGAAGTGCACTACTGGA
Organism: Picea mariana; assembly: GCA_032191745.1. Classification (NCBI taxonomy): domain Eukaryota; kingdom Viridiplantae; phylum Streptophyta; class Pinopsida; order Pinales; family Pinaceae; genus Picea; species Picea mariana. Next base: position 411,056 of record JASDQU010101757.1, on the reverse strand, counting down.
CAAAGTTCCCCAGTATGGTCGCCATTATGTTAGCACTCTGTAAGTGAGGCTAAGGAGGCAATCACTAAGGTAAAATCAAACCACTTAGAGTCAAGGATCTAGCCCTCCAAGACTTAGAGAGGGCTCTCTCTGTCTGATATAGCTTTATTTAAAGGGGATGTTAGGATAATTATTGTTGTGCATAGGTTTTTTTCTGGATTTGGTATATTTGGGAGATTGAAAACTCGAATTTACATTGGGTCATGGAGTCTACCTTTCTGAAAATGGATCTATCTTGGGTTTATAAAATTGTCTCCACAGGGCAGGATAGAAAAATTGTTGGATCAAATTGAATCAAATGAAAGTGTAGGAGAGGAAAAGAAGGGAAATTCCATCAAGCAGAGGAGCAACTAATAATTCCTATGCTCTAATTCAGATGAAAACATGCAGATCATTAAAAGACCAGAACAAAGTGCACCAAAAAAATTATATTCTTAATATTTCTTTTTATGATTAGATTAGGGAAAACATGAAATGGATCTACAGAGTAAGAAAACAGTTACCCAGAGAGGAAAAACATCACCAGAGAGTCTAACACAAGAATCCCACAGATACAACTTTTTATTTCTGGAAAATCATTTGGAAAATTACAAAGTATCCCCTCTGGGGCACAAACCAAAATCTAAACAATCAACCTCTTGTACATTTGACTTGTTAAAATATATAGAAAAGACTCTCCCTAGGCCCAGGAGGTCAAATTCAACCACCTCAGCCAAAAATAGAAACAAAAATTCCTGAAAATCTTGAACTGTCCGCCATGAAAGATGGGCCGAACTGCTGAAAAAAGGGGTCAACTCAGACATTTGTTTCTCCTCAATGGTGACACCTGTGTATAAAATGAAATATTTTATTGTAGATGAGCATGTGTTGGAAAAAAACCTCTTTCGAATTTTCCAATTTCATCTCCATCTCGCCGAAACAGCTCTCGCAAAATGATGACTAAAACAGGAAAAAACGAAAAACTGAAACAAGGGGATGAAATATGGCTTCGATTATCCCAATTGTTGGCACCTTTATAAAATATGGGAGAGTTTTTTTTTCTTCAGCCCGTGCTGAACAAAAACTTCTCTCATATTTTGAAATTTTGTTTCCATTTGCCTAGAATCACCCTTGAAGACAGACTGGTCAAACTGGCAAAAAAAAATGACTTTTGAAGTTGGGAGGGCGGTTTTGGAGGGGAAAAGCGGTTTAATTAGACCCCCCTAAGGTGGTAAGTGGTATTGGGAGGGGGGGTATGAGTTCACCATGAGGTGACACTTGTCCCTCCCAATACCACTAACTCGGACCCCCTTGGTGTTGATGTGACGTTAGGCGGGGGGGATCCGAGTTGTACGGGGGAAATTTGTGTGTGTGTGTGTGTAAACTTTAGGATAGTGTGTTTAATATTTTTGTTTCTTTTTTCTTTTTTTTTTATTGGTTGTTTGTTTTAGTATTTGTTTTTTTTTTATTGTTTTTTTAAATTTTCGTATTTATGTTTTATTTATTATGTGTCGTTTAATTTAGTTTAATTTTTTTATTTTTGTTATTTAAGTTTTATTTTGTTTTGTTTTAATTTATGTTTATTATATTTTTGTTAATATTGTTTTATTTATTTTTTAATTGTTTTTAATTATATGTTAATTTTGTTTTATATATTTTTATTTGATTTTATTTTTAATTAACATTTAATTCTAATAAACTAACTTAATTACTAACTTAAAAAACTAAATTAATTACTAATTAATAATTAATTAATAATTAATTAATTATTAACAAGTCTAACATAAATCTAAGTATATTAATTTAATTAATATTACTCTATTATGATAACTAGTGTTAAAAATGTCACTAACCGTTTATTACTAACCTGATGTTTTTTTTATCCTAAGCTTGTTTATGCAAGGATGAGTGATGGGTGTGATGTAGCCAATGGGACAAATGGATTAAGAATGAGTGGCACAGAGGTGTATGAAGGATGCAGCAAGGTGATGAAGGATCGGACGAAATGGATGGAGGGGGCAATGGAATTAACTGAGCCCAGCAAGCTAGATGTCGTCATCACGGGAGCAACGCCAAATAAGCAGATGAAGAAACAAGTTACCTATGATTATAGGACCCCAACAAGCTCCACTAGCCATAACCCATTTCAGGTGGGGTTGGGATTCCAACCCTTGGGTCCCATGGATGTTGCACTACCTCTTGCAACCACACAGGCATAATCTTCCCTTGTTCAGTTTAAGGCCAACAAAGCCACCTGATTCATTAAGCGGATTCAACACATCCTCCAACTAGTCCATGAGATTTTGCATAAATCCAACGCTAAGTATAGGCAACATCATGATCAACATTGGGTACCGCACAAGTTTCAAGTGGGAGACAAGGTCTGGTTACATTTGTAGAAAGAGCGCCTCACAGGGCCCCATCAGAAGCTCCATCCACTTCCCTATGGTCCTTATACTATCGCCAAGGCTATGGGTGACAATTCTTTTGAGTTTAACACTCCCCCCTTCCTTGGCTTACACCTAGTGTTCAATGTGGACCTCCTTCGACCATATTTTCCACCCTTATTGGACACCTCCGAGATCGCATAATAGTTGAAACCAACATAGCTCAACCATGACTACATGGAACAAGAATCCACTGATCAGATAGTAGACACACAGGTTAAGGGCACTCACCAGCAAAGGATCCATATTTATTAGGTTGTCAAGGTAGGGCAACTCCTGCACCAAGGCAAGTGGCTCACCCAGGGCCAAATTCAGCATAAATTTCCCCACCTGATGGGGGAACTCATCTCAATGGAGACCATTTCTTCCTAAGGGGGGGAGGACTGATCTAGGTGGATATTCATGGCCACCCACCTATTCCAACTAGCTCATATTGACAATTTTTAGTTCAACACGTTCTTCTGTAATTCTTTGTATTTGTGGGTTCTGCACTTACGGGACTGTATGAAGCCCTACACATCTTCCAGGTGGATATTGGTGTTCACCCACCTAATCCAACTGGCTTATTTTGGAAGTTTCATGCCAATACATCTTTTTGTACTTTCAGGGTCGTTTTGGGGCCTTAAACAACATTTTTTGGGCTTGCCCCAATAAAACTGTAGATGAAGTGAGATTTTAATGGAACAATGTGTATTTCTCAAAAATATCTTTCCAACGGGCTATCACGCGCCTAAAACGGAGATCGTATGCAAAAGTTACGGCCCCGGGAAGTTGAGGTACCAACTTACCCATAAGGGCCCACATAAATTTTGGTGTTTCATCTCCTAGGGTTAGGTTTTTGGATGTCTAGGGTTTTGGAATTCATGAGTAATGTTAAAAAGGCCTCTATAGCCTCATTGTAATCATTCTGCTCAGACGAATGCGCGTAGCAGTCACATCTCTTCTCAGAGATAACTACCACCATTCAAGCAAGTTGTTTTTAGTTCTGCAGTTTTACAATTTCAGCCTATTTTCTTTATTCAATAGAAGTTATTGTTCACTGGATATCAGTTGTTGTTTTTCGTATCTTGGTGTTATTATATTCAATTTGTTATTCATTTCTTTCTGCTCATAAATCTGGATCAACAAGTGTTGTTGGAAGTTTGACGTATGATATGATTTGTACTAGGCTAAACATTTTCCATGCACTGGGAAGTTTGAGTAGGTATATGTCAAAACTAGGGAATGAACATTGTAAAACTATATAGAGGGTATCTAGATATTTGTGTGGAAATTTAGATTATGCAATTTTCTACCAATAAGATAGAATCTAAACAAAAAGATATTTGTACATGTTTTTGTTGATGCGGACTAGGATAGAGATCTTGATCATAAAAAATCTGCAAGTGGTTATGTGTTTATCCTATTTGGGGGAGAAATAAATTGAATAAGAAAATGATAGATCATAGTTGTACATTCATCTATAGATGTTCGATACAAGGAAGACACTCATGAAAGTAAGGAAGTTGCATGGTTGAAGCGATTGTTTTCAGGTATTGGTTTTATACATAAAAATTTAAGGATAGATTGTGAAAGCTAGAGTGCAATCTTCCTAGCAAAGAACCCTACTTATCATGCTAAATCTAAGCATATTGATATCCAATATCATTTTGTTAGAGACATCCTTAAAGACAACACAATGTTGTTGGAAAATGTTGATACTTTGAAGAATGTTGTAGATTCATTGACAAAGTCTATGAATATGACCATTTCTCTAGGTGTAGAGAATCAATGGACATAACTACCATTTCTCATTGATTTTATGAATGTCTATCTCCCCTTGTTTTGAAAAGGATTCAACAAGTGGAAGAATGTTGGATGTGTTGTATTTTTCACATATAGATTGTGCATCTTGACACTACTTGCAATCTTGGCCTCTTAAAAATATTTTTGGTTTATTTTTTACCACATTTATACTTTTTTCATCAATAATTTCAATCCAATCTTATCCGATCTGAGTTAAAGGATTATGCTTGTAATATAATTTTTCTTAGTGAATAAAGACTAGCTGATATTATAGAATACCTAAATATTATATTGTAAACAATTTAATTAATATAATCATATAGAGAAATTCTCCTATTAATAATTATTAATAATTTAATTGATGCTCAATTATAAAGCATTGTAGTAGTAAAACTTAAGAAAAAACACAAATAAATTTCATAATAACATAAATAAATATCTTATATTTTTTCCCTTTTAATGAATTTATAGAGAATAATCATTCATAATAGTACAAATAAATATTTTTTTTCTTCTAAGGAATTTATAGAGAATAATCATTTATAATAGCACAAATAAATACAAAATTTTCTTCTAAGGAATTTATAGGGAATAATCATCTCTCTTATTGACAAAATGTAGTTATGCTAGAGATTAAATAAATCTTTGCTCTAGAATAAATACATTTCATCATAGAAAAAATAAATATATTTTCGATAATAAGATATTTATAGAGAATATTCATAAATAGGTTTAATGGTTAAGAACATATTTTGTATTTTGTTTAAAATTATTATTATTTTTATAAATATTTTTTATTTTTTTAATATTTAATTTTAAAAATCACATATATAATTTTGTTTTGTTTGTGATGTTGAATCTGCAAAATGAAGAAGAATATTTTATATATTATTTGAAATAGTAGGTATTTTAAATTAAAAAGAAAAAAAATATTTTAAAATTTTGATATTTTTTTTGTCATTATTATAATTTGATTAGGTGAAATTGTAATTTTAAATAGATAAAAATGATGTTTTTAGAATTCAAAGTTTTCAGACATACCCTTATTACAACAATGTTGATATTCACTTTTACTCATTAAAATTGACAATTTTATTTTATATCAATGTTTGACAACTCCCCTTTTAACTCCCCTTTTCACACCTACGTTTAAAAAACCTTCAACATTTAAATTAAATATAAATTTTTACTTTATATCAATGTTTGAAAATTTCCCTTTCACACCTACACTTCAAAACATTTAAATTAAATATAAAGTTTCCCATTACAACTAACTTGTACCATATAAATATATAGAATCTGTAATTTCAACAATTTAATTTTAATTCTTCCCTTTTAAACGTTGAAAAAAAGCTTTTCATAGCTTTTCACTTTATATCACTTTTTAACTCTATATAACTTAATAATCATTCACCTTTTAAATTATTTAATTAATATCCAACTTTAAGAAACCGGATGCGCATCTCAAGGGGCGCCACCAGTTCGAAGTATAAGAAAACAAAACGTTCTCATACAAACAAACAAAGCGCCCCTTGAGATGCCCAAAACGTTCTATTTTTGGGGTTTTAAAAATATAAATTAATTTAGAAAAAATTTCTATTTTCTGTTTTTTAAATTGCTTTTCCTAATGTATAAATGGATTTAGCGTGTTGAAAAACTCA
>JASDQU010101757.1:377448-391470 GCA_032191745.1 Picea mariana | reverse complement strand
CATCGTACATCTTCTTCGATGAGTCAAGATGGGATATGTAAGGTATCAAGTGGTATTTTATAGAATCCACTATGATACTCATGGTATTGATGTCAACATCTTTGAACTTATCCATAGCTACAATGTTATGTGGTTCCTTCTCTTTTCCTTCTTCAAACTCTGGCTTCACGATCTTTCCTTTCACGATATCCAACACTTTATTATTGGAAAGGATGAGGTCAATCCTTGTCTTCCATGCTCTGAAGTTAGAGGCTCATTATAATTTGTTCTCAAACTTCATAGATTTAGTCATGGCTTTCTTGACTTGGCCAAACCCTAGATTTGACCAGAAATTCAAACTTCATGTCTTGGCTTGCTGAGAGTGTCAGGAGATGCGCTAGGCTAGAGCGCACTAATATATCCATAGTTTAGGTCAATCCATTCACTTAAGGTGCTTCAACAAGAGGTTTAGGGTTTCTGCAACTGCTTCTGCTAGTAACCCTAGCGACAATGTCTTGGAAATTGCCTCTGCTAGTAACCCTAGCGGTAGTTCTTTAATGAGCTCAATATCCTAGAGGCTATGTTTCCTTCCAAAATTTAGACTAAATGAAGGAGGTGTGGGCCCCTAACCTGTTAGAATATAGAATATTGTGTGCTCATTTTACCATTGATGATACCCTCGTCACCCAACCATAGGCCGAAGCCACCCTCCGAGCACCTTAACCTTGACTGAGAATTACTCTGGAAGAAAACCCTAGGCTAGATAGACAAACAAGGTGTAGTGCATCTTCCTCTAAGGATATCGCACCAACAATAGCTGATCAGATAGTGCAAACCCTAGCCAAGAGATAGTCCAAGCCAAAACTGAAACTGGTTGCTGCAGCAACTGCACCTACAACTCTCCTCCACACGTGCACACCAAAATGGGAACTACAGCACGCACCAGTTGTTCCTATGGAATTCTAAGATGTGTCAAATGAGAACTGGCACCCTGTATTTATAGTGGTTCTACCATATTTGTTGGGGCTGACTTCTCCTTCTGGGTACATGTCTGTTCAGTATATTATTATTATTTCTGGCCGACTTCTTCTCTTGGAGGCTAATAACCTAAGATAAATTTTCTTCTTGAGCCGACAAGACTTCTAGGGTTATTAGCCAACTCATTAGGGTTTCTCTTGCTTCCTGGAATCTCTTATTCTTGCCAGGTTTAGACGTGGAGGTAAATACCTCCTGCAGCTACCATAATATTAACACTTCCCCTTTTTGCTCACTTTTTCTCAGTCTGATCCCAAGGGGATTTTTACTTAGAGGCCTTTGAATAACCTTCACTTTGTTTTGCTGAGAGTTGGGAATTTATAACTCAATTAGTTTTTTCCTTTGATTTTGCAAACTTTCTCTTAGTTGTGGTCCCCTTGGGTTAACAAGACCCCTTGGTTATTTTTTCCTTTTGAGTTTATCTGATCTTCGTCTCGTAAATCTTTTAGATTACTTGACTGTTTAGGATTGTTCATCAACTAAGGTTTGTAAAGGTTGCTTGGTATTGAGCCTTCTTTTCTTCATTTGAAAAAACTCTCTTTTTTGGATGATTAGGACTCTTATGACAACCTATTTGAGGATTTTCGTGATTGTTTATATTCTTTATCTTTTGCATATTTGAGTTCTTGATTGAATAAGTTATCATACTTGTTTCTTCACATTATCATTATCCTTTGAGTCCATTCTTTGCTTGAAATATTTTTTCTTCGTATCTTTTGTATCTACATATGACTTTTTCATTTTGATTGAAAGTAATGAAGCATTAAAGGATTTTCATTTGCTTTATTTTCAAATCAAATAAATAAGATAATTGCATTTTTTATTTTGGGTAGTATAGTAGATTGCATTTAGAAAATTGCATTGAGGAATTGGGTTTTTTTGTTCAAGAAAGTTGTACCTCTTCTCCATCCCGTATGTAGGATTCATTGAAGAAAAATATTTTCATCTCATTATTCTTCATTTTTTTGGAGTCAGGTCTAAAACATCATAAGTTTCACTTTTGTACCCTTGAGTAAACAACAACCCTAAAATGAAGCGGTTACAAAATTGATCAAACACTTATATTATCTCATAACGAACCTACATTAGCTTAAAGTGTATGGATTTGGAGTAGGTTGCGAGGATATATTTCCAAAGCCATCAGACAAATATAGAATCTTGTGCTAGGGGGTGGTAAATTCAATTTTTCGTATAAGCATAATCGGGATCCACTTCTCACACAGGGGTTAAACACAAGGTTGTCTGAGGAAGAGCAGTGAGGATTTCCCCTCAGAAGCTTAATCTGCGTAAGGGAAGATCGTATATTGGGGGTTCTTCCTGAGAAATGTCTGGCTTCATTTGGTCTCGAAGATTCGTGAATCCCAAATCCATTTGGGGTTATCAATAGTATTCTAGTCCACTTGTCTTCATTTCTCTTGAAGAATTTTGGACATGTTATAATGCCCATACGTTCCTTCTCGACTACTGATTGTACCCTCCCATAGGCTTACTGTGGGTTGGTAACCTTAGTTTCCTTCATCTATAGGGTTGATACACTATGTGATGGTCAAGGGGAGTCTTCGTTGTACCTCAGTAAGATGCTCGTCAAACTCACTCGGGCTCCTTGGAGGGTACACCCATGGGTAAAACTATGTGGGAACTTGCACCAAGGCGGAAGTCCATTAAGTATCTCTCCAACATAACTGATCCACCCAATCTATCGCATCCCCTTCCTATATTCATCTCGTTGTGTTGGATTTCATCACGAACTAGTGGTTTCATTGTGGGAAGGTTTGTATGATTGTGTTCTTATTCGAGTTGTAGCATGTGTTATTTTTTTTCCTTACTGTACCTTAGGTCGAGTCAGTATCAATGGAATCAATTCCTAAGAGTCCCAACGAAGGATCCCCTTTTCCCAAGGAACCTTTCACCTTTCCTTCTTTTGGAAATGTTGGTCCTTCGTACATTGCCACAGTAAGTCTTTCAGGACTCACCATCGGGTTACCTCTTTGGTTGTTCTCCACTATGGTGATCTCAACTTTTCCTAGTGCTTCGAATCCACCCACAAATCAACCTCATGTCGACCTTTCACCTTCTTCACCCGTCAGGTCTCCTTCCTTTTCTCCATCTTCTCCTAGATAAATATCTAATGTAGGTAGCCAGGTTGATAAGAAGAAGAAGAAATGAAAGGGAAAGAAGAAGAAGAATCATAAAGAGACCAAGCCTTCAACTGCATCAATTCATGTTGGATCCAAGAAACCACCTACTGTTAATTTTACTCGGAGTGTTGATAAAGTTGACAAGTCTAAAACAAAGAATCCTAAACCCAAATTCCCTTACAATCTCTGTAAGGGTGAACACTTTCTAAGAGATTTCCATGTTCTCCCCAAGGTCTTAGAAATGTCGTCTTCCACGTCATCAAATCCTACTGAACATGATAGTGACACCCCTTCAACTAGTGACGTTTAGGTTGGTAAGAATAATAGATCTGTCAAATTTCCTTGTCTGTTATGCGAAGGTGATCATTCCTCTCACATTTTCCCTCGTATCAACGATGCTTCTTATATTTTGGAAAATATTCAACTTCCAACTGGTTATCATAGGATCTCTCCCAAACTGTCATTGGTTGATGGACTGGTCAATCTGGTTCCATCCCTAGTCAATATTGTTGATCAGGTGGTCAATCTGGTTTCATCCTTGGTTGAACAAGTAACCCAAGTAGTTGATCCATTTCCATCATCAATACACTTAAATATTCATTTGAAAAGTGAAACTCATGTGACTAATCAAGTTTTGTCATTGATAGATCCCACTCATCCCTTAAAGAGTGAAACCAAATTGGTTGATCCAATTCCATCATCGGTCAATCCCACTCCTCATTCAAAGTATGAGGATGTCACTCAGGTCTACCTCATTAATATTTATTCAACCAGACAAGGGGGCACTCCACCCATCCTGATGGCACCCCTTAAAGAAATCAGAGGATTTTTATTAATTGGAACCATTTGACATAACTTTGTCTTCCTTCTTACAAGCCTTTCCAAATCACCATGCAAGTTTGTGATATGAATATTCCTAACACTATATTACATGAAGGTTCTTTTGTTAGCATCTTATCCATGAATGCTTCGAAAGATTTTGGTTCCACGCATCTTGCACCTATGACTTAGAATCTGTTGACCTTTGACAGAAGAGTTAATCAACTTTTAGGGATCCTTCCTTATTTTCTGGTTACTTTGGGAGGAAAAATGGTCTACGTCGATGTGATGGTAGTTCACGAACCCTTAGACTTTAACTTACTTCTCGAGAGATACTATGTCTACGCTATGAGAGATTTTGTGTCCACTCTTTTTTGAGTGATATGTTTCCCTCATAATGGAAACATAGTAACGATTGACCAAATTTCATTCATTGACCCTCATCTGATGGTTAACCATCCTCCTTCTGTGAATAGTCCATACATGCCAATAATGTCCACCCTACCACAGGTAGATTATGTAACAACATGCTCCATGTGTTAAATCCCTCAAGAGAGGGAATCTCTCCCTTCTCCTAACTTGGATCCAGTAGTTGACATGGTCATCTCTTTGATAGGGATATTAGAGCCATATCTCCTTACCCTTATCAAGGTCTTCGACATGTATTCCTTCCAGAGTGTTTTTATTCCATCTAGTGAAGATCTCCTTTAAGCCATGGCCGACGTTTGTCTCTTGACATGTACTCCTTCCAGAGCAGTCTCCTCTTGGAATCCATGATCAAGGGGAGGTTTTGAACATAGTTTATCTTCTCTATGGAAAGCTCATTAAAAAATGAAACAAAGGTCTTGAGCATAGTTTTTCTTCTCTGTGGAAAGCTCGTTAAAAAATGAAACAAAAGATACTAGCATAGTTTTTTCTCTCTGTAGGAAGATCATTAAAAAATGGAAAGAAATATGGGGATTGAACCTAGAGCCATGAGCATAGTTCTATTCATGTGTCAAGCTCGTTAAAAAATGAAAAAGTCACCTCTCCTATAAAGTAGAGTCTTTTCACTAGATATCGTATATATTGAGTCGATTCTTTAGCTAGATATCGTAGATGTCGGGTCGAGTCATTCGTTAGGTCTCATATTTGAACCTTCTTTTCCTCTTCTTAGTGAAAATGTTTCCATTAGTAAAAAAAACCCTAAACATGGAAAGAAGAAGAATCGTTTGAGGAAATGACTCTTGGGAGGCAGGTCTCGAGTCGTTGGAAATCATGCTAGAGAAAAAACACCAACTTTTTCCAAAGAATCTCGGGTAAACTACCTCTACAAAGACACGCTTCTAGAAGTGATCCTCGTTTGAAGGTCATTCCCATCGTAACGTAGTAGTCTTGTTCTAGAACAAGCTTAGTCTTTAGTTTTTCTCATGCTCGTAAATACATAAGAATAAGTTACTGAGATTAGTATTTGTTATTTCTCATGCTTGTAAATACATGAGAATAGGTTACCGAGTACACTTTTATCTCTTTTTCGGATTCATAAAATATTTATGAAAAATGAACTATTTGGATTATCCTTTAAGCTCTTTTTAGACTCTCTAAGCATGAAAATATTTCCAAGTCATCTTGCTTCCTTTCACTCTCATTAAAATGTTTGAAACGACATCTTTCAAGTGATACTTTATCTCTTTTTTGGTCTCGGAAGACTAATTATGGAAACTAAACACTCTAATAAAGAATGATTAGAAGAGTTCTCCCCTGTATTGTTTTACACTTTTTTCGGGCTTGGGAGACTAAATTTACAAAAAAGTCATCCATGGAGTCACCTTTAAGTTCTTTTCAGACTCTCTAAACATGAAAAACCACTGATTTTTCCTTCTCTTGACTCACTAAACTACACATTGAATGACCCATATGGGAACACACCCTTACTTCTTCCAGTTCATTAAATAAGGGAAGATGAACTTACCGAAGTTGAGTTATATTGAGCATGTGTTACCCTCCTCGAGCGCGTTAAATGAAAAAGAGGTACTCATCTATCTGGGTGGGGGAAAAATTGAAGGAAGTAGGTCACATTTTTGGGAATCCTTTATGGCAACTATTGTCTCCCTTAAACATGGAACCTGTTTGCATCTAGTCATATAGTTGGGTAATTCTGTTATCTCTCAGTCATACCAATTCCACGCGTTGCCATACTTTTTCGTCTAGTCAAAGAGTGTTCTTATTTTTGTCACATTACATTCTTAGTACTCGTCGAGTCAATGATGCCAAGTCAGTTGTCATGACGCCTCATGTTCAAGGGAAGTTTCACTTCAAACCATCCATCTGTAGTATTTCCAGTTTCCATTTCCCATGTTAGTCCATACTCATTCGATTCACCATCTTACATCACTTTCCTGTGTAAGTTTCATGTTGATGATGGGGGATACATCAAGGCCCTCCTTTGACAAGTATTTTCATGCCGACTTCAATACATCATCTAAGAATTACACTTAGAAACTAGTTAGTACCTTGGGACCTGCATGCCTCAATGGAAGCCCTCCTCTATTGTGACAATAGGTTTACATCATTGACCTCTGATGGGATGATTCCACGAATGTTCGAACTTAACTCATTTATTCACATTAGTTGGAATGTACTAGGGCACCTTGGGAGTCATTGACATCATTGGTGATTTCCCTTGCACTTGTTAACAATTTACCTCAATGATCGGTAATCAAGTGATTTCTACCATGTTCGACATCAAATCATTTATTCACATGGCTAAATTCACACCACATCAGGATTGGGAAGAAGACCCCGAGTTGAGCATTCACTCTGTTATCTTCTTTGTCGAGGCTACGAAGGATATCATTTGAGCATGTTGATATGTATATTGTCACATAGATTCACATTGTATTGGTTTGTGGCTACGTTTTATCATCTCATAGATCCACTCTGTATTTTTTCGTGGCTACGATCAGTTCATGTCATGGAGGTATGGATCCACATTGTATCTCTAGTGGCCATATCCTTAGTCAGTATTTTTCATGGATCCGTAGTGTGTTGGTCGATGACCATGCTTTGAGTCATCTCATATTCCGAGCATAGGTATTCCTGCCTCGAAAATAGAACATGTATTAATATATTTTGATGATTGTTTGGAGCTTCTACAAGGTTCTCCAACTCCACAGCTTTGCATTGAATAATTTATAAAGTGTTTTGGCCATCTGTTTCTCTTTTGACCTCGCACATTAGGCGAAATTCTGTTACACATCAAAATGCCAGACTTAAGTACCTCACCCTAAGTGTCGCAAGTGTCGTAAAATTTTCATATGCACCTTGCTAAGTGTTGCATACACCTTGACACCATGGAAGAAAATTTGTCACAATCCCTAGTCGATGAGGAGGGAAAATATATCATATCAAGGTCAAAATACTATGTGAACATGAATTATTTATTAATATTCATAAAAAGGAAATTAATTTAGTGTGAGAATCCACCTCACATTTAGTTTCCTAATCTCAAGTAGAGGTTGAGGATCTCATTGATGGTTGAGATATTTTTCAAAAAAAAATTCTAATTTGGTGGATCTTGAGAGATATTTCCTCCTTAAAATCCTTGAGAGATATTTTCTCCCTTAAATCCTTGAGAGACATTTTCTCCCTAAAAATCTTGGAGATCCCATTTTAGTGGATCTAGTGAGTGATCTTCTTCATGGTGGTTAAGCCTACAAATCCTATATAATGAGGGCTTTCCATGGAGAGGAGGACTAATATTAGAGGTATCAAACATTTTATTTTGGAGGGAGTTTGGAGATATCAAACTTATGGTCGTGGGATTCATGCAAGGGTTGACCGATGAGAGATTGGAGGAGTTGCAATTAACATCATTTAATATAATTGGTCTATTTCCTTCAAGTATGTGGTTTCATGTGTTTGTCTATGTTTAATTTGATTTTCATAGATGAATTTCTTTTTCCTAATCCATTAGAGTAGAAGAAAGTCGCTTGTTATTTGCGTGAGGAATTTGATCAAGCTTGTGGATAGAAGCAACTAGGAAAAATATCGTAAACATAGTACATCATACTTTATATTCTCCTCTTTTTTTCGATAAGAACAATGAGTTTATAGGAATGGTACTCACCAAATAATTGTTTTTTTCTTGGTATAGGGGTCAGTAATCCAAGGGAAAGTTCACATGTCCGCATGAGAATATTTTCATCCTACTTCCCACAAAATCATCACTAACATAGATATGTCCAATGAACGATTAGATGTTGTTCATGGTCACAAAGGAAGATTTATTTGCAAACTCAAGGGATCATTTTATGACCTAAAGGTATCTAGGAAATGGTAAAAGTTGTTTGATTCCTTCATGGTGAGCCAAAGTTTTACTAAAAGTGAGTATGATCATTTTGTTTTCTTCAAAAGTTTCAATGGCATATTCATTATGTTGGTGTTATATGTTGATCATGTTCTTGTTGCAAGCCTAAACATGTTTGAGGTTAGCTCATTAAAGACTCAGTTGGTGAGGATGTTTCATATCAAGAATCTAGGAGCAACAAAACAAATCTTGGACATAGAAGTACACATAGACAAAAGAAAAATGGTAAGTTGTGGTTGTCACAAGTCTATGGTGAAGATATGATGAGGTTCGGTATGAAGAATGTGAAACCGGTAAATATCCTTTTGGCCTTCCATTCTAAGGTTTCTTCAATTTTATGTCCTCATAGTAAGGAAGAAAATGATTATATGTCTCATGTACCTTATGCAATTATAATAGGAAGGTCGATGCTTGTGATGGAGTGTTCAGTTGGTGTTGTCATTGAACACATGAAAAACCGAGGTAAAGAGCATGGAAGTGGGTAGTTCGGTATCTTAGAAGCATGAGCATCACCTAGTGGTTGCAGTGAGTTAAATTTTGATTATGTTGAGTCAGTGGAGGTGGAGTGATCCATACTAGCGAAAACTATACAAACATGTTCACTCAATTAGTACTGTTAGAGAATAAACATGAATAAACATGAATATCTTGACTTGCAAGAAAGGTGATGAATAAACATGAATAAGGTATCACTTAAATTGTTGTAAGGTGAATATTATTAAAACAATGACAACAAATTTTAAGTTGGAATAACTGTGCGAGAGTTCACTTGTAGAATCCGAGAGAGTTCAAGTACCTTTACGGAAGGTTAATGAACAACCGAAAAAGGTAATATTTATGTGTGTAGTCTGTAGAGGCCTATAAAAAGTTGTAATCCTGTATTTGTATCTATGATATTGAGCAATAAAACAAATGTAATATCTATGTGTGTAACCTGTAAAGGCTTATAGCAAATTCTAAGCCTGTTTTGTATCTCTGATATTGAGCAATAAAATGCCGCAGCATTGCTCGTATCTAATTCTGTGTCATTTGCTTTCAGAATTATACGCTTAACGGTTTCTCTTTGCTGCATTATTTCTTCTTACTCAACATGAGCTTTACCATTCCAATATTTTGTTGTAGAGCAAATATTCTCGATTTTGCTAGATTGGGCTTAGCGGTAAAATAACCACACATAATGTTTAGTTCTGTACAACTTATATTCATATGTTTTATTCTTTTCAACGTAATATAAAAATACACATACTTATATTTCAAAGTCTTTTTTATCGTTGTCTTCAACTTCAAGTAAAAGCACGAGTGCCCTGTATGAGCTAATTCGCTCGTTATGTTCGTCAGCATAAAACAGATTGTAACGTTACAACAATGAGAAAAGATAGACGGATCTTCCTTATGCTTTCAATTTCTCTCTCTCTCGCGCGCATATATATATGTTCTAGCACTCTCAGATATCACAAACTGACTGAACATTAAGATCTAATTGGTATTTCATCCTCTAGCACCTGGGGAGGTCCGTAGGAGGAGGCTGCAATGTTGCCATAGGACCGTGACCGTTCTTCACTAGAAACACCATATTCAATCCCCATGTTAAATGGTCGTCTAAATGACAGTGCAGAAACCACACTCCTGTGAAAAGAACAACAATAATTTGTCTTTAATATCAATCTCTAATCTGCGAATAAATTGACAACAATAATTCGTCTTTAATATCAATCTCTAATCTGCAAATAAATTCAGTATAACAGAATTCAATTGACGTGCAAGCATATTATGAAAGAGTGTATGTATACTTGGATTGTCAGCTTTGAATCTTACGGCAACCCACCCGCTGACCGGAGCGATTACTGTGTTGCGTTGTGGGGGTCGGTTACTGGATTATAGTTTCTGAAGCCCTCTCCCACCACGTAAAAGCTGTAGCCATGTAGATGCATTGGATGGTTTTCTGCTACGAAGATATTTGTCCCCTGAAAAACCAGTTGTACTGTTGTGTTGTATTTGAGCACTTTCACTTTTGTTGCGAGGTCAGGTGCCCAAAGTCTTTTTGGTATATCCTTCCCCGTGTAGTTGAATCTAAAGGGAGGTTTTGATAGAAAATCCGTGATAAACACACCATTAATAGCAAAATAATAAGCTTGAAGCAGGGCGATCGTGGGCAATACAAAAGATATATTGTTCATGCTTGCACTCAGCCTCGTTCCGTTTGGGCCTTTACAGGTCTTCCCACTGGCACAAGGAAGCAATCCCATTCCAACTGTGGAGATGAGGCTTTCATCTAAGCTATGCGGAACGTCTACTGGGTACTCTTCGGAAGCGAGGCTTCTCAGTCCTCTGCTGAACTTAGTGACAGTCGCAGTGTGATTGTARTATGGAAGCSTAGGAAAAAYGGGACACRTAKAATTTTGATGTCCCATGTACTCTAGAATGGCAGTWGTTGYGCTGTTATCGAAAGCACCAGATTCCTGATTATTATAATCTCGGGCGGCCATATAATATTTGCCCACAGGCTGGTCGGCTGTGAGAAGAACATCTGTAGTCTGGCCAGGAAAAATGACTATTACATCTGTTTTGTATGGCTTGGTGTAACAAGCATCCACAGCTACAACTGTAAATTCGTGCCCTGCTATCTTGAAAAAGTGCCCACTATTGAGTGCAGCATTTACCATCCGTAAAAGGTACGTTTCGCCGCGTTTTACAGGAAGCCGGAATGTTTCTGAATCAACAATCCTTTCATCACTTTATAAGCCTATTTTCAACCAAATGATTTATATAAGTTCAATACCTGGTCTTTGAAGGAAAAAATTTAATACCTGGCTTAGAGCAGTTATACAGATCTCCTGGCTGTCCATTTATGGTATATGCGTTCGACAAATTGGGCGCACCACCGGTCAGGATTGCTTCATGTATAACCGCGATAGGGTCTCTGTTCCACCATTCTCCTGTTCAATTACAGTATCGCTTTTAGTCAATATTAACCATGAAACGTAAGATGATTTCTATATTGAACCTCATGGCAGCTCATCACCTATTATAATAGGAATTTCGGCATGAGGTTTAGGAAAGGGATATAAGCTTCCTCTCTTAGGGTAGATTATGAAAGCTCCATGCACAGTAGCTAGGAGCCATGAGACATGAGCATGCCACCACAAGGTATCTTCTTGTTCAGTAATGGTGAATTTGTATGTGTAATATCCACCGGGTTTAATGGGGCATTGTGTAATATATCCAGGTCCATCAGCCCACCCTGTACGCAGTTGCCTCACTCCATGCTTGACAGATATAAGGCCAAGTCTTATAATCTATACCATCATGTCTATCTATAAAGACCACAGCAGATATACTGTTCTTAAAGTAGTCCATTGAGGTTACAGATACATACCAGTGAAGAGTGGCATTGTACTTGGCTCTGTTATAGGTTTTAACAATAACAGTGTCCCCATTACGTACATGAATCGTTGGACCTGGTAGCTACCCATTGACGACGATTATTGTATACTGCTTGCATAGCCTGGTAACTGTCTTCGGTTCAATCTGTGCAGGCATTCAAACATCAAATATTATAGATATCCGCTTTCCTTTTTCCAAGCGTATGGCGTACACGAAAATAAAACTTGAAAATGGCTAATAAACAAACTTACAATGAAGGTATATTTGTGGACTTCTGCGTTTGTGATGACAGCCAAATAAGCAACAAATGAGAGTAGAAAAAGGAGGCTGGCTGACAATGACATTGTTGCAGGAACTCGATATCCCAAACCGGTAAAGCACATATATTACGACGCTTGCTAATCTCATTCGCTGTCTAAAAGCATTCGACGCTGGATGCATTACTGGTGTGTGTTTCTGCAAACGAGACCGAATATATATAATACTAAAAAGTTTTGCATCTAAACGAAGCGAATCTTTGCTCATTCATTCATTCCACTACGAATGTCTGCTAACGAGACGGAATATATTAGGCAAAAATATGTGAAATGACAACAGATCAGGCGTCCTTGTTACGGGGAGTAGTATGACGTCCCACCATCTGAATTTTCAATCCAAAAATGGTAGTTCAACGAAATGAATGGAAATGTTCCAAGCACAAGAGTTGGGCATTTCCACCATATTGACTGGCATTACACCATGGAACTTAGTATATATAGCTGCATGATATCGATCCTAATTTTGTGTCTTTCAATTTTTTTTATCCTGGAGAGAATTTGATGGGACAGAAACAATGTGAACGGTCGATTTGGCTGTTGTCCTGTCCAATTGCCTAAATCCTCATCTCTAACGTAATTATAAGTTCAGGCAGTCTAACGAAACATCAGCAAGGAGATTGCCTAAATCCCCATCTTCACCTAACTTCAGGCGGCAATCTAACAGAAGAACAGCAAGGTCAGCTTTTAGCTATATCTATGTATACATTTTAAGTATATCGGAAATGTGGTTTTTCTCCTACCTGAACTTATCGCTTATACTGTCCTGTTTTTCTATTTAAATTTGGTTAAATTTTGATTTAAATGTTGTTAAAACTCATTCAAAACTATGTTGAAAATGAAAATTCCCTCGAAGCTCCATGTTAAATTTTTCTTTAAATGTGGTAAAAAATCATTTAAAACTATGTTGAAAGTGAAAAATCGATTTTTATTTCACAATTTTCAAATCTGATGATGTTTTAATTTCAAAGATAGTCTATATAGACATGATTTAATATGTTGAATATTCTTCGTCCTATATTGGCATATTAAAACATGGCCGTTAATGTTATTGAGATTAGTTAGTAAGATTAACTTGATAATAACTAATCGAACTAGCACAGCCACAATCATGTGGCTGATGAACGCCGAAAGGCATATTTAATTTATTAAACCTAATTTAAACATAAATCGATCTGCTATATCCGTTCATTGTGGCTAGTCTTTCGCAATTGGAGAACGGCCTCAAGAGTAGGTGAAACACGATCATGAGCGAACTCTGGTAATTTAAATAAACTAGCACAGCCACAATGATGTGGCTGATGAACGCCGAAAGGCATATTTAATTTATTAAACCTAATTTAAACATAAATCGATCTGCTATATCCGTTCATTGTGGCTAGTCTTTCCTTGCAATTGGAGAACGGCCTCAAGAGTAGGTGAAACACGATCATCAGCGAACTCTGGTAATTTAAATAAATTAAACACATATCTCAATTATTCTTGAAACGTGTGGTAATTTAAACTGAATGTACAACTCAACTAAACGAATCGGTGCCGCAGCTGAAACGCGGGGCAGTAGAGAATGGGCGGACAGTTGAATCTGAATCGCACAGACAACTGAAACGCATTGACAGGTGAGAAAATCCGTGGCGAAAATGAAACGCCCAGACAGGTGGGGATTATATATCCTTACAGTAAATTTTTAATGTGATTAGGTAAATGTTAAAAAGTAAACATGTTAATGGATGCCTTTATAAATGCAAGAAAGTTATGAACAATAAATCTGATCCATTGATTTTGAAGGACGACTAAGAATATGCCAGCATCTTCAATGCATAGACATCAGATTAGGGTTTAAGGTTAAATAAGGTTAAAAGATCATTAATTGTGCCCATTGTCAATAGGTATACGCCTTTCGGCGTAATTAAACACATACCTCAATTATTCTTGAAACGTGTGGTAATTTAAACTGAATGCACAACTCAACTAAACGAATCGGTGCATGGGCGGACAGTTGAATCTG
>JASDQU010101757.1:362189-372506 GCA_032191745.1 Picea mariana | reverse complement strand
AAAAAGGTAAATCAATTATTCAGTGATAGGTATTTCTGAGTGATAGGTATTTTTGAATTATTCAGTGATCGATATTTCTGAGTGATAGGTATTTTGGAAAAAGAGGTTTATAATATAGTAAATCAATTATTTAGTAATGGATATTTTTGAAAAAGAGGTTCACAATATAGTAAAGCAATTATTGAGTGATAAGTATTTTTGAAAAAGAGGTTTACACTATAATAAATTAATTTATTGTAGGGTAATTTTATAAATTGAAGTAAAATATAATAATAATAATAATAATAATTTATTTTTAAGATTAAAATCAAGTCAAACATCAAATTGGTGTATAAGTTTTTTCAGCTTAACAGTTTAATATATACATACCTTATTAACTCTGGATTTAAACTTGTGACCTCTTAAAAAAACACACATATTTTTCAAGTCACGTTTTTCTCTTTCCGTATCTACTCATATTATAGATCACGTATCTACTCACAGTATAGATCACAGTGGACAAACGTTGCCTTCTACGAGAAAATATATCGATCTCTATACTGAACCAATTTTGCAGTTTTTTCCTTTCTGGGTGATCTGTATTTCACCACGAGTCATTTATATTCATACACTTTCATTGAATCTGACTTTTTTTTCAAATCATGAGAAGCCAAATAAATATATCTGTAGGGATTGATCTTTTTTTCTACCGAAAGATTTGAGATTTCGTCGGATGCAATGCTGCTCGGGAGACGAATCCATCAGTATCACCTGTGAGATGCATGTCACAGGAGCAGGTTGTAAACATCATACCAAGTCTGAATGTGTATGTTTTCATATTTATTTATAATTGCGATTTTTTTGGGAATATAAACTGTGTATACAGAATGTTTATGTTTTCATAGTTATTTATAATGGTTCAAAATTTCCTACATAGTTTATTTCTATACTTGTAGGCTTAATGGTTAAGAACATGTGTTTCCTCCTAAAAATTACAAGTTCACATCCGTAAACTTTAACAATAAAATTGTTGAGCTGAGAAAATCTATTACACCAATTTGAACGAAAAAAATTTCATAACAAAAAGATACCCAAATATACACCCACCATTACATGACAATGTAGCTATGCATCTTTAAATGTTACATCCTTGGTTGTTCTCCCTGAAGGCTGAGATACCCTAAGACAGGGGATGGACGTTAGATTGGTTCTGAATAAGCACTCGATTGTAATCAAATCAGTTTTCGATTCATCTTCATTATGGATTTATAAGTGTATACATCATTTAGAACGTAAAATTTTTATTTGTGGATATGAACTTATGAAAACTGATTGTAGATTAATTATAATTAAGTTGATATGCATATAAATTCATCCTTTTTATAAATTAATCTCGTAAAACTTTTATTCAAAATGATAATTCACGTTCTTGTTGTTAAATTTTTTAATAAAAAAACAAATTTTAAAGCATTAGTGAAAAATTTCCGCTTCTGAAGTCTCACTCCACTCCAATTGCATGTTTTGAAGACTGTGCGCTACTCTGCACGATGAGACAACTTGTTAGCCATACAATACTCTCCTGCGATTTTATTTTGATGTATGTAATATTGGTGCTCAATCTAGCTGAAGATCCTCTGTTGTTCCCTCCTGACATGTACATTCCTCCTCAGCTGGCAGGCGACTTCGTAGGGCATTTCTGCATTTTTTTAAGGCGGCCATGAGGGTCCATTATTACACAGACAATGTTTTGGTTTGGGGTTTTCCGGTTTCCAATGTATCTGACATTAAAAAAAAGAAAAAGACCGCTTGAGAACAGAAAGGGAGTAGTGAAGAGAAGAGGGGCCGGGCCGGGCCTTCAGGACGAGGTACCCCAGATAGAGTATGTCTCTTTTATGTAATGTGTACTTGCTTTCTTAGGGTTTTCTTCAGCTTTTCCTATGGCTTGCTTATTTATTCGGATAGGTTTTATCTAGGTTTTGCCACTGTGTTGTAAAAAGTGAGGATAGTGATCACTGGTTGCTATTCATGAATGTGTGTTGACATATCATCTTTATGTGTGTCACTTGAAACGATTTATTGGTAGTCTTTAAGGGGGAAAGATTTATTCTTCCCAAATGTTTTTGGATGATTAATTAATTTTCTTATTTTTAATGAGCTCTTAATCAATTAGACCAAAAGCAAATTTCAACCTAGATACACTAACAAGCAATTCACTTTCCCTTCTGATCATCCTCCATGCTACCTCCAATGAAGCCATCTGATCTCTAATAACATCCACCTTAATGTTTACTGACTCTTATATAATTTAAACATTATTTTTCTTTTTGGAGTCTCTCCTTCATATAGCGAGGCGAATAAATTAAGTCAAACTCTGATAAGATGCTTGGCTTCTTTACTTAGCTATGGCGTCCATGAAGGAGTATCTAAGTAAGAGTAACTGAAGTGTTCTCATATCATGCTTCTTCGAGCAATTTCCAAAACAAATAAATGTTGCGTTTGCCAATGGCTTTACCAATTTGGTTAAAACAATACAATAGTTTTTCATTCTTTAGTGCAAGTTGTGTAGTTTTAAAGAAATTCTGATGGGTGAAAGTTTTGGATAAAAAATCCAAAGAAAGTGAGTATTATGTAGTGTAGTTTGTTTAGCCATGTTTTTTCAAAGCATTTTCACATAAATTGCTCATTTTAAAGTGGTTTTCAATTGTTACAGAATTTGTACAATCACATAAAGTGTTTGAAATATATATGGATAAATTTATATGAAAATTTGAAGATATATGTAATTATTTTTGCTTTTATATATATTACTATAGTGTATCTAAAAAATAATGTGATTTGATGACATAATAATTATATTATTCTAATTCTATCCCATGTCTCTTCAGAGTTAATATGTTTGAATATTTAATTTGTGGTAACATTTTGATGAAATCTAATGGTATGACCATTGTATTTATATTTCTCATCTCAAGCATGTGTTATTAGCAATATTGAATTTATATGAGCTATTAGAATTTCCAAACTTGAATAAACATTGTTAGAATAAGGGGTGTGTTTCTTAGGAGACATGCATTTGAGCTTAGATCTTTTATAAATATGACCTAATTTTCTAGGAACTTGAGGGGTTTGAATAGGACTATGTTCTTGTCCATTTTCTAAGGAGTGAATAGCTGGAACAAGATAAATGAGGGAATGGAAGACTATTGATAATTCACATGAGGTTTTTAATTTAGAGGTCCCTATTCTTTTCAACTATGCCCATCCATTTTCTTTTCAAGTGTCCTTGCGTTTCTTAAGAAAGTCACTAAATTATCAAATTATAAAGGGTTTATTAGCATTTTCACGAGGTTGATGTTTTTCATAAGATATATTATCTTGCAAATTTGATGTTTTTCATAAGATGTATTATCTTGCAAATTTGAAAGTCATGTGATTGGTGATGTTTGTAATTATAATTGTTTTATTTAATTGTATTGTATCATATTAAAATAATGAATTTTTTGAATAAGTGTCCATAAATATTTTTTAATGCATGATATAGTAGAAATAAAAGATAAAGATAATAAAAAGTATATATAATATATGCCATTTGTATGAAGGGTTAGATCAATTGGTAGATTGTACTACGTCCACAATGTCCCAAGATCAAATATTGTTAGATCCTTTGGGGTTATTCGATCCACCTTCCATTTTAAAACTCTAGGAAAGAAAGGGAAGAGCTCCTCGAAGGCTGACATAGCTACCAATACCTAGTGTGTGTAGTTGGGGTCAGATTTTTACATAAAAGCATGTATAATAAATAACAAATATGATGATTTGAAGGATTTTAAAATCGCATTTTTTTGTTCTAAGGGAAATAATTCTAAGTGGGAAACTCGTTCCATTTAGAGAAATATCATTCTCGAGATGAATATTTGGAATTTCTATGGTTGCATCACCCTTATAATTCACACCAGGTTGTGAATTTGAAGGCATGCAATGTTTTAGAATATGGTCATATTCTCTATCTAGTTCATTGTCATTAAAATAATAAGGTCAAGCTGTATTTTCATTGGACTAGTATTTTTCTTAAGATGTACTATCATCCCAATATGAGTATCGTGGCACATCTACATGACGAGGAGAGGGGCATCAAAATATGGTAATGCATTTTGTTGATATTTGTATTTGTAATTGTTTTACCTGATTATGTTCACTAGTATGTTGTCAAAATCATAAATATCTTAAATAAGGACATAAGTATTTATTATTTGTTAATGTAATAGGAATAAAGAAAAAACAGTAAAGGGTGTGTATTTAAAACATTTCTCATTCTCAGTGAAAGGTGACCTTGTTTTGGATATGGAAAATTAGAAGTTAGGAACAAAAGGAGAAATCAAATGGAGGTGAAGGTGGATGTTCCTTTGATGATTAAGGTAAATTTTAAAAATGGTTACACCAATAGGCTTTTGGGGTTCTATGGTGGATGGGATGGATAGACCAAGGAAGGAGAAACAATTGGTCAAGAAAATAATCCACATAATGGAGAAAAAACAACTTCTATGACATTAAAACCGCTTAGAGATATTTGATGGAAATGGAGGTAGAGGCATATTTAATGCAAGGAATAGGGGATGGTCTAGTAGGGCCAGGTGCTCTTTGTCAATGACATATGAGGTGGTTTCTATAGGGATGCACATATTCCACAAGATCCCATACACACACATTCAATCTTTTCACCCTTCTCACATTTCAAAAAATTAACCTCTTCTATAAGGGAAACATATCCTCTATCGTTGGACAACAGTCTCCACTATTTTGAGCTAGGTCAAAATGGAATTCAACTTATTGAAGTAGAACTAAGAGGTTTTCAAATTTGAGGGTTTGAAATTCATATGGTATTCATTGGAAGGAGTACAATATTCGATGGCCATAGGATGATAACAAACTAGCATGTGGTAAAAATGAAACAAGGAGAAGTTAAACTCATCCTCAGAGATGATATTGTTTTCAAACAAATCAATCACTATTAAAAGATGACACTAGTTGGAAAATTCTATGGGGGTTATTTTTGTAGGGAACATTTGGTTAGTGGATTTGTAGGTAATGGAGGAAAATGTTAGGGTATGACACTATTTGGAAAATTCTATGGGGGTTATTTTTTGTAGGGAACATTTGATTAGTGGATTTGTAGGTTATGGAGGAAAATGTTAGGGTAGATACAATTATTCTACTTGTTGGTGAAATTATGAATTTCCTTAATTTTCAATTCAAAGGAAGATGCAAAATCTATTCAAAATTAGAATTGGTTTCCAAGTACTTCTTGGCGAAAGAATGAATTTCCTTAAGTTTAAATTCAAATAAAGATGCAAAATATATTCACAAATAGAATTGGTTTTCGAGTACTTGTTGGGAAAAGGATAAATTTCCTTAATTTTCAATTCAAAAGAAGATGCAAAATCTATTTGCACATAGAATTGATTTTGGAGTAATTTTTTGTATCTATCACTATAGGCATGGTTCCCTACCTTTGATTCTATTTAGGAAAATAATAATGTTCAACATGTCTGGATAAAATTATTGTTCTTATTTATGGTGTTATGGAATGAAATCCTTTGTAACTAATAGGTAACATACTTAGGCATTTCATTGGCATTGATGAAAGAAAACAATCACAATCCTCATGCCGTTGAAAGAGTCTTTGGGGAATTTGATTTGAGGGAAGGGTTGCCAAATTTGATGAATATTATGTCTGGGAAATGGTCAATTACCTAAATACTTGATCCACATGGACATCGATGGCCACCCACCTATTCCACTGGCTCAACATATAGTTTTCATTTTGGCAGTTCTTCTATAGTTTTTTTGGTCACAAACTTCTGGGGTTGTTTTGAGGCCCTAAACGACATTTTTTTACATGAAATCACCCACTAAATGTTAGAGGCCTATATTGAGCTGTTTGAAATGTGTACTCCTAAACTAGACCTGTTCTACGAGGTATCAAGCACCCAAAATCGAGATTCTATGCAAACATTACACCCTGGGGAAGTTGATGTATCAACTACCCCCATCAAGGCCCACAAATATTTTATCATTTCATCTTCCAGGGTAAGGGTTTTTTCATTTGCAATTGATGTTAAAAAGGTAATTGGAGCCTCATTGTAATCATCTTCTTACGAATGCGCATAATCATTACATCTTTTCTCAGAGATAAGCTACCACCATTCTAGCGATTTCATATCATTGTGTATTTCCTTTTAAATATCTACATATTTTAGTCTTTAATAGAAATTGAGTATTACTATATCTTTGTGTTCTTGTCTTATTTTGTGTTTCATTCCATTCCCTCATAAATCCACATCAATGGTATTAGAGTAGTCTGGTATTTTTCATTTCTTAGTGCACGTTCCTAACAAGGTCAGGGTATAGAGTGTTGGTTCTGGAGCTAGATTCTCTTGAGGAAAATTGATCGTGCCATCCCAAGTGGCCTCCCATGGAAAAATAATAGAGAGACGAGGGAGAAAGAGATCCTATAAGTTTTTTCTTGCAAAATTCCTCGCGAAACAAAGGAACAAGATGATGGATCCTTTTTCCCAAATCCTTTGAAGGTTGTCAACAATAATAGATGCATCTTCGTCAAGAAACCACTTTGGAGGTGTCACCCCCTTCAAGGTACACTTGTTAATTTTGATATTCCTATATTTGAAGCTCAAATAGATGTGAATGCTTTGGAAAAGTGGTTAAATATACTAGAAGGTTATTTCTCTATCAACAATTTTTCCAATAGGGAAAATATCACCTTTGCGTTGCTTAAGGAGGTCCCCATGCCAAACTTTGGTGGGTCAAGACTTACTGTGAGAAAAAATATAAAGAGGATTCTAAAATATTTGGGTCTAGCCCACTTGGGACTCTTTTATGGATGCCATCAAGAAACAATATTACCCCGTTGGAAACTATGATGACCAGTACACTAGATGGACCACAGTGCATCAAGAGAGGGACCAAATAGTCTTGGAGTTCACAAATACCTTCTGTACCTTGCGCACCAAGATGGGTATCAAAGACTCCAAACGACATCTAGTTCTAAAATACCATGGGTGCCTACATAGGTACATCCAAATAGAAATGAAGTTTTTAGACATCTCATCGTTAGGAACCTCTTATTGATATACTGTCAAAATCGAGCAAAAATTTAAGCAGAGGGATAAGTGGGAGTTTGTATCTTTGAATGCATTAGAAGCTAGGAGTAGGAATCCCCATCGCACAAAATGAAAGACAAAGAAAGGATGGACAAACATAGGACAACCAGTCTAAGCCATAAACAAAGAAGGGTAATGGGAAGACAAAGACAGATACTAGGAAGTGGTGTGAATTCCATAAAATCCCCTGGCACAACACCGATGAATGTCTCTCAAAGTAGTCATTGGTGGCCAAGATCAAAGCCTCAGAGTCAGATCTAGGCTTCGATCTGATTTAGAGTCAGATAAGGTGAAGCAGATCATTGATGCAGAACCCAGTGCAACAGACACTACCACCAATATCCAACCAAACTAACTAGAAAAGCCAAAGGAAGGTGAGTTCCTTTTTCACTTACAAATGTGGGTGAAGTTTGATCCACTACATTTCATTGTTGATAAAAGAAGCCAAAAGAGCATCATCTTAGCAGATTTTGTGACGCGGTTGGAGTTGCTGAAAACACCACATCCAAACCCATACAACATCAGGTGGCTTAGCCAAGGATAATATTTATGTGTCATCCAACAATGCCACCTTCCCTATGGCATCAAGCCCTTCAAGGATGAGGTATTGTCTGATGTTTCCCCACTTGAATTTTGTGATGTTCTTTTAGGCCAACCATATATGTGGAAACATGATGTTCTATATGAGTCTATACCTCATATGTCATTGTTATTGTGGCTGGAAAATTGTACATGATTCGAGAGGTAGCTCCACCTAACGCGATTTCTCTGATCTCAGCTAAGCAATGCAAGAAGATAATCTCCCAGACTGGGAAATTTTTCCTCTTCATGATTCTCTCTACACGGGGATCCTCTATGTAGCAGAAGAAAGTGGAAAAATTCGTGGAATAATATCAGGACATATTCATCTCACCTAGTGAGTTGCCTCTACACTGTCAGGTCAAGAATTCAATTGAGATAACCATTGGAATTCATTTCCTAATAGGCATGTGTATTGGTAATATCTTCTATAAAATGAGGAAATCAAGTGCTATATCCAAGAAATGCTCCAAAAATGGAACATTCGACCAACCTTTTCACCCTATGAAATCCCAATCGTGCTCATATAGAAGAAATATGGGACTTGGAAACTTTGTATTGATAACAAAGATCTGGAAAAAAATCACAGTGAGGAACCAGTACCCAATTCCAAAAATTGATGAGGGACAATTACTTTAGTAATATTCATCTGAAGCCCGGTTACCACCAGGTCCCCATAGAATAGACTGATGGATGGAATACCTCTTTCAATCCTAAAGAAGGTCTTTTTGAGTGGTTGGTCATGCGGTTTGGCTTGATGAATGTCCCAACCACCTTCATGAGGTTGATGGTTGAAATATTGCAACCCTTCACTAATTTATTTGTGGTTATATATCTAGATGACATCCTCGTCTTCAACAAGAGTTCGATAGAATACTTGTCACACATTCAACAATTTCTCCACACTTTATAGAAAGACAATTTATACGCTAACTTAGAGAAATCCTCCTTCGACATGAACAATTCCAATACCTCATATACATTGTAGATGAGCCTGGTTTGCATGTTGATCTAACCAAAATATAAGTCATTCATGACTTTCCAACCTCGGTAATACTAACCTATCTTCTGAGATTTTTAGGCTTTGCTGACTTCTATTACAAGTTTGCATTGGGGTTCTCCCATATTGCATGGGATCTCAAAAAAGTGACCAAGGGTGGTTTCAAAGCCAAATTTGTGACAGGAAAATCACAACTGAAAGATTTTGATGATCTGAAACATCACTTATAATCATCCCTCGTGCTCGCATTACCCAATCTACAACAACCATTTTAGATTGAGATTGATGCTTCCAATTATGTCATTGGTTTCCTTCTCACTCAACATGGTCATCCAATGGGATATGATAATGAGAAACTCTCAGATGCCATCTATAAGTAAACCACCTATGAAAAAAAAATGTATTCCATCGTACAATCATCACGCTAATGGAAGGATTACATTCTAGGGAAGGAGACAATCATCCATATGGATCACAAGCCTCTGTAGTTCATGCAGACACAAGACAAATTGCAGAATGACCACCATCAAAAGTGATCCACATACTTGTAGCAGTTTTACCTCAATATTAAGTATAATAAATGGAGCACCAATCATGTCATTGACTACCTCAACTGACCTCCAGTTGCAGTACTAACCACGATGCTCGACTCTTGTGGGAATGAGACCTCCGGGTGGTCCCAACTCTATGACAACAATCCTAACTTTTCTATAGCCTACTAGATGTTGGGAACAAGAATGATCATTACTGACATCCATCTTTATGATTGAATGTTATGCCATTTGGCTCATATCTTCTTTCCTTCAAGCGAGTGTGTGAATATAATTTGGGAATCCCACTACAGTTAGGTGGTAGGACACTTTGGTGTGGATAAGTTAGTGGTAGTACTACAAATTTATTTCTATTTATCAAAGCTTCGACAAGATATTAGTAAGTATATTAGATCCTACACTTCCTACTCCATTGGCAAGCCAGTCATTAAAAAACAAGTACTTTACACCCATCTTCCTATTCCTCATGAGCCCTGGGAATCCATCTCAATGGAATACAGTAAAATTTCCTCTTACATCCACACAAGAAGAATATTCCTGTGCTCGATATGAGGCCGACAAAGCCACCAAATTCATTGAAAAAATTCAAAACATCCACCAACAATTGTTGATTAATTGGGTTGGTTTTCATTGATGTCAATCCTTGAAGAAAGTCCAATAGAGAATTTCGGTAGCACAAAGGTTTGGGTAATGGACCCAAGTTTTTTGATGGATAATGGTATGAGTTTTGATATATTTTTAGGTAATACTATTATGTATGGATAATACATGTCATGCCATTTCCCATGGTATGTGGAACGCCACACAACTCCTCACGGTTAGAGAGTTATGTCCATGTGAAGTTGGAGAACCCTCATGAGTCATCTAGAAGCCCCAAAAGGTCAAAGTAGTCAAAGTGTTTGAAAAAGAAATTATTTAAATAATAAAGTTAATGGAGAACTCCCTAAAATAAGGAAAGTGGGATGCTACATGAAAGTATAAATAAGAGGCAAGGCTCTCTCATTTAATCACACTTGAACCTATTGAATAT
>JASDQU010101757.1:312790-362169 GCA_032191745.1 Picea mariana | reverse complement strand
TGAAAAATTTCCGCTTCTGAAGTCTCACTCCACTCCAATTGCATGTTTTGAAGACTGTGCGCTACTCTGCACGATGAGACAACTTGTTAGCCATACAATACTCTCCTGCGATTTTATTTTGATGTATGTAATATTGGTGCTCAATCTAGCTGAAGATCCTCTGTTGTTCCCTCCTGACATGTACATTCCTCCTCAGCTGGCAGGCGACTTCGTAGGGCATTTCTGCATTTTTTTAAGGCGGCCATGAGGGTCCATTATTACACAGACAATGTTTTGGTTTGGGGTTTTCCGGTTTCCAATGTATCTGACATTAAAAAAAAGAAAAAGACCGCTTGAGAACAGAAAGGGAGTAGTGAAGAGAAGAGGGGCCGGGCCGGGCCTTCAGGACGAGGTACCCCAGATAGAGTATGTCTCTTTTATGTAATGTGTACTTGCTTTCTTAGGGTTTTCTTCAGCTTTTCCTATGGCTTGCTTATTTATTCGGATAGGTTTTATCTAGGTTTTGCCACTGTGTTGTAAAAAGTGAGGATAGTGATCACTGGTTGCTATTCATGAATGTGTGTTGACATATCATCTTTATGTGTGTCACTTGAAACGATTTATTGGTAGTCTTTAAGGGGGAAAGATTTATTCTTCCCAAATGTTTTTGGATGATTAATTAATTTTCTTATTTTTAATGAGCTCTTAATCAATTAGACCAAAAGCAAATTTCAACCTAGATACACTAACAAGCAATTCACTTTCCCTTCTGATCATCCTCCATGCTACCTCCAATGAAGCCATCTGATCTCTAATAACATCCACCTTAATGTTTACTGACTCTTATATAATTTAAACATTATTTTTCTTTTTGGAGTCTCTCCTTCATATAGCGAGGCGAATAAATTAAGTCAAACTCTGATAAGATGCTTGGCTTCTTTACTTAGCTATGGCGTCCATGAAGGAGTATCTAAGTAAGAGTAACTGAAGTGTTCTCATATCATGCTTCTTCGAGCAATTTCCAAAACAAATAAATGTTGCGTTTGCCAATGGCTTTACCAATTTGGTTAAAACAATACAATAGTTTTTCATTCTTTAGTGCAAGTTGTGTAGTTTTAAAGAAATTCTGATGGGTGAAAGTTTTGGATAAAAAATCCAAAGAAAGTGAGTATTATGTAGTGTAGTTTGTTTAGCCATGTTTTTTCAAAGCATTTTCACATAAATTGCTCATTTTAAAGTGGTTTTCAATTGTTACAGAATTTGTACAATCACATAAAGTGTTTGAAATATATATGGATAAATTTATATGAAAATTTGAAGATATATGTAATTATTTTTGCTTTTATATATATTACTATAGTGTATCTAAAAAATAATGTGATTTGATGACATAATAATTATATTATTCTAATTCTATCCCATGTCTCTTCAGAGTTAATATGTTTGAATATTTAATTTGTGGTAACATTTTGATGAAATCTAATGGTATGACCATTGTATTTATATTTCTCATCTCAAGCATGTGTTATTAGCAATATTGAATTTATATGAGCTATTAGAATTTCCAAACTTGAATAAACATTGTTAGAATAAGGGGTGTGTTTCTTAGGAGACATGCATTTGAGCTTAGATCTTTTATAAATATGACCTAATTTTCTAGGAACTTGAGGGGTTTGAATAGGACTATGTTCTTGTCCATTTTCTAAGGAGTGAATAGCTGGAACAAGATAAATGAGGGAATGGAAGACTATTGATAATTCACATGAGGTTTTTAATTTAGAGGTCCCTATTCTTTTCAACTATGCCCATCCATTTTCTTTTCAAGTGTCCTTGCGTTTCTTAAGAAAGTCACTAAATTATCAAATTATAAAGGGTTTATTAGCATTTTCACGAGGTTGATGTTTTTCATAAGATATATTATCTTGCAAATTTGATGTTTTTCATAAGATGTATTATCTTGCAAATTTGAAAGTCATGTGATTGGTGATGTTTGTAATTATAATTGTTTTATTTAATTGTATTGTATCATATTAAAATAATGAATTTTTTGAATAAGTGTCCATAAATATTTTTTAATGCATGATATAGTAGAAATAAAAGATAAAGATAATAAAAAGTATATATAATATATGCCATTTGTATGAAGGGTTAGATCAATTGGTAGATTGTACTACGTCCACAATGTCCCAAGATCAAATATTGTTAGATCCTTTGGGGTTATTCGATCCACCTTCCATTTTAAAACTCTAGGAAAGAAAGGGAAGAGCTCCTCGAAGGCTGACATAGCTACCAATACCTAGTGTGTGTAGTTGGGGTCAGATTTTTACATAAAAGCATGTATAATAAATAACAAATATGATGATTTGAAGGATTTTAAAATCGCATTTTTTTGTTCTAAGGGAAATAATTCTAAGTGGGAAACTCGTTCCATTTAGAGAAATATCATTCTCGAGATGAATATTTGGAATTTCTATGGTTGCATCACCCTTATAATTCACACCAGGTTGTGAATTTGAAGGCATGCAATGTTTTAGAATATGGTCATATTCTCTATCTAGTTCATTGTCATTAAAATAATAAGGTCAAGCTGTATTTTCATTGGACTAGTATTTTTCTTAAGATGTACTATCATCCCAATATGAGTATCGTGGCACATCTACATGACGAGGAGAGGGGCATCAAAATATGGTAATGCATTTTGTTGATATTTGTATTTGTAATTGTTTTACCTGATTATGTTCACTAGTATGTTGTCAAAATCATAAATATCTTAAATAAGGACATAAGTATTTATTATTTGTTAATGTAATAGGAATAAAGAAAAAACAGTAAAGGGTGTGTATTTAAAACATTTCTCATTCTCAGTGAAAGGTGACCTTGTTTTGGATATGGAAAATTAGAAGTTAGGAACAAAAGGAGAAATCAAATGGAGGTGAAGGTGGATGTTCCTTTGATGATTAAGGTAAATTTTAAAAATGGTTACACCAATAGGCTTTTGGGGTTCTATGGTGGATGGGATGGATAGACCAAGGAAGGAGAAACAATTGGTCAAGAAAATAATCCACATAATGGAGAAAAAACAACTTCTATGACATTAAAACCGCTTAGAGATATTTGATGGAAATGGAGGTAGAGGCATATTTAATGCAAGGAATAGGGGATGGTCTAGTAGGGCCAGGTGCTCTTTGTCAATGACATATGAGGTGGTTTCTATAGGGATGCACATATTCCACAAGATCCCATACACACACATTCAATCTTTTCACCCTTCTCACATTTCAAAAAATTAACCTCTTCTATAAGGGAAACATATCCTCTATCGTTGGACAACAGTCTCCACTATTTTGAGCTAGGTCAAAATGGAATTCAACTTATTGAAGTAGAACTAAGAGGTTTTCAAATTTGAGGGTTTGAAATTCATATGGTATTCATTGGAAGGAGTACAATATTCGATGGCCATAGGATGATAACAAACTAGCATGTGGTAAAAATGAAACAAGGAGAAGTTAAACTCATCCTCAGAGATGATATTGTTTTCAAACAAATCAATCACTATTAAAAGATGACACTAGTTGGAAAATTCTATGGGGGTTATTTTTGTAGGGAACATTTGGTTAGTGGATTTGTAGGTAATGGAGGAAAATGTTAGGGTATGACACTATTTGGAAAATTCTATGGGGGTTATTTTTTGTAGGGAACATTTGATTAGTGGATTTGTAGGTTATGGAGGAAAATGTTAGGGTAGATACAATTATTCTACTTGTTGGTGAAATTATGAATTTCCTTAATTTTCAATTCAAAGGAAGATGCAAAATCTATTCAAAATTAGAATTGGTTTCCAAGTACTTCTTGGCGAAAGAATGAATTTCCTTAAGTTTAAATTCAAATAAAGATGCAAAATATATTCACAAATAGAATTGGTTTTCGAGTACTTGTTGGGAAAAGGATAAATTTCCTTAATTTTCAATTCAAAAGAAGATGCAAAATCTATTTGCACATAGAATTGATTTTGGAGTAATTTTTTGTATCTATCACTATAGGCATGGTTCCCTACCTTTGATTCTATTTAGGAAAATAATAATGTTCAACATGTCTGGATAAAATTATTGTTCTTATTTATGGTGTTATGGAATGAAATCCTTTGTAACTAATAGGTAACATACTTAGGCATTTCATTGGCATTGATGAAAGAAAACAATCACAATCCTCATGCCGTTGAAAGAGTCTTTGGGGAATTTGATTTGAGGGAAGGGTTGCCAAATTTGATGAATATTATGTCTGGGAAATGGTCAATTACCTAAATACTTGATCCACATGGACATCGATGGCCACCCACCTATTCCACTGGCTCAACATATAGTTTTCATTTTGGCAGTTCTTCTATAGTTTTTTTGGTCACAAACTTCTGGGGTTGTTTTGAGGCCCTAAACGACATTTTTTTACATGAAATCACCCACTAAATGTTAGAGGCCTATATTGAGCTGTTTGAAATGTGTACTCCTAAACTAGACCTGTTCTACGAGGTATCAAGCACCCAAAATCGAGATTCTATGCAAACATTACACCCTGGGGAAGTTGATGTATCAACTACCCCCATCAAGGCCCACAAATATTTTATCATTTCATCTTCCAGGGTAAGGGTTTTTTCATTTGCAATTGATGTTAAAAAGGTAATTGGAGCCTCATTGTAATCATCTTCTTACGAATGCGCATAATCATTACATCTTTTCTCAGAGATAAGCTACCACCATTCTAGCGATTTCATATCATTGTGTATTTCCTTTTAAATATCTACATATTTTAGTCTTTAATAGAAATTGAGTATTACTATATCTTTGTGTTCTTGTCTTATTTTGTGTTTCATTCCATTCCCTCATAAATCCACATCAATGGTATTAGAGTAGTCTGGTATTTTTCATTTCTTAGTGCACGTTCCTAACAAGGTCAGGGTATAGAGTGTTGGTTCTGGAGCTAGATTCTCTTGAGGAAAATTGATCGTGCCATCCCAAGTGGCCTCCCATGGAAAAATAATAGAGAGACGAGGGAGAAAGAGATCCTATAAGTTTTTTCTTGCAAAATTCCTCGCGAAACAAAGGAACAAGATGATGGATCCTTTTTCCCAAATCCTTTGAAGGTTGTCAACAATAATAGATGCATCTTCGTCAAGAAACCACTTTGGAGGTGTCACCCCCTTCAAGGTACACTTGTTAATTTTGATATTCCTATATTTGAAGCTCAAATAGATGTGAATGCTTTGGAAAAGTGGTTAAATATACTAGAAGGTTATTTCTCTATCAACAATTTTTCCAATAGGGAAAATATCACCTTTGCGTTGCTTAAGGAGGTCCCCATGCCAAACTTTGGTGGGTCAAGACTTACTGTGAGAAAAAATATAAAGAGGATTCTAAAATATTTGGGTCTAGCCCACTTGGGACTCTTTTATGGATGCCATCAAGAAACAATATTACCCCGTTGGAAACTATGATGACCAGTACACTAGATGGACCACAGTGCATCAAGAGAGGGACCAAATAGTCTTGGAGTTCACAAATACCTTCTGTACCTTGCGCACCAAGATGGGTATCAAAGACTCCAAACGACATCTAGTTCTAAAATACCATGGGTGCCTACATAGGTACATCCAAATAGAAATGAAGTTTTTAGACATCTCATCGTTAGGAACCTCTTATTGATATACTGTCAAAATCGAGCAAAAATTTAAGCAGAGGGATAAGTGGGAGTTTGTATCTTTGAATGCATTAGAAGCTAGGAGTAGGAATCCCCATCGCACAAAATGAAAGACAAAGAAAGGATGGACAAACATAGGACAACCAGTCTAAGCCATAAACAAAGAAGGGTAATGGGAAGACAAAGACAGATACTAGGAAGTGGTGTGAATTCCATAAAATCCCCTGGCACAACACCGATGAATGTCTCTCAAAGTAGTCATTGGTGGCCAAGATCAAAGCCTCAGAGTCAGATCTAGGCTTCGATCTGATTTAGAGTCAGATAAGGTGAAGCAGATCATTGATGCAGAACCCAGTGCAACAGACACTACCACCAATATCCAACCAAACTAACTAGAAAAGCCAAAGGAAGGTGAGTTCCTTTTTCACTTACAAATGTGGGTGAAGTTTGATCCACTACATTTCATTGTTGATAAAAGAAGCCAAAAGAGCATCATCTTAGCAGATTTTGTGACGCGGTTGGAGTTGCTGAAAACACCACATCCAAACCCATACAACATCAGGTGGCTTAGCCAAGGATAATATTTATGTGTCATCCAACAATGCCACCTTCCCTATGGCATCAAGCCCTTCAAGGATGAGGTATTGTCTGATGTTTCCCCACTTGAATTTTGTGATGTTCTTTTAGGCCAACCATATATGTGGAAACATGATGTTCTATATGAGTCTATACCTCATATGTCATTGTTATTGTGGCTGGAAAATTGTACATGATTCGAGAGGTAGCTCCACCTAACGCGATTTCTCTGATCTCAGCTAAGCAATGCAAGAAGATAATCTCCCAGACTGGGAAATTTTTCCTCTTCATGATTCTCTCTACACGGGGATCCTCTATGTAGCAGAAGAAAGTGGAAAAATTCGTGGAATAATATCAGGACATATTCATCTCACCTAGTGAGTTGCCTCTACACTGTCAGGTCAAGAATTCAATTGAGATAACCATTGGAATTCATTTCCTAATAGGCATGTGTATTGGTAATATCTTCTATAAAATGAGGAAATCAAGTGCTATATCCAAGAAATGCTCCAAAAATGGAACATTCGACCAACCTTTTCACCCTATGAAATCCCAATCGTGCTCATATAGAAGAAATATGGGACTTGGAAACTTTGTATTGATAACAAAGATCTGGAAAAAAATCACAGTGAGGAACCAGTACCCAATTCCAAAAATTGATGAGGGACAATTACTTTAGTAATATTCATCTGAAGCCCGGTTACCACCAGGTCCCCATAGAATAGACTGATGGATGGAATACCTCTTTCAATCCTAAAGAAGGTCTTTTTGAGTGGTTGGTCATGCGGTTTGGCTTGATGAATGTCCCAACCACCTTCATGAGGTTGATGGTTGAAATATTGCAACCCTTCACTAATTTATTTGTGGTTATATATCTAGATGACATCCTCGTCTTCAACAAGAGTTCGATAGAATACTTGTCACACATTCAACAATTTCTCCACACTTTATAGAAAGACAATTTATACGCTAACTTAGAGAAATCCTCCTTCGACATGAACAATTCCAATACCTCATATACATTGTAGATGAGCCTGGTTTGCATGTTGATCTAACCAAAATA
The DNA here is from genome assembly GCA_032191745.1 of Picea mariana. NCBI lineage: Eukaryota > Viridiplantae > Streptophyta > Pinopsida > Pinales > Pinaceae > Picea > Picea mariana. Next base: position 354,863 of record JASDQU010101757.1, on the reverse strand, counting down.
TAAGTCATTCATGACTTTCCAACCTCGGTAATACTAACCTATCTTCTGAGATTTTTAGGCTTTGCTGACTTCTATTACAAGTTTGCATTGGGGTTCTCCCATATTGCATGGGATCTCAAAAAAGTGACCAAGGGTGGTTTCAAAGCCAAATTTGTGACAGGAAAATCACAACTGAAAGATTTTGATGATCTGAAACATCACTTATAATCATCCCTCGTGCTCGCATTACCCAATCTACAACAACCATTTTAGATTGAGATTGATGCTTCCAATTATGTCATTGGTTTCCTTCTCACTCAACATGGTCATCCAATGGGATATGATAATGAGAAACTCTCAGATGCCATCTATAAGTAAACCACCTATGAAAAAAAAATGTATTCCATCGTACAATCATCACGCTAATGGAAGGATTACATTCTAGGGAAGGAGACAATCATCCATATGGATCACAAGCCTCTGTAGTTCATGCAGACACAAGACAAATTGCAGAATGACCACCATCAAAAGTGATCCACATACTTGTAGCAGTTTTACCTCAATATTAAGTATAATAAATGGAGCACCAATCATGTCATTGACTACCTCAACTGACCTCCAGTTGCAGTACTAACCACGATGCTCGACTCTTGTGGGAATGAGACCTCCGGGTGGTCCCAACTCTATGACAACAATCCTAACTTTTCTATAGCCTACTAGATGTTGGGAACAAGAATGATCATTACTGACATCCATCTTTATGATTGAATGTTATGCCATTTGGCTCATATCTTCTTTCCTTCAAGCGAGTGTGTGAATATAATTTGGGAATCCCACTACAGTTAGGTGGTAGGACACTTTGGTGTGGATAAGTTAGTGGTAGTACTACAAATTTATTTCTATTTATCAAAGCTTCGACAAGATATTAGTAAGTATATTAGATCCTACACTTCCTACTCCATTGGCAAGCCAGTCATTAAAAAACAAGTACTTTACACCCATCTTCCTATTCCTCATGAGCCCTGGGAATCCATCTCAATGGAATACAGTAAAATTTCCTCTTACATCCACACAAGAAGAATATTCCTGTGCTCGATATGAGGCCGACAAAGCCACCAAATTCATTGAAAAAATTCAAAACATCCACCAACAATTGTTGATTAATTGGGTTGGTTTTCATTGATGTCAATCCTTGAAGAAAGTCCAATAGAGAATTTCGGTAGCACAAAGGTTTGGGTAATGGACCCAAGTTTTTTGATGGATAATGGTATGAGTTTTGATATATTTTTAGGTAATACTATTATGTATGGATAATACATGTCATGCCATTTCCCATGGTATGTGGAACGCCACACAACTCCTCACGGTTAGAGAGTTATGTCCATGTGAAGTTGGAGAACCCTCATGAGTCATCTAGAAGCCCCAAAAGGTCAAAGTAGTCAAAGTGTTTGAAAAAGAAATTATTTAAATAATAAAGTTAATGGAGAACTCCCTAAAATAAGGAAAGTGGGATGCTACATGAAAGTATAAATAAGAGGCAAGGCTCTCTCATTTAATCACACTTGAACCTATTGAATATATGTTTTGTGAAAGGTTATTTGGGTAGGCATTATTTATAGATAAAAGTGCAGCAGGAAAAGTGTGGTAGAAAAAGTGGGGCAAGAAAAGTGCGGCAGAAAAAGTGCACAAGAAAAAGTGCGATAGGAAAACTGCAGCAGAAAAAGTGCGACAGAAAAATAGCGGCAGAAAAAGTGCGAAATAAAAATCGCGGAAGAAAAAGTGCAGCAGAAAAATCACGACAGAAAAAGTGCGGCAAAAAAATTGCGGCAACAACACGGTTGGGGTCTATTTATGAGAGATATGGGACATCTTGTTTGAGGTATGTTTTGTGAGATAGGGTTTATCTCTTGAGATGGTATTGGATGTTCAGTATTGTTGAATATTTTATTTGTTGAGGGATATAGTTGGTATTTTTTTTTTGATATTTGGCATATGGGTATTGGTCTTTTGGTTGTGATGTGTTGTTGAAGTTGTTGGTTTAGCTTGAGGCTACATAACAATGAGGTTGTGGCACATGGTTTGATGTAATGGTTTATGGTATTTGGTTTATGGATAGAGTGATGAATTGTTAGATAAATTTTGATGGTTATATTGGTGTATGTCTTTGGTATATGGTTGAGGTACAAGTTGGGTACATGATTGAGATAAGCAGTTGATGAGTTGGCACATACATGAGGTGTATAGTTGATGAGTTGACACATACATGAGGTGTATAGTTGATGATGTTGGTAGATATTGATGAGTCAAGGTTGATGCATGGTACATGTTGGTTCAGGTTATTGGTACAATTTGTTTGGTGCAGGTTGATTGGTACAGGTTGCTACAGGTTATTGGTACAGGTTGACAGTGGAAATGGTTGATTCAGTGACAGTGACATGTATATGGTGGAAGTGGTTGATTCAGTGACAGTGATAGGTTTTCTACATTTGACATTTATATTTTAGGGCGGTTGGATGGGGTAAGGATAGGTGGTTTTAGCCTCCTTTTGGTTGTAGCCAGAGAATTGGGGAGTTGAAGCTTCCCTTAGGTTGTAGCCTAAGAAACTAGGGGGTTGGATCCGCATTCCATTTGTAGTTAGAAAACAAAGGATGTTGGTGCTTCCAATGAATGTAATTCTTAAAGACATATAAGAAAAATCATTATGTGGTTTTCTCTCACTTTGGGTTTCCATGTAAAACACTGGTGTATTATGTATGTGTGTGATTTCTCATTTGTTCATTATTTATTTACTCTGAAACTATTGGATGATAATTCTACATTGATATAACACTTTCCTTTTATGGTGAAAAAGGATTAAATTACTCTATTATTGATTCACCCCCCCTCTCAATAATCCAACAATTGGTGTCAGAGCAGGTTCCTTCAGGAAACAATTTAACCATTGGAAGGAGATCATGGATTGTTTTGAGAATGGAGTATGAATGTTTAATGGTCATAATGGTTTTAAGTATGAGATGTGGAGTAGAAGGAGGGAAGTATTTTTACAGGCATAGGGACACTATATTTGGTTATCAGTTGTTACAGGATACGATAGTTCAAAAAGGGCAAAGACTGCAACCAAGAAGGAATTGAAGAAGAATAAAAAAATAGCGATGGATTTCATCTCGAAATGATTACCTAATCCGGTAAGAGAAAAGATTGGTAAATGTTCATCAACCAAAGAAATTTGGGATAAGTTACATGACATATATTCTTCACCCATCACAGATTTAGAAAATGCCAAAGAAGATGCAGATACAGATCAAGAATAATTATGTTCACCATGTCAAACTGATTCAGAATATGAAGAGTACAAAATCACCAGAGAATTGATTAGTGCTTTAGATGAACTAAGAGAAGAAAACAAGTCACTCAAGAAAGAATTGATGAAACAAAAGGAAAGTGTTCACATTTTTGAAGAATCCCAATAGGTCATCGAGAACTTAAGAACTCAGCTAGAAGAATCCAGAAATATCGAAGAAAATCTTGAATATCAAAATTAGTATTTGGAAGCCAACATAGAAGCACAGAAGGAAGAAGCAGAAATGAGAGAGAAGATATTGACAGATCATCTTAAGGAAAGAACTAACGATCTAAACCATCTTGAGGCAGAGTTTGGTCAAGAAGAGAAAGGACTTAAAGAAGAAATAATCACATTAAAAATTCAGCTTGAAGAAGCGAAAAGAACAGAATAAGTCATGAAGTCTCAGATAATGAAGAAAGAAGAAGAGGTTGAGAAGCTTGAAGAAGAAGTTGTCACATTGAGAAGTAAAATCATCAAGCTCAACAAGAAAATTAAAGAGACAGAAACATCCACATCAGTTATAGAGAATGAAGATAAGCACTCAAGGTTGCTAGAAAAGAAGAATTAAGAAAATAGAAAGAGTTATGCAGAAGTACTCAAAGTAAGGAATCATGGTCAACCAAAATCTAAGAAAATTGTTGAAGATACATCTTCAAGAAGACCATTCATGTTCAAGCCACAAAGAAGCTTCAATCATGATCATGATTAGTCAAGGCAGAAATTCAGAAGGACTATACCACAAAGAATATCATTCAGTCCCAAGTATGCAAATTTGTTTTATGGTCATTTTTTTTATTGTACTAATTTTGGACATAAGGTTGCAGATTGCAGGGATTATAAAATAAATGTTCAATAAAGAAGTGCATATGTGGCCCCACGTAACATTGAATGTTACAAATGTCATAACTATGGACACATATCTAGTGATTATAGAGGCACGATCGATACTTCCATGAAAGAGAACACTGATATCAGATATAATAAAGTATGGATAAGAAAACACGAAGAACAGGTGAACAAAGACCAGGTCCTAGAGATTGCAAGATTGGCAATAAAACGAGATGAAGAAAATTCTACAAAGAAAATGAAAGATGTCAGATACATAAAGGTTTGGAAAATAACTGAAAGAAAATAAGGAACAGGTTCAAGAGATTGTACTTTTAGGCATTGTAGTGAAAGATGAATCCACAGATAGAAAGAAAGAAGTCAGATCTTAGAGAGATGACGAATCTACCAATGAAGATGATGATGAATCTACCAATGAAGATGGTGATGAATACACATCAGATCAAGAATTGTTCTGAGCCACCCGGCTTAGAGACTCCTAGGTAATATGAATATTAGATAGGGGGAGTCTATGCGATAGCTATGACATACCAAAAAACCATCCTTTGAGATACTTGCAGAGTTTGAGAAGATAGATCCAGAGCAGTCAGTTAGCAGAAGTACAATTTGATGGATTAATCAAGACTTCATGATAGTATAGTGATAAATGGGTTAGCATTTTGGACAGTTGCACAAGTAGAGTCTTCGACGGTATGGACAAGAGCATGGATTCATAGATTGGTTAAGAGAGTGGTTAAAAGAGAAAGGAACATTATCATAATGGATGATGATTACATAGGAAATGGCTTGAACAATGCTAACGGATTCCAAATTGACATATATTTTTTGTACACATGGAGTGCATACAACAGTTCAAATTAAAATTAGAGTAATGCTCAGAAACAACAATGACAAATCTCCCTACGAGATATGGAAAGGAAGACCAGCAAATGTAAATCACTTTGGAGTATTTGGAAGCAAATGCTACATCAAAATAAAATATGGAAGAATGGGAAAGTTTGACTCTCGTCTAGACAAAGGACTACTTGTTGGTTACACAAGTACAAGGAAAGCATACAAGTGTTACAATTTGAGGTTGAACAAAGTCATGGAAAGAATCAATGTAACAATTGATGAAACAGGTGGACCAGAATTAAAGGAAGAAGAAAATGAATCAATGTAAAAACTTTATGAAGAAGAAGCAAAAGATGAAGAAGAAGTAGAAGGGGAAGATGAAGAGGATCAGACAGAAGTAGAAGAGAAAGTTTAACAAGTTCCTCCAAAGACACCTACAAATGAGTACAGAAGAATCATCCTCCATATCAGATTATCAGAAACAAAGATGCAAGAGTCGAGACTAGAAGAAGAATCTGTTCCCCAGAACAAACACACCTAGCACTCTCATCTATGATTGAACCAAACAGTTTTGAAGAGGCCAACAAGGATGAATTTGGAATAAGGCCATGGATTAAGAATTGGATTAAATACAGAAGAATGACAATTGGGAATTGGTTCCAAGACCAAAGAATAAGAATGTGATTGGCACAAAGTGGGTATTCAGAAATAAATTGAATGAATATGGATAGGTTACAAGGAACACAGCTAGATTGGTATGTAAAGTATACGCAAGGGTTGAAGGAATCGACTTTGAAGAGACATTTTCTCCAGTTTCCAGAATGGAAGCAATCTGATTGATCCTAGATTATGCATTCTCCAAGAATATTAAAGTGTATCAGATGGACGTGAAATCAACTTTTCTGATTAGGGAACTTGAAGAAGAAGTCTACATTGAACAACCAAAAGGATTTTAGTTGTCAGAGAACACATATTATGTGTGTAAATTGAAGAAGGCCTTGTATGGTCTAAAACAAGCTCCTAGAGCATGGTACTCTAGACTGGATAAATATCTACAACATGCAGGGTTTAGAAAATAAATTGCAAACAACGACCTATACATCAAGGTAACTAAAGATAGTATTTTATTAATTGAAGTTTATGTTGATGATATTATGTTTGGAAGTACTGATGACAGGTTAAGCTAGAAATTTGCAAAGGATATGCATAATGAATTTGAAATTTCATTACTTGGAGAGCTATCCTTCTTTCTGGGTCTTCATATACGTCAAAGCAACCAAGGAATTTTTATTTCTCAAACTAAGTATATCAAAGAAATGCTAAAGAGGTTCAGAATGGAATATTGAAAATGAGTTACCACTCCTATGAAAACTAGTTGCAAGTTGAGCAAAGATGATGATTCAAAGTCTACAGACCAAAGGAAATACAGGTCAATGATTGATAGCTTTCTATATGTCACAACATCCAGACCAGATGTAATGCATGCAGTTGGACAAGTGGCACGATTTCAAGCAACACCAAAGGAATCACATGTATTAGCAGTGAAGAGGATTTTCAGATATCTCAAAGGAACAAAAGAGTTTGGATTATGGTATCAAAAAATAAAGGATCTATCACTTATTTCCTACATAGATGCAGATTGGGCAGGTTGCATTGATGACGGACGAAGCACTAGTGGAGTAGAATTCTACTTGGGTGAGTGTTTAGTATCATGGTTAAGCAAGAAATAATCATCAATATCCTTATCTACAGCCGAGTTAAAGTATATTGTAGCAACAACATGTTGTACACAGGTTCTATGGATGAAACAAACTTTGACAGATATATAGGTTGAGTATGATGAGCCCATTCCAATCTATTGTGATAATACAAGCTCCATCAGTATCTCAAAGAACCCGGTGATTCACTCCAAGACGAAGCACATTCCAATAAAGTATCACTTTATATGGGAACAGGTTGCAGAGAAGAACATCAGAGTTGAATATCTGGGCCCAAAAGAACAAGTGACAAACATATTTACAAAACCTCTTCCCTGGGAAGCCTTTGAGTATCTTTGCCAGAGACTCGGAGTAATTTCTACTCCAAAATGAATGATTTTGAATGCTTATCTTATATGTCTTAGATTTACATGAGGAAGCACCATAAAGAGGACATTTCAGGTTGGGAGATCAGTTTCAGGAAGATTTCAATCAAGGGGAGTATCCCCAAGGGTAGTTCAGTTAGGGGGAGCATCTCCAGATGGAAATATACCTTTTCCATATATAACAAAGGGGGAGAGATTTATCAGATGCAGAACATAGAGGCATGGTTCCAGTGGGAGCGATGGTCAGAAGGGGAGCATGAGTGATATGACTTCAATATTGCATGAAATGACTTTAGTATTGCATCAAAGTGTTGCCATCAATGCCAAAGGGGGGTATTGTTGATTAATTGGGTTGGTTGTCATTGATGTCAACCCTTGAAGAAAGTCCGGTAGTGAATTTCAATAGCACAAAGGTTTAGGTAATGGACCCAATTTTGTTTGATGGATAATGGTATGAATTTTGATATATTTGTAGGTAAGAATATTTTAGATGGATAGTACATGTCATTCCATTTCCTATGGTATGTGGAACGTCACATAAATCCTCACGGTTAGTGAGTTATGGCCATGTGAAGTTGGAGAACCCTCATGAGTCATCTAGAAGCCCCAAAAGGTCAAAGTAGTCAAAGTGTTTGCAAAAGAAATTATTTAAATAATAAAGTTAATGGAGAACTCCCTAAAATAAGGAAAGTGGGATGCTACATGAAAGTATAAATAAGAGGCAAGGATCTCTCATTTAATCACACTTGAACCTATTGAATATCATTGAATATTTATTTTGTGAAAGGTTATTTGTGCAGGTATTATTGATAGAGAAAAATGTGGTAGAAAAAGTGTGATAGAAAAATCGTGGAAGAAAAATCATGACAGAAAATGTGCGATAGAAAAATCGTGGAAGAAAAAGTGTGGCAGAAAAAGTGCAGTAGAAAAATCACGGCAGAAAAATCACGGTAGAAAAAGTGTGGAGGAAACATCGTGGCAGAAAAAGTGCGGTAGAAAAATTGCGGCAACAACATGGTTGAGGTCTATTTATGATAGATATGACACATCTTGTTTGAGGTATGTTTTGTGAGCTAGGGATTATCTCTTGAGATAGTATTGGATGTTCAGTATTGCTGCATATATTAGATTTGTTGAGGGATACAGTTGGTATTTTGTTGTTGGTATTTGGCATATGGGTATTGGTCTTTTGGTTGTGATGTGTTGATGAAGTTGTTGGTTTATCTTGAGGCTACATAGCAGTGAGGTTGTGGCACATGGTTTGATGTAAGGGTTTATGCTATTTGTTTTATGGATAGAGTGATGAATTGTTAGATAACTTTTGATGGTTATATTGGTGTATGTCTTTAGTATATGGTTGAGGTACATGGTTGAGATAAGTATTTGATGAGTTGGCACATACATGAGGTGTATATTTGATGAGTTGGAACATACATGAGGTGTATAGTTGATGTTTTTGGTACACCTTGATGAGTCAAGGTTGATGCATGTTTGATGCATGGTACATGTTGGTTCAGGTTATTGGTACAAGTTGTTTGGTGCAAGTTGATTGGTACAGGTTGTTACATGCTATTGGTATAGGTTGATAGTGACAGGTTGATAGTGGTAGTGGTTGATTCAGTGAAAGTGACAGGTTGAAGGTGGCAGTGGTTGATTCAGTGACAGTGACAGGTTGTCTACATTTGGAATTTATATTTCAGGGCGGTTGGACGGGGCAAGGATAGGTGATTGTAGCCACCTTTCAGTTGTAGCTAGAGAACTTAGGGGGTTGTAGCCTCCTTCTGGTTGTAGCTAGAGAATTGGGGAGTTGGAGCTTCCCTTAGGTTGTAGCCTAAGAAACTAGGGGGTTGAAGCCTCCTTCTAGTTGCAGCTAGAAAAAAAAGGAAGTTTGTGCTTCCAATGAATGTAATTCTTAAAGACATATAAGAAAAAACATTCTGTGGTTTTCTCCTTCTTTGGGTTTCCGCGTAAAACACTAGTGTACTGTGTATGTGTGTGATTTCTCATTTTTTCATTGTTTATTTACTATGAAACTATTGGATGATAATGCTACATTGATATAACACTTGCATTTTATGGTGCAAAGGGATTAAATTGCTCTATTACTGATTCATCCCCCCTCTAAGTAATCCAACACATGTCCATGATATTTTGTAGAAAGTCAATGCTAAGTACAAGCAATGCCATGATCAGAATCGATTTCCCACAAGTTTCAGGTAGGCCACAAGGTTTGGTTACATTTGTAGAAAGTGCACCTTACATGACCCCATCAAAAGCTACATGAAATTCTCTATGGACCTTACACCATCACCAAGGTTGTGGGTGATAACTATTTTGAGTTAATTATTCCCTCCTTCCTTGGATTACACCCAGTATTGAATGTGGACCTCCTTCAGCCATATTTTCCACCACTATTGGACACATCATAGGTGGTAGAAAAAATGACACCTACAAAGTTCAATCCTGAATGCATGGAACATACAACCATTGATTGAATCATGGAAACACATGTTAAGGGAACATGCCAACATAATATTAAACTCTATTAGGTTTTCAAAGTAGTGAAGCTACTGCACCAAGGAAAGTGGCTCACCAAGCATCAACTTTAAGAGAAGTTTCACCATTTGATAAAGGAACTCAATGCAATGGAGACCTTTTCCACCTAAGAGGGGAGGAATAATCTAGGTGGGCATCTGCTTTTGCCCACATATTCCACTGCCCAACATACAGTTTCCAATTTGGTAACTTTTCTATAGTTTTTTGGGTCCCAAACTTTTGGGGTTGTTTGGAGGCCCTAAATAACATATTTGTTTACTTGGTAGTGCCCAAAAGATGTCAAAGGATCGTATTGGACTATTCAAAATTCGTACTCCTCAACTAGACCTTTTTGAAGAGGTATAAAGAACTCCAAACGAAGATCGTATGGAAAATTTACTCCCTAGGGAAGTTGACATATCAACTACCCCCATCAGGGCCCACAAAGCTTTTGGAGTTTCATCTTCCAGGGTTAGGGTTTTGTATGTTTAGGGTTTTCTCATTTATTCTTGATGTTAAAAATGACTTTGTAGCCTCATGTTACATAAGACTAAGTCTTGTGGCTATGGGTCAGGGCCACAACATAGTGGTGCCCTAAAAGACTTCTCTCAGACTCAAACTAGGTAATTAATTAGAAATAACTACTTGCAATAACTAACTTTCAAAGGATAGGAAAGATAACATACCTGGAAACCAACTTTTGAAGTTGATCCTGCTCAAGAAATTTCACTCCAAAATTATTACACAACAATCCTATGAAACTCCTGCAAACAAAGAAGCATGCAACTACAAATAGGTAGTTATATGCTAATTAACTAGACATGATCATTTACATTTGGATAATATATTTAGAGAAATAAATAAAATAATCTCATTAAAATCATGATTCAACAAATATAAATGGACAAGAATGAAACATATTTTATTAATAATATCATTGAAGTTGGTTACAACCTGTAACTATTGCACCACGGTCCTGAAACTAGGCTCCAAGTTCCTCCACCCAAAGCCATATATGACAAGAACAACCTCCAAAGATTTGTGTTCCAATGAGTCTAAGGAAACAATGTCTTTCTTCCTGACAAGATAGGGGGAATAACAAATCCTTAAAAAAAGGGTTCTCAGGGGGGCAGGATAATCTCATATGCAAGGGGAAAAGGGGACTTGTAGGGCTATAAGGAAAATGCCAGCATAAAGGTGAATTTATTTTTTATATTTTTCCTCCATCCCAAGGTGCTCTTTTATACTCCCTTTTGACATTTAGAGTAGTTATGAACGAGATACAAGAGGTCAAGAACCTAGGGAACCTGTCAAATCTACCTGAAATATCAAGATTTATTACTATTTTTGAGCCAATTAAACATGTACGTGGGTTGCTAACTAGCAGGTCATGTATGTACACGAATTGGATTAAAGAGAGTGGCATACATTAAGAAAAAAAATACTTTTTAAGATGTTTTTAGGGAGGAAAATGGGGATTTGTCTCCTACATGTAGGGGAAAGGATGTAATTGAGGCCAATGATCTATCATGAGCATATGTGGTGTCAAATTATGTTATAAAATATTCCCCCTAATATGTGAGGTTAGAAGAGGAACTAATGGACAAAATACATTATAAATAGTCATGATATTGTGGAGGGGGCATTGGGTAGGAGTAGTTGAAGACCAATCCTAGAATAGTACCTACAACACAAAAAAGGAAGATACTCTCTTCTCAAGTCAGGCATTTCCATGCTTGAGTGTGATATAAGCATGGCCACCAAATCAAGTACACTGCAGATCCATGAGTAATGAAAGAATAACTAATATCCATGGCTAAGAAAACTACACACAATGGGTCCATGTGATATATATAGAAGTAGAAATCATGGCCATGAGAAAAATACATAGTGGATCCATGTAAAAATGTAGATCATAGCCACGAATGGATACACAACAGAGCTATGTCTTGGAATCAAAATAGAGGATAGTTGGAACCAATGGAGTGAAAAAATTGATCCTATGCAAGTACCAATGTCGAAGGGGATGGTACAATCAATAGAATTTGGTTAGGAGAACAAAATATTTGATGCTCGTAATTCACCAGAAGTCTTCAAATCAAGCCATCGTGGTAGGAGTCTACACTATGTGAATAGATGTGTTGGATTCGAAGACAGTGAAAAACTGTTTAATTATTGTTCATTGATGTATACCATTAACAAACATGATATAACCCATCGATAGTGATAATGGGTGCCAAGGTACCTAGTACAATATAAAAGTGTAAATAAAGATGTTGATGTTGAACACCTGATAGAAGTTATCGATCAGGGAAAATTGATGTATTCCCACTGTCAATAAAAACAGAAACTTCCACTGATGACGACAAGCCCCAAGGTACTAAAAATCACTCTAGATCCCTATCACAGAGCAAGATGTGTTGAATTCGATAGGAAGCGATCCGCTGGAAGGAAGGAATGAAGGCATCATCCATCATCCAACACGAGTATTAGTAGAAGTACCAATATTTAGAAGGACTTAGATGAACAAATTGAAAGGACCAAACCGAGGTACAAATCCGACATGTACCAGATGGAATAACACACGAAAAAGACTCTTTGAATAGCAGTCAGTGATGGAGACTACAAAAAATATGATGAATCCACCAATGGGGTTAAATGGAAACCAATGTATCACATGAATCCTTATGTGTGATAATGGTTGTTGACTTCAAACACAAGGGAAAATGCCCAGTCAGTGACCAATGATGGTTTGTCATCTACTGAGCATAAGATTACCTATCAATGATGTAAATAGAACAAGGGTGAAACTCTAGGTCATACTCTCAAATAAATGTGTCGTATTCAATAAGAACAGACCCGCCAACAATAATTCAATGGGTACCTTCTATACTATCACGAGTGAAATACAAATATACTTGTGAAACTAAGAAGTACTTGATTGACATGGGAAGGTGACTTAAAAATTCAAGGTTTCTATAGAGTGGCCGACATATGTTAAATTCCCTTGAGCATAAACATGACACAAAATGTGACTTGGGAAATGTTGACTAGAGGAATAACCATCATGAGGATATTATCAAAGGAGAAACCTGAGCTAAAGTCAAAATATGATGGTGATTATCAGATGAACGTTTATCAATAGTGATGATACTTCCATTGTGAGGAAAATGCATCACACAAAAAAGTGTAGACACCACAACATTCATAACATTAACATAATCACGCCCAATAAGCATATTCAATTATAAAGGGCCAGACATCACTAACAGATCAACTAGGATAATATTCCCACCTAATGTGATATGAAACTGAGGAAGAATACCCAAACATTCTCTAGGTATTCTATTGAAAGCCAACAACTCAGTGGTAGATGAAACAAGCTTGGGAGAAACCAAAGATTTCCAAGCCGAGGAGGATAAAATAGTTGTAGAGGATCCTTCATCCAAAATAAATTGGTAAATTCCCACTGAATTAACTTTAAAACTTATTTGGAAAGTGTTGAGCACTCAACACATCCTAAAAAGTCTATGTCAAATTTCACTTTTTGGGTACCACTTGATCTCTTGTGAATGTCTAATTCGATCTTAGTATGAAAATGTTTCCTTTCCTCATCTTCTTTTCTTCATTTTAAGTTTTTTAGAGTTGCTCGGGCATGCGAAAATCATCATGAATTAACAAAGACTAACATTTAATTAAAGAACTGAAAACCAAAACTTCTCCCTAACGCACTAAAGGAATTCGACATCAGGAAGGATTAGAGATGACACATTTCGCCCGCGAGGACCAAAGTAGCCGAGCCCCAACCTCCATCATCTTCGACAGACGGGAGTCTTAATTACACGACAGGTGCTATGCAAGAATATTGTCGATGACCGACCCTCATTGGTATCAGGAAGAAACAAGGAGAGTAAGCGTCGTGTGAGTAAAGGAAGGATATCGCCGATCACCGACTGCTGAAATGTTTTCAGCATCAGGGATTTACGAAGATGTAACCTGTGAAGAAACTACGTGCTTGAATAGATCCCCGATCGCCGATACCCGATACTCATCGACATCGGTCACCTAATTTTTATGTTACCGCCCACGTCGTGCATCGAAACCCATCGGCGTTGGAAGTTTTCTAAGGAGGGTACCAACGGAAACATATGCAAGGTGTTGCCAATTCCCGACCTGTCCATTGAGAAATGTGACGTGATGGGATGTTTTAGCTCTAAGATACTCTATATACAACGCATTTAAAATGTTAATTAATTCCAGTATCATGCATTAGTTGATAATTCATGAGTAAATCAAAAGGACCATTTAAGCTTCTCGATACAATGCATCTCCCTCCGCGCCTCTGCCGTCAACCAACGTATAATTTATTTGCAGAGATTCGACAGTAGGTTGTTTTGAATTGCATCCATTACTTGTATTAACTAGTTGATACGAATGGTAGGATATCTCCTGTTATATTCTTTTGAGTCATTGTGTATGAGCTCATTCTACGTGCAAAGAACTTTGGAGCACCCAGAGGAGAAAGACGAGCGATCCAGAGAAAGATTCCAAGGTCCAGTGAGTATTGAAACAACAATTTTAGCAAGCACTATAGGTATGTACCAACTTGTGGGTGTTTTACACATCAATTCATATGTTTTCATCCAACGTTGCTTTGTACACATGTCTAAAGGATTGTTTTCAATTTCAGGAACAATGCCTCTGAAGAAAAACACCACCAAGAAATCCCCAAGAGCGCCAAAACTACAAGAACGAGAGGTGGGAGAAGGTTCCTCCCCAACAGTTGCAAGGCAATTGGAATTTGATCCAAAGTCGGTGCCCCTCATCAAGACAACCACCAAGAAGGCCTTCGTCCAACCCTCGGCCTTTGGATACACATAGGCGAACATTGGGACCAAGACAATCTTCCCTCGCTGGGAATAAATGTTTAAGAAAATCAAGCGAGAGGAACTCCCTGAATACACCCCGCACAACGATCTTGATACGAGAAGACTCGACGATGAAGTTCTCTCGAATTTTCGCAAGGCTTATCTTCACATGGTGGAAAGAAAGACTCTGGTATTCCCCTACATCGAACTCTTGAAATGGCTTATTGATCACACTGATGCACATAGGTGTTTAACTAACGACGACAATTGCAGATGCGTCAGGGTTTTCCTCCCAGTAGAAGTTAATAATTACTACAAGATTAGGGAGTCGGGGGAACGTTTGAACACTAATTTTGTTTTGAGTTTCTATTAGAAGCATGACACCAACAATATTATGGTGTGCTGGTTGAGAGAGGATAAAAATTTCAGCAATTGGACCTCTGGTTGGTACCCGACAGTCAACCTCAGATAGCCTTACATATATCTAATGGCCCTCCTCTGCTGATTGCATGGGGAGAAAGACAGCGCCAGATTGTCGGAGGCTTGGATGCCTCTTGCTTATACGGTATCCTTTTCTGGAATAGGTTTTAACTGGGGTGAAATCATCTCTAAACAACTGAGCAGTTGCATACAACAAGATTAGACGCCAAAAGAGGGAGAAACCCCTTCCTTCTACATGGATTCTTATCTACTAGATGTCATCTACGCCAAGAATGACTTTGTCGAAATGAACTTGAGATGGCATGCCTCTGAGCTCCCGGTCCATGTATACTTCGACATCTTATGGGAAAACAGGTACAAGAAATCCTATTCTCTCATCTGTGACCAGTTTGTCACACGCATTTATTCTTTGTTATTCAAGAAAGAGTTCCCAAGGATGTTGGATGAAGCCAAAAGTGTTGTATCGAAAGTAAGAAACTGGTATCTAGATGAGTACGAGACCTACATCAGGGTTTTTAGTGCCACAAGGGCACCCCATCTGTTACCTATATATGTCCCCGATCAATTAGTATTAGGGGAAATTTGTTATCAGACCATTTTGCAAGGCTAAAATGGCACTTTAGTGAAGGACAAGAAGCGAGCCTTCATACCTTATGGGTTTCATATTGGATTCTACATGGTCAAAGACATCGCGTAGGCCAAGCAAGAAGGGTTAAGTCAATTGGAATTCTGATTCCAGACTAGGCATTTCCGCAAGCACGATACCAAGGGTCTGGTCTTGAAACATGTATCACAGGTATCATCCTGTTGGCCTTATGCCCATGACCGGTTTGAGGATGAAATTTTAACTGAAAATGCTCAAGACTGGGATGAGTTGGTGGCAAGGATGAGTGATCTTAAAGAAACCAGGTTCAAGGCCATAAGTTGGGAGGAGAAAACAATGACCTTGGAACAATCGGCTCAAGAGATCCTCAGGGCCAGAGAAGAAAGGATATCATCTTAACCATTTGAAGCAGTGGAAGCCCCTCAAGAAGCCATCCAAATAGCAGAGATTTCCTAGGTAACCCTGGCACAGAACATGAATTTTCCCAAGGTTTAGAGTGTGTAGGAGAGAGGGATGCTTATGTATTAACACACCCTGCAAATGATGGGTCTGATGTAGGATATCCCGAACTCCATCAGGGTGCCAAGGTTTCCAACCGATAGTCCAGAATAAAGCCCGACAGAGCCAAGAGACCCTAGTTTCATAAACCTTGGTAACACTAAGGGGTCAGATGACCCTGAATCCACAATACCACTGGCCTTCGCTGACAGGCACGACGACTCAACCATAGATAGGATTGGTATCAATAGAAACAAATACGCCTAACCCTCTGACCAAGTTCATAAATGTATATAGTGATGATGAGATACTGGAGGCATCTCAAAAGACCCCTGTGCATGTCCAAGAAAAAAAGGGACTTGAGAAGACTTATTCTCCTGAGTCCGAGGTCCAAACCCAGGAGGTCCCACAAAGGGAAATATAATCTGAAAGTGGCCTCAAAATGAAGAGACCTGATGCATCATAAATCAGAGTAGATAATCCAAAGGACGAGCCCGAACTGGATGAGCCAAAGGAATGATCCCCGCAAAAGGAAATCATTGATTCAATGACCAACAAGAAAGTAAGTAACAAGTTTGTGCCCCATGTCCCTACTCCAGTCAATACTCAGGTCCCTGACAAGCAACAAGTAGAGTCTGAGCCCTCAGAACACAATGAGGGAGTACAAGAACCCGACCTTGAACAAGTATACACAGTCAATAACCTGGGAAACACACTCACATGGGGTGATCAGTAGATACCTAAGCCGGTATATGAGGTAGCAGATATCTATGCAATCTCTTACAATCAAAAAAGAAATGCCATCGTCAAAAGAAGCACGAAGAAGAGGAGGATCACGTTGGACCACTCCATCCTCATCACTACAGAGGAGAATTTGATAAACACCGCTGATGCCCGAACATTGGAGCTTCTCGGTGTGGGGATGGTGCTCCCAAATCCCACCTTGGATAGGACTAAAGAAGACGAAAAGGATTTGGCCATCGCCCGGAAGGAACTAGAACATTTACGCCACCTGGATGAGTACTACCAGGGAGCCACCCAGACCACAGTATATCTGAGAAGCAAGTTCGAAGAAGCTTACAAACAATTCACAAAAGAGTGGCACCTTTTTATAGAAAAAATATTTGAGTTCCAGGAGGACACTCTCATGGCGCTCACAACATGAAAAGACATGGAGCGATGGTATGAAAGGGTGCAATAAGTAGTAGAAAGACTCGAGTACATCGATGTAGTCTAGCAGGGCCGAGACAAAGAAGAACATGGAATTCAAATGTTAGGCAAAAGAAGTCTTAATTGCATGAAGTGATCAACTGAGTATTGGGCTAAGATGTTTCAGGACCCACATCGAGAAATTCAAAAGAAATGGGTTAGATGAGAGAAACACTGGGGAAAAATCAACAAAGTAATGAAGGATATTAGACTCCCCGATTTGAACGACCCCGACAACTTCATAGACTTATGTGACATAATCGGATCACATGCCAAGAAGGATTCAGTATGGGCCGAAGAGCTAGCCAAGGTGACCGATGCATCGCCAGGACAAGTGAAAATATTTATGGAACATCCGATGAAGGTTCAAACCGTGCTACAGTAGTTAAACACCAGTCTAGTGAAGTATTGAGCGAATGCGGTGGAGATCAGAGGATTCTACGCAGCTTCGATGGAACAACACATATTTCCATTGGCCCAAACTTGCGAAGAGATGGTTATCAGCTGGTCTGAGTATGAGAGAAGTCACCCTTTTCAAGAGATATCTCAGGTTGACGGTTAAAGAAAATGTTAGAAGAGGACGCCACGTGGTGAATTTTGGTTTGCTTAAAATGCACTTAGCCATTATTTTCAGTTGAATTTTACATTATAAATAAAGACATCGACCAATTAGTTAGAGGTCGATGGTTGTTGCAAGAACTCTTTCTTTATGGTTATTAAGAATTATTTTGAAGCCGCTTCGAATTAATAAGTCCTTCTGGACCTGAGACAAGTTATTTTCATCAAATGCATGTATGATTGGACTAGGGATGATTTTAAGGATGGAAAATTATTTTAAAATGTAGAAACCTTGGAGAATCTTACTAATCCTTCATATGCCAACTATAAATGTTTGGCGATATTTTTATAAAAATATTCAAATTTCTAAGGATTTTATTTAGTTTTTATAAAATTTTGGCAATTTTTAAGGTAAAACAATTTTATCCTATAGAATTTGGGAGAATCATTTTTAAAATAGCGAATCTCATTTTTGGAAAAACCATAGAAAATTAGCCCATGAGCGAAATTTAGCCTCTAAAATCATCCCTAGATTGGACGTGGAGAAGAACTATTTCCTATCATGTTTCATGAATGATGTTGTAATGAGTAAGAGTAGTTAATTATGTTGTCAAGTTATCTGGTGCAACGTTTTGTTGTTCTTTGCTTTAATGATGAAGATGAATCGTTGTGTTATTATGTGATGAATGGTTCTGGTAGATGAATTATTTTTCTTGCCATTATCTCATTTCATATGTGTTTTCTTTCTGGTAGTTAGTATCTCAGACAGTAATTGGATGCTCACATGGTTAATGTATTAGTACTAGGCCTGTGGTATAAAATTGTCGTTTGCATGCTTGAGCAACGGGTTATCCCAAGTTCAACCTCTTCCCCTTAGTTAAGCTTAATTCCAGTTTTGTTGACAAGTTGGTTTATACCGGCTTACATCTCATATCGGTCCCACCCAAGAGAAAATATATAAAATTCCAAACTGAAGGAAGATCCTTCACAAGAAAAAGCGAATCCTATCGATAATTTGGCCGGATCGCAAGATATGGAGAACCATTCCATTGTTAAATGCTACAGAGTCTAATTAGGCCTCAGTGGCGGGTTTGGTTCCTACTGTTGAATCAAGGGATTTTAGACCCATCAACAGAAAGGTTCAAAATAAGGAAGATGAGACTCAACAAGATCATTCCAATCAAATGAAACCATCCCAAGAATTGGAGGGGGCATACTTGAAGAGAGTGGATTTCCCCTTTGTTAAGAAGGTACTAAACCATAAATGCTAAAGACATAGTCTAAAGATGAAACAATCCTCAAAATAAGAGTGGCATTAATCTAATATTGCATCGGTAAGACCACCTTCATAGACTAATAAATCTCCAAGAGAAGAGTGAGATCAGTAGAAGATTGCATCGACGAGAACACTTCATCAACCAATGATTGAAAAGATTGTTGGGAAACCCGATGTGAATCAAAAATAGAAGGGACTTCAGACAAGGACCACATTCTTTGTACCACGACAACAGAAAGGCACAAATGAGTAAGGTGATATCCCTTGCAAAGCTTACAAGGGAGCTTGGGCTTACATCCTATTCGTGTAGGATGTTTTCAACAATATCTATTCCCCCAACATAACTTGTAGTGCTTGGTGGGTTACCCCCTGCATGACTATCATAGGTTGAGTGCTGGTCTCCAACATGATTCATAGACATCGGTGAATTTTGTCCAGTATAACTAGCAGTGACTAGACTCATGTTTCCAACATGACTAGCAACCAATGGTTTCTTGTATTCAACATGAATCACAAAGGTTGTTGAGATAACTCCAACATTACTAGAAGAAGTTGGTTTTGTTCTCCCATCATGAATTATAGAGGTTGGTTTCTTGTATTCAACATGACTTGCAGAGTTTGTTGACATAGCTCCAACATGACTAGCAAAGGTTGGTATCGAGTCTCCAACATGACTCGTAGAGGTTGGTGAACTATTTCCTATATGACTTGCATAGTCTAGTGGCACGTCTCCAACATGACTAGTAGAGGTTGGCAACTTCTTCTTCTTACTCTTCCTCTTCCTATTCCTTTTATACTTCTAGTTACTAGTAGCTATACTTTCACTATTAGAGGGAGAAGGAGGAGAAGTAGACTTCATTGATGTTGAAGTTAAAGGAAAAACATCCATTCGATGCCTATAACATAAGGTGATTATTTGAGAAGCATCAAGAGAATTTGGGACATTCATAGTGGTCCATAACCAAAATGGTAGCCCAACATTCAACCCAACAATGTTCAAAGTGGCCATCAAGGGGGTACCAATGTCTCCAAAGAACGAAAAATCACAAGAACCCCATTTAGGAGGGGTCCCATGGTTGGTATCATTAATAAATTTAGACATGACGTTCTTATGCATAGGTTTTTCCCTTGCGGGATGTCTAAAAAAGTCTCACACATTGACTCTGGTGAACCAGTTGTATAAAAAACCACGCCTTCTAGGAGGTGGCTCCATGCTTTCAAGAGGAATAACAAGGGTCCTTCCCAACCAATGGAGTGGTTGGTCGACCATGTTGAATCAACAATCCAAAAGTGGTGATACAAACACAACCTAAGGCTAACTATGCAAAGAATCACTCCGCTAAAAATCCCTAAGATAAACATTGCAAACAAACAACTTTTCCAAAACTTCAACCCAGGTGGATAAGGTCCCGAGTCCAAAGCAATCAAAAAGTGGAAAAGGACCTTCCAAATACTGGCACGGGTTGATCAAGTCCCAAGACCGATGAATGAAGGAGAGAGAAGAAGTTACTCCGACCTCCACTTGTCATCCCTACCCAGTGCAAGTAACCCTCGTTTCATAGAGAACCCTCTAGGGGTACATATAGTTTGATACGACGTCTGCCTCAGGTACCATGGGAAACCCCCTATAGTCACCTTTGAGATACCTAAGAAAAGAAACTAAGGATACCAA
The DNA here is from genome assembly GCA_032191745.1 of Picea mariana. Lineage (NCBI taxonomy): Eukaryota > Viridiplantae > Streptophyta > Pinopsida > Pinales > Pinaceae > Picea > Picea mariana. The sequence goes on along the minus strand of JASDQU010101757.1, from coordinate 334,117 downwards.
CTCACATTCAACATATGGGGGAACAATCAATAGTCGGGATTGAACGTATGGACATGGTAACAAATCCCGAAGCCTCAAAAGAATTGCCTCTCAGGGAGGCATGGGAACTAACAAAACCCCCAAAATACGATATCTCTACAAAACTTGGTCAAGCTTTGGAGGGGATATATCCTTTAATATTCCTTATGCGACCTTGTGTTTGTCTCCTATGTGAGAGGAGTTTCTCGGAAATTCCTATATGACAGTAGGGTTTTACTCTCCCTAACTTAGACTCCTATGTTTATTTACTGACCTTGGAGAGTTATCTCTCCAATCCTAATCCAAGGCCCTAACACTAAACTTGTTTATGAACCCTAGAAACAATGTCTAGTATGTTTTAAGTTTAGTGTTCATTTGTTTCGTTGTTTTAAATCAAAGGATATGGAAGTGAAATTAATGTTGTTTGAGAATGTTATCACCATTAAAATTTTATGTGAAATCAATATTTCAGGACTTAGTGAGGAGCTAAATTGGTTTGGAATCCTAATAAATCAAGGAAGGAGATAAATCTGGTAGGAAGAGGCTAAATATGGTGGGGGTGCTAAGGTGATGGGACCTGATAAGTCGCAGATCATGAGCTCTCCATATCTACGGTCGAGGATCATTTCAGGGGGAGAATCTACATGGAGGATAATTTCAGAAAGCGAGCCGAAATCTAAACCATGGTTTTCGGTCGAGACCACGTGGCACCACCAGGTGCATTTCGGGGTGAAAAGCGGGTTGCCCCAAACCACTTCTTCACACCCCCTAAATTTGGAAAAGGTATAAAAGGGCATTGGTTATTTATTTTATTACTATTTTGAATGTTGGACCATTTAAAAACTTGCCGCAACCACCCTCATTCAACTGTATCTCAATATTATGCCTATTGCATGCCATTTCCACTCATATCCAAGAATTTTTCATCACGTCCATGGATCTTATCATAACTTCAGTAACATAACAAGACCCCGTGGTGAATGACGAAGCCCTAATTGACCGAGATTCAAACGYCTTTGATACTGAAATCACCATTTCTCCATCTCTGTGTCCAGGAAAAAGATGTTCGACAATGTAGGAAGGCGTATACCATTCCTTGAAGTAGTCCAGGCCACTATAGTCCCTTATGATGTTGAAATCTCTTTCCCCTTTCCAAAATTTATAGGTTGGTGTGACGAACAATATTCACATGAAGAAAAGGACATAGTGAATAAACAAGGATCTGAGGTCATGTGTAGGGTAGAGATTCTGTCAGTTCAAGATTCCCTTGGTATACAATATTCCTTCTTCGTAGTGTCTGAAACTTTCAATGAAGAAAATATAATTAGGGTATACCGAGAATTCCCATCAGAAGTCTGAGATTTGTTTTTACAAATAATTGTCAAACCAGAACATTTTTCAGAGTCTTTCTTTGCCAATGAATGTGAGTATAATGGTTATTTAATTCCAATGGGTCCATTCCCTTTTGAGTCAAGTATTAGTTCTAGATAATGAAAAACATGTGGTCGAAGTCATGCTTGGTTTCCTATTGGTATTTTTCAAGTCAGAGTCTGGTTAGTCAGTCCGTATAAGTTTTGATCAATTCATAGCTAATAATATCCATAAACAACTAGTGAATTTTTTCTCTCTAAGGAATTTTAGATATTACACCTATTTGTTGAAGATTTTACTGGAAACAAATAAGAGAGAATTTCCTGAAGCAACCTTTATATCAACTGAATGTAAGAGGATTACATTTCTCATCTTTATCGACAAAGTCATGTCGAGGGTTTACTGCTCCATTTTCAACACCAGCCTACCTAGAGTTTTGGATGACATGAGGAGATATCTACTACCAAATCCAGAGAACAGAGTGGGGGATTGGGTATTATTCATGCATTCAACAGTGATCTGGGTTGATGGTTGTCATGAATCCCCCTATTTGTTACCTATTTTTCTGACCCCCATAATATTTTCCCTTGAATTCATCACGCAGAGAATTATATCTGAGATATAGCATTTCCTGAAATTGCACAAAGCCTCCAACCTCAAATTCCCTTTTATCATTGGCCCCTTCCTTGTCAAAAATAGATCATTCTTATCTTAGAATCAAGAAAATCTCAAAGAGTTTGGGTTTGCATAGCTATATGGAAGAAGATATGATCCACATCAAATCATATCCAAGAGAATATTGATGAAAAAACAAGCCCCTTATGAGCATGAATATGTTGAGGGTTTTGATAAAATGGAAAACCTAGAAGTCTATGCTGATATGGAAGCAATCTTGCAACCAACTCAAACACAACAAGTGGAGGAAACCCTGCAAAAAAGTCAAACACAACAAGCTCCTCACAAACTGATAGTCAAAGTTCCTAAGATGAGTGTTATAGAAAAAGAAGCAGTTCAGAGGCCATGGGAACCAATGATCAACATATTGCTCCTAAGAATATGAAGATTACACAGTCTCCACAGATAGTGAATTTGGAGGAGGAATATCCCAAAGAACAAGTAAATTTAGATATGGTGGAAAGTGGCACTAGCACTATAGAGGTTGAAAAGGAAAGAAATATCCAAAGTGAAGGCAACTTAAGAACCTTTAGCAACAAGAAACACATCTTTGATAAAACATTCGGGGCAGCTTATCAATCTAAAGAATATTTGGCAAAACAATATGTTGAGAAAGGAAACATGGCTCTGGATGAGATGAGGGATTTAGTCCCTGAAGTGGAAAATATTTCTTAGCAAAAATATTCTCTGTTCACAGTAAGGGATATTGAAAAGAGGACCTTCAACATAGAAGTTTCAAATGAAGACAACATATCTGAGATAAAGATAAGGTATGACAACATCAGTGCTCTAGACAAGGTCAAATTCCATAGGAATACCAGTGATATGTTGTGTTCTGATTACCTAAGTTTAATCTTGAAGAATTCAAAGTTGTCATCTTATGCAATGAAATTAGAAGGGAATTTGAGGCAAGAAAAAGCATATAGAAGAGCTTGATAGACTCAATTCAAGAGTCTGGAATCTAAAGGCCCTCAAGTAGTGAAATCTTCATTCAATGAAAAAGACAAATTGATTGAAAGCTTGAAGAATAAATTTAAGATGTCTGCCACAGAGCATCCACAAAAAACATAATTGGTTTCTCTATAACAAGGAAAGGAAACACTTCGTCAAGAGGCATTGGACTACAAGGCTAGGGCATTGAAGATAGACCAAGAAAAGGTGAGGTGGTCACAAGATCAAACATAATTGATAAACGAGGTTGTAGTCATACCTCCTGCTGTAGAAGCTGGGACAAACACTGAAGGACTTGTCTAGACTATGTCACAAGTTAGCTTGAAAGAAGGAGAAATCAAAGGGCTAAAAGGGATCATAGAGAAATTGAAGAAAGAGATGCAAGCAAAGGATGAAATATTGGATCAATTTCAAAAGGAGAATCAAGCCTTGCAGGAAAGGATAGATAAGTTGAAGATGAGATTAAGAGGCAAAGGCCTGTTGCAGGGAGCCAAGCATATAATATGGGACTCTATAGCTGTTGAAGCTACCAAGTTCAGAGTGTATTTAAACTTCATCAATGATAAAGACATCATAGCCATCACATCCAGAAGAAGGTGCACTGTTGTGAATGAAACTTTAGCAAAGAAGCCATCATAATGGGCCCAAAATGCCATAAACCTACTCAAATCCATTCCTACTTCATAACTTAAGACTATTGGAGTTAAATACATGACTACATTGATCATCTGGGCCAGAAGGTTTATTGCTAAACATGACATGTTGAAATCATTCCAAACCAAGGCAACACAGATGGAGAAAAGTGTAAAAGAGTTCAAGGATATGTTTGAAGAATTGTTTATTAAAGGCATCATACCATTTTGGGATGGAAAAGGAAAATTATATGATCATGAAGAATACAATGCTTGCCTCACTCAGTGCAGAATGGATCACTCCAAGTTTGAAACTCTAGAGGAAAATATGAAAGGAACAACCCTGGTTGAACATTTGATTACAAATTTTGAGATTCTGAATCAGTTCAAAGCAGTGAAAATTGGACTATGAATCATGAAATATGCCTCCTGCATTGACATGGAGATCCTTATCAAATAAATGATGGATTATGATATCCCCTCTGACTTGCAATGGAAGGAGATAACACTATTGGGTAAGACAAAGTGCAATTTTCGAGGGTCCAGTAAATGATGTCCAGGTGTCACTGAAGATGGCATACCATGTAGAAGACCAAAGCAGATCAAGTGACGAGGAAAGAAAAAGAAGCATCAGAGGAATCATAAGTTGGATCATGAAACATTTTTCTTGCTAATTATTGTAATCAGTTTCAAACTGAAACTATCATTTGTAATCATTGTAATCAATTTCAAGAACTCAAACGTTTCATGCCAATTATTGTAATTGGTTTCAAACTGAAGGAACTTGAATTGTATAAATATTTGAGGTTCCAAATGGATTAGTGTTGGCATAAGTGCAAGGGCACAATTTAAGATATTTGGAACTTGAATGTAATTTTCTAAAGATGAATTGAATACACATGTTGAAGTCTTGAAGTTTCCATGAAAATATTCTAATGGTGGTGAATTGAGTTTTGTCTCCTTTCTTTGTATGTATTTCCTGTATTTCTGATTTCATTTTCACTGTCTTCTGTTTAAATTGGATAGTCAAAGGCCCATAATTCATCTTGTGATGCTCTCGGCTGAAGCAATTTAAACTGTGTTAAGTTCTTCCTAACAAATTCTAAATTCATTTATTTAATTCTCTAATGCAGTTATATGTTTTATTTTCTTCCTGCACTCTAGAAATTTACAAATTATAACTCATATTTATAACCTCATTTATCCTTTATCCTCTGGAGAGTTCTACCAACCATTCAATGCTTCCATTCATATTCATAAGTTTGACTCCATATCCCTAAGTGTCCCTTCCTTTCCTTGCCAACAAATTTATAACAAACCCCCCAAACAACAAAACCTAGCCATTGATTGTCAAAGAGATACCAAGTGATAGGAGAGAACCCTCTCTGAGATGAGAAGGCTAGTACCCATCTCTAAAGTTGGTTTGTAGGTTACCTCTTTCATTTGTTTTATCAACCGAAAAAATTTAAAGAGTGTTAACATAGACTCTTGCAAAAATGAAACTTATAAGAACATTGGCAATGTAAACTTTTACACTAATTCTTCAATGAAAACTAGTTTCAAAAAATAAAAATGCATGAACACTCTTTCAAACCTTGACATGCAATATTTTCTCTTTTTGATGCAAAATGCACAATGAAACCTTTTCAGAAAATAAAAAGAGGCAAACACAAGGATGTTCTTTTCGTCGAAGCTCTAGAAACAATTTGTTTTTAGAAAGTACAAGAGTGAATTCAAAGAGAAAACGTGCATATGATGAAATTTTCTTTTTCATATGCAAATCCAAAGGGGTAAGAAGGAAAATTCACAAGCACACACTCTTACAATTTTTATTTTATGCAAATCAATAAAATAATAAAGAAAAGGGGAATAAATATTGCAAATACATGACTAGACACCGTGTAACAAACTGCAGGAACTGAAAAATAGAGTGTAACTTACACCCAATGAATATTTCTAAGACTCTAAGACCATTTAAATCCAAAAACAACCCTGACTAACCAAGAACGATGTAATATATTTTTGGACTTTTTTTATAATCTTGCAAACAAAGGAAACTAATTCTGAAACTGAAAAACTATTCTAAACACCTAGCATGACCTAGGAATATCCTACAGAGTCATAACCCCAACCTCCAAAGGTATGGAAAAATCTTTAAAACTCCAACAAATAACATGAATGCGACTTTCCAAGGGACAAGTAGTGCATGTACATGAATTTAACCAGGGAAAGTCACGTATGTACCGATGTACCAATAAAAAATCACATACACCCTAAAAAATCCTCTCGAACTGAGAGAGGAAGGTTAGGAATACTCAGACATGAATTGTAGAAATTCAAAGAAGGGTAAATAAAGGCTTAGAACATAGAAAAAAATTCAAAATAAATGCAAAAAGAAAGCACCCCAAAATACCTGACCTCTTCTAGTTCATAATTAGAATTCCAGGGGATGAGCACTTGATGTGGAGGTTGTGAACAACCTTTAAGAATATTATTAAAGGAAAATAATAATAAAATATCAATTCTCATTTACGTGAGAAATATGCTTTCCCAATTGCAAAGAAAAGAAGTTGCAGAAATGATTGGAGAATAACAAATGACCAGATAGGTGATTATTATGTATAGGATGTCATGTTGGACTTGGGGTATAGAGTGAACATATTATTGAATAAATCATGGTAATTTATTGGAATCCATCGATTGCTGTAATATCCCTTTTAGTTGTGACTAGCCAATTAATACAAGCTATATCTAATTTGTTGGTTGGAAAATTTCGAATCTAGCTTGGAAAAAATGAAGATGTTTGTAGACTTGGAAGTTATTGATATCCTAAATCATTAATGTCCTTATCCCCTAATTATGGGAACTTATTGCAAAAATTATAATGATGTGATTAGCCTAAAAATAGTGCATATATGTTCTTTGAGGTCGATGGTGTCTAGGTAATCGAACCAATTGACCCAACAAAACAAACAAGGTACACCAAATTTATAGATGATGGAATATATGGTTCCATGGTCAAGAAGATCTATAATTTCACCATTATTATATGGGATGGATAGGTTAACCCTACTTTTTATGGTTTTGTTAGTAGGCACAACATCTTCTCATTCAAATTTGATAGTCAATATGACATGATAAATTGGTAGGAATGAAACGATGACTTATCATCTAGGAACCATGCCTTAGTAATAGGAATACGTTTGATTGGCACAAGTTGAAATATTCCCTATTATATGATGAAACAATAAATGTTGATGAATTCATGAAAAAAATGGAGTAATAAGTTCCACAAGACACTACTATATTTGGGTACAAGTTTTGACATTGCACCAACATTGTGGTTGTCAGAAAAGAGATGAAATGTATAATTTAAAAATGTTGGTAAATGTTCATCTAGCTTGCAAAATACATCTCTACAATCATTGGTTTTTCTACTAATATTCAGTGCCACATGTCATGATTAAATCCCTTTTGTATATACATGTTTACATAAAAATTTTGATGAACACTAATTGAAACTCAAACATGTTTTAGTGCCACATGTTATTTCTATGATCTTTGTTTATGTTCAAATTCCGACAAATAGCCATCGAAACAATGACGTATTTTAGTGCCATGTGTCTTTTTAAACTTTTTCTATGATTTCTCTTTATGTCATAATTACAACAAACATTCGTCAAAGGATTGACATATTTAGTGCCATATGTCATTTTTAAAGATTTATGCGATCTCAATTGTCATGGGAATTATGACAAACATTTGTGGGAAACAAAAAAACATGTTTTAATGCAATGTTTCAAGTTTCAATACTTTCTATGGTCTCTTGATGTCACAATACAACATTTTAGTGATAATCATATGTCATACTTTTGACATTTTGGTGAAAAAAATGTAAAGATACATTATTATTATATGTTAGTACAATTATGACTATTGATTAACTGGATTGGTTGTCATTAATGCCAACCCTTGAAGAAAGTCCAATAGCGAATTTCGGTAGCACAATGGTTTGGGTAATGAACCCAAGTTTTTTTGATGGATAATGGTATGAGTTTTGACATATTTGAAGGTAAGACTATTCTAGATGGATATTACATGTCATGCCATTTCAGTTGGTATGTGGAACGTCAGATAACTCCTCACAATTAGAGAGTTATGGTCATGTGGAGTTGGAGAACCCTCATGAGTCATCTAGAAGCCTCAAAAGGTCAAAGTAATCAAAGTGGTTGCAAAGAAGAAATTATTTAAATAATAAAGTGAAGTGATGAGTATACTATAATTCAAAGTGGATACAAAAGAAATTATTTAAATAATAAAGTTAATGGAGAAATTACTAAGTGGACAAGTGGTTAGAAGTGGGTTAGCCCTAAAATAAGGAAAGTGGGTTCAGATGGTTAGAAGGTAATTTAAATAATAACGTGAAGTGATGAGTGTAATATAAGTCAAAGTAGATACAAAATAAATTATTTAAATAATAAATTTAATGGAGAAATTACTAAGTGGACATGTGGTTAGAAGTGGGTTAAGATGGTTAGAAGGTAACCCCTTGAGAAATCTACATGAAAGTATAAATAAGAGGCAAGGGTCTCTCATTTTTAATCACACTTGAGCATATTGAACATATTCAAGTGACTGAGGTAACCAAAGGATATCTAAGCCGAATTTCATAGGGAAGGTGATGTAAAGAAGGACGAAATTCAAGTGAGGATAAATTCTTTTGATGATGCTTTCTAAGGTATGTTATTTACAGGTCATCTCACCATTTTCGCAATAACGTTTTTTATAGAATGATTCAGACCATGAAATTGGGAGGTTGTTGAGGAAACATGTCCAAGTATCTGTGATACAAATTTCAACTTCTGGGTCGTTATATTTTTGGAGTTACACTCCGTGGAAAATGGTGTTTGTGGCTAGTCCTGAAACTAGTCTAAAACAAGTGTTTCAGGTAAAAACGTCAAAAATTATTCATAATAGATCCAAATTCAGTGAGACAAAATGTATTGTTTAGAGTAAAGTCTGTAGTATTGTGTGTAAAATTTTGATATTCATACAAAAAATATTCCATGTGGGGCACGCTCTACAAGTTTTCTCTCTAGAATAATCCATAATTCAATAAGGTATTTCATTTTTTCTATAACTCATTTTCTGAGAGGATCCAAGTAGTGAAACCTGGAGGAATTTCATAAAAGACACTGAATAACATTGTGTACTATTTTCAGTTCTTTATTCATTACAGGTAGATAGTTATGATTATTGCAAGTTAGGGTTGTTCACTAATCCAAAAATAGTCATGTGAGATTAAGTAAAGTTTTATGAAAATGTTAGTATTTTGTTGTTAAAGTTAAGGAAGGTTTGCAGGTATGTGATCATATACACTAGTTCTATTACAGAGTTACAAATCAGATTTGGATGATGAAATTGATGAGGGATTTTGGTTGAGGTACATGTTGGGTACATGGTTGAGACAAGTAGTTTATGAGTTGGCACATACATGAGGTGTATAGTTGATGATGTTGGTACATCTCGATGAGTCATAGTTTATGTGTATTTGATGCACTTGTTTATGATACAGGTTGATTACATGTTTTTTGGTACATGTTTTTACAGGTTGGTTGGCTGCAGGTCAGTGGTACAAGTTGTTACAGTGGTATATCTCACAGTGATAGTGTGACAGTGGTTCGATTGTTCTACTTCTACGTCAGGGTGGTTGGAAGGGGCAAGGATAGGTGGTTGTAGCCACCTTCTAGTTGTAGCCGGAGAATATAGGGGGTTGTAGCCTCCTTCTAGTTGTAGCCAAATAATTGGGGAGTTGGATCTTCCCTTAGGTTGTAGCTTGAGAAACTAGGGGGTTGGAGCCTCCTTCAAGTTGTATCTGAAAAACAAAGGAAGTTGGTGCTTTCAATGAACGTAATTCTTAAAAACATATAAGAAAAAAAATTATGTGGTTTTCTCCTGCTTTGGGTTTCCACATAAAAACACTGGTGTACTATGTATGTGTATGATTGCTTATTTGTTCATTGTTTATTTACTCTGCAACTATTGGATGATAATTCTACATTTATATAACACTTTCATTTTATGGATTAGATTTCTCTATTACTAATTCACCCCCCTCTCAGTAATCCAACAATTGGTATCAGATCAAGTTCCTTCAGAAATCAGTTTAACCATTAAAAGGTAGATCATGGAGAGCAACATGTATAAAAATGGAATACCACATTTTGATGGATACAAGTATGCATTTTGGAGAAGAAGGATGAAAACATATATACAGGAACATGGATTTGAAATTTGGCAATCAGTTGTATATGTATACAAAGGGCTAGCAGTTCTGCTGACAAATGAAATAGCAATAAAACTTGGGAAAAATAATTCCAAATCCACAAATGCACTTCTGAATGGTCTTTGTGAATCAATATACACCAAAGTTATACATTTTAAATCCACTAAAGAGATTTGGGACAAGCTTCAAAATATTTATGAAGGAGATTCAAAAGTCAAAGCATCAAATATTCAAACTTATAGAGGTCAGTTTGAACAACTAAAGAAGAAGGAAGATGAGAATATTGCATCTTACTTCTTATGATTGGATGAAACAGTAAATGTAATCATATGATTGGGAGAAGAAATTAAATAATCTGTAATTGTTCAAAAGGTACTAAGATATCTTCCTATGACATTTGATCCTAAGATATCAGCACTATAAGAAAGAGTAGATCTATACTCAATACGCATGGAAGAACTACATGGAATCTTCACAGCATATGAAATGAGAAATGAACAGGAAAATCTAGATATAAAAGAAGCAAATTTCAAAGCATCCAAAAGGCCAAAGAAAAAGGGAAAGCATCCAAAAGGCCAAAGAAAAAGGGAAAGCAAAAATAAATAGAACATAGAAACAATAGTGACATCTCGGAATATGATGAAGAAATGACCAACTTTGTTAGAAGATTGAACTAGGGAACCAATGACGGATATAAATGTAAGTTTCCATTGATTTGTTTTAATTGTGATGGTATTGGTCATTTTGATAACAAATGTACTCATAAGAAAAATAAGAGGAATGATGAAGATTACTCAAATAGAAAACAAACATATAAAGACAAAATAACCACAAAGAAAGCCTTCCAGAAAATCTTATGCACCAAAGAAGACATCTCCTCATCAGATGAAGATGAAGTCAGTGACAGTGAGACATAAATAGTTATATTCATGGCAGTAGATGACTCTGATAAAGAAGACACTAAAGAAGAATATGAAGAGGAATAAGTTGAATACCGATAATTATTGTTGTGATCCATAGAAGTTATAATAAGAGAAAAGAATAAAAACAAGAAGTTATAAGCAGAACTAGACAAGAAAGAAGGCACTGAGGAACAAGAACAAATGATCACAAATTTAAAGGTTAAAATAGAAGAAGATAAAAGAATTGAAGAAGCACTCAAAGAACAACTAGAAGAAAGAGAAATGATCATTGGAAATTTGGAAGCATATATTGTCACATTAATAAAGGATCTTCAAAACAAAAATATGCAGAACAACTCAAAAGTTTTGGATGACATTATCAACAGTCAAAAGCCTCATCATGACAAGTCCAGACTTGGATATAATCAGACAGAAAAGGGATCAATCTCCAAAACAACAAAACAAGAAACATATCCCAAAAGATATGTAGAAACAATCAAAGGGGATAGGAAGACCTACCAGGAAGATTATAGGGACACTCCTCCATCGAGAAGATTTAGATTTCAGAATCAACGACTAAAAGAAACAGATAGGCGTCAGGAAGAAGAAGGATTCATAAGAGTAACTCCTTTCAGAATATCTTCAACTCCCAGGTACCAAACTATCTTTTTTGGTTTATGCATGCAATAATTTTGGACATAAAGTTGTGAATTGCAGAGCTAACAGTAAGAACATAAACAACTTTGAGAGTCATACACAAAATGGTTATCCAAAAAGGCCTAGTGAAATACAAAGAAGAAGTTACAAAATGTTTGGATCATTGAGCACTGAAGTGGAATGAAACAAGTGTAACTACTTTAGACACATGGCCAAAGATTGCAGAATGATAGTCCCTCCTAGAGAACCACAAAAAAAAAAAACAGTCACAGACAGGAACCTCAAAAGAGGACATGGATAAGAAAGCATAATTAGTATAGAAATGAAGAATGCACACTCGCTCTAAAAGCTAAGAAGAAGAAACATGGTTGGTATGTTGACAGTGGCTATTCAAAACACATGAAAGGTGATAAAGATAGATTTCTTACATTAAGAAAGGAAAGAGATGGATCAGTCTCCTTCAGAAATGTTGATTTTGCTAAAATCATTGGAAAAGGCACAATCAGAATTGGAAACAAGAATAGCCAGGAAGAAAATGTTCTACTAGTAGAAGATATGAAACATAATCTTCTAAGTGTAATTCAAATGTGTGACTAATTTCATAAACTTACTTTTGATTCACAAAAGTACAAGATAAGAAAAAAAGTTCAAGAAAATTGATTGCAACAACTGCAAGAACTTCAAGAAACATATATGTACTAAGTGAAATTGGAAATGAAAAGTGTTTTCTAGGAAAGGAAGATGAAAGTTGGATATGGAACAGAAGAATGGGTCACATACACTTTGACAACCTTGTCAAATTCAACAAAAAGGAAGTTGTTAGAGAAATGTCATAGATCACGAAACCAACCAACACTTTATGCAAACATTGTCAACAAGGAAAGAAAACAAAGACCAGGTTCAAATCAAAGGAATACTCAATGACAAGACCACTGGAAATTGTGCATACTGATCTAGTTGGACTAACTACAACAAAGGGTTTAAAAGGTGATAAATACTTTATGTTATTAGTTGATGATTATACAAGAATGACTGCAATTTTCTTTCTAAGGAATAAGTTAGAAGATTTTAAAAACTTTAAGTTCTACAAGGAAATCGTTGAAAATGAAATAGATTCAAAAATCAAATGTTTGAGATATGATAGTGGAAAAGAGTTCACTTCAAAGGAATTTATGGACTACTGCAGTAGACATGGAATAAAAAGGCAATTCTCCATTTCTAGGACACCTCAACATAATGGAGTTGTTGAAAGAAAGAAAGGACAATACATGAAATGGATCGAACAATGCTAATGGATTCAAAATTGACAGATATTTTTTGGACACATGTAGTGCATATATTAGTTCACATTCAAAACAGAGTAATTCTCAGAAACAACAATGAAAAAACCCCCTACGAGCTATGGAAAGGAAGACCAACAAATGTGAAGCACTTCAGAGTATTTGGAAGCAAATGATACATCAAAAGAGAAGATGGGAGAATGGGAAAGTTTGACTCTCGTGTGGACAAAGGAGAACTTGTGGGTTACTCAAGTATAAGAAAATCATACAAGTGTTACAATCTGAGGTTGAAAATTTTTGTGGAAAGGATCAATGTAATAATTTATGAAACAGGCGGACGAGAATTAAAGGAAGAAGAAAATGAATCAATGGAACAACTTTACGAAGAAGAAGCAGAAGATGAAGAATAAGTAGAAGGGGAAGATGAAGAGGATCAAACAGAAGTAGAAGAGGAATTTCGGCAAGTGCCTCAAAAGACACCTAACAAACGAGTACAGAAGAATCATCCTTCATATCATATTATCAGAAACAAAGATGCAGGAGTTGAGACTAGAAGAAGAATCTGTTCAGTAGAACAAATGTACCTAGCACTCTCATATACGATTGAACCAAAGAGTTTTGAAAAGGCCAACAAGGATGAATTTTGGAATAAGGCCATGGATGAAGAATTAGATCAAATAGAGAAGAATGAAACTTGAGAATTTGTTCCAAGCCCAAAGAATAAGAATGTGATTGGCACAAAGTGGGTATTCAGAAATAAATTGAATGAATATGGACATGTTACAAGGAATAAAGCAAGATTGGTATGTAAAGGATACACACAGGTTGAAGGATTTGACTTTGAAGAGACATTTTCCCCAGTTGCCAGAATGGAAGCAATCATATTGATTTTAGCTTATGCATGCTCCAAGAATATTAAAGTGTATCATATGGATGTGAAACCATCTTTTTTGAATGGGGAAATTGAATAAGAAGTCTACATCGAACAAGCAGAAGGATTTCAGTTGTCAGAGAACGCAGATTATGTGTGTAAATTGAAGAAGGCCTTGTATGGTATAAAACATGATCTTAGAGCATGGTGCTATAGATTGTATGAATATTTACAATAAGCAGGGTTCAAAAAAGGAAGTGCATACAACAATCTCTACATCAATGTAACTCAATATACTATTTTATTAATTGAAGTTTATGTTGATGATATTATTTTTGGAAGTATTGATGACGGGTTAAGCTAGAAATTTGAAAAGGATATGCAGAATGAATTTGAAATGTCATTACTTTGAGAACTATCCTTCTTTCTGGGTCTTCATATATGTAACAACCCGTTCGTTACGACTACAAGCAAAGCAGAAGTGCAATTTTTTTTTTTTTGGGCAAGAAGGTGATGACGACAACAGTTTAACCACAAAACTGACGAAGAATGAAAGCACATAGTCCACGCAACAGGCTACTAGGACTCCCCACACTGGATTATGAGAAACTAGGTGAAATGTGCGTAGACAACAAGGAGAAAATGATTCCTTCCCTATGCAAACTCACCCACGCCTACCAGCTAAGGGACAACATCCCCCTCCCGACACCATGACCTTGATGAACAAGGACTAGAACCTCAAGGCGCGCGAACAAAACGCATGAAGGCGTTCAACCCATGCACCAAAATCAAACTGACAACGCTCAACAACATTCATATGGAAGGCACTGACTCCGGCCAAGTTATCAATCGCCGCTATCCAATAGGGCGCACCATGATCCCCTCATCAGAAGTCATGCCATCTCCAGGTGATAGACATGTCTATAACCTTGGTGCTACACATCCTATCTGGACCAAGGACTTTGGATAACTCCAACGTTCTAGGAGCCGAAAAATGATAAGAAGGCTACACACAAACCCTAAGCAACGGTTCGCCTCGACGCGAGATGACTACAATCAAAGGAAAATCTGAAGATATTACCCGACTCCACCAACAACCCGTACCATAAATGATAAAACAGAATTCTAAGTGCAAAGGTTGAATTGTTTCCAAGCTACTAAGGTCAGATATGTTATCATAATGCACGCTAAGAAATGCACTTAACCAAAACAATACACTTATCAACCATTAAAAACTATCCATTAAAATAAGTGATCTACCTAACATTTTAAGGTGCTCCACGCTACTTAAAATAAAAGGGATCAACATATTGTCTAGAAAAGATAATCCTAAATGTGATCGATGTCTATTACTAAATCCACCTCAACGCTATCCTTTATGCCATTTTACATTGTTATGTGGTGGTGAATAAAAACCAAAAGATGCTAATCAAAGAAATTTTAATGTTACCTTATTGTTTATGAATAAGGGTAACCTTGATGCTAATCAAGGAGAATTAATGTTATTAAGAGCGCTATCTAAATCAAGCTATACATTACATAAAAACTAAGATATACCTTACGATCTATAAATGGCATATACTTCAAACTACCCGTTGCAAGAAAGTTGCGATACATTCAATGAGAAGACTTGATTCCATACACATTCGATGAGATTTACTACCATGTGCATTCAATGAGATTTAATGCCATATTCATTAATGAGATTTAATGCCATAAACATTCAATACTATTTACTGCCACATGCTTTCAATGAGATTAATTCCATACTGGGTTAATGGGATTTAATGCCATGAACATTCAATATTATTTACTGCCACATGCTTTCAATGAGATTAATGCCATACTTGGTTAATGGGATTTAATGCCATGAACATTCAATATTATTTACTGCCACATGCTTTCAATGAGATTAATGCCATACCCGGTTAATGGGGTTTAATGCCATATACATTCACGCTATACATTACGTTATTGGCAAAGGGAAGGGTTTTCAAGACAAGGATGGAAAGAGACAGGAAAAAGAAGCGATAAGTGGCAAGTCGCCCAACAAAATAAAAACAAATGCAGACTTTACAAGTTTCACAAATTGCCAGTTCTACACCAGGCAACTATTTCAGTCTTTAAGGATGGCAACGCCCAACAATTAAAAATGAAAGCAGACTCCATAAGTTTGGCAAACTACCAGTTATACACAGGCCATGATTTCGGTCTTTAAAGATGGAAAACGGATCACAAATAAAAACAAATGCATACTTCATAAGTTCGTCAAATTGCCAGTTATACACCAGGAAACGAGTTTAGCCCTTAAAGATGGCAAACGCCAGATTAACAAGGGAAAAACATAGTCCCAACCAGTGACCAAACATAGTCTTAATAAGCAACATTTTCAGTATTAATATAGGCAAATCGATAGAGAAACAAAGGGCAAGCGCAGTCACAACCAGTGAAAATCCAGCAAGAAGTAAAAAAGTAGAGTTTGACAAAAAAAACTTTGCTATCAACCAATAAATTGCATGGCTAATTAAACACATCAAGGTGTAAGACCAACAATTAGCCAAGGACAACAACAGAGGTAGACAGCTGATAGGAACATCCTTTGCTCATCATGCATGCACAAAAAAGAAGGGCGTTGAGATCCATAGGTCTATTAACGCCGAAGTGACGACTGTAGATCAGGCTCTTGGCAGACTGCTCAGGCGAGGACTAATGAGATAGGGATGAAAGGAAAAAACCACCTCAAAGGTCACAATCAATAAACCACGGGGTGGTCAAGTCATGCGGGGAAATGAAGGCCATGGAAGTCAATCAATCATCGATCTAGGCTATGGAAAATTTCAGTCATCAACCTAGACCATCAGTTTACTTACCCAAATAAACATGTAGATCCAAATCATAAATCCTACAACAATCTACTGTACAAAAATAAAGAAAGCATACCGTTTCCTGATCGCCTTCTCTGAGTGACGTCCTACGCGCTCCTTGCAACTCCCGCTTTCCGACCGAAAAGACTTCACCAGTACCTCCCAACCAATGTTAGGGGTACTCTTCTTCCCCCTTAGCCCCCCGAGCTGCAAAGGGGCCACACATGCTAACCATAGAATCTGCTATCTCCCAGCTCGCCTCGCAAGGCCGCGCTACCACTCCTCACCGAGCTGGGTATCCCAACTCCCACAAGCTAAGTCAATCAAGTAGAGATTATGCAGCGTAACATTACACAAATAGAAAAAGATTCTTCATCCTTCTCCTCCCTTCATTCTATAGAGTCTCGAAGTCCCTTACTTTCCTAAAATCTCATTTAATTAAAGTTTTAAAAATTAATTCCTAAAAATTTCTCCCTGTACAAGTGTCACCCATCCCTTTCATTCCTCCATAAATTAATTTCTTTAATTAATTAATTACCCTTATTTCCCTTGCCCACCTAGAGTCACTCCTAGAATCGCTCCTAGGTGTCCCTAAATTCTCTTACAGGTTTTAATGACTTTCCCCATTATTAAATTGCTAGTTCAGTTTTTAAATTAGAAAGTTCTTAATGGTAGATACCTTACTAAGTTTGACTTTTTGCTTTTCCCCTTGTGTTTCCCTTTTCTTTTTATGTTTCCCTCTTTTCCTAGTTTCCTAAATATTTTAGATTTCCCTCTTTCCCCTTTTCATTTAGGACTCTAATTGGCAGGTGTAGAAATTAACCCCCTTTTTCCTTTTTCCCTTTTTAGTTAATAATTTTAAATTATCATAAAATAATAAAACAATTATTTCCCCTTTTTTTTAAATTTTACCATAACATATTTTTATGAATCATTTAAATCGCTTACCCCCTTCTTGTTACAATAATTAACGAAGGGTATAATTATTATTCATGTTGTTTTTATTTTTATTTTGTATATATATATATATAAGTTAAAATTTTACCACTAGCATAATTTAGACCTAGACCTTAAATTTTCGTGTTGGGCAACATTTTATTAGGGAAATTGTTTTAAAAATTCTTATCACGTCATTCATCCTAAGGTCATCTAGGTTCATTCATTTATCATTAACAACGTGATGTGCCCTTCAGGATGCACTAGGTGCTCCAAGGGTGCCACTCGCTTCATCTGTTCCCTTGCACGACGTGCCCTTCAGGACACACCACATGCTCCAAGGGTGCCACTCGC
Organism: Picea mariana; assembly: GCA_032191745.1. NCBI lineage: Eukaryota > Viridiplantae > Streptophyta > Pinopsida > Pinales > Pinaceae > Picea > Picea mariana. The sequence continues at coordinate 316,320 of JASDQU010101757.1, read as the reverse complement.
CTCTTATGTTCCCTTGTGCGATGTGACCTTTAGGACACACCATGTTCTCCAAGGGTGCCACTTGCCTCTTGACTTACTTGGTAGACATAAAAAAACCCTGGAGTCAATACTCCGCTAGGTGAACTTGTGGGAAACTAAGTGTCTCTAAGGAATAAGGTCCCCACCTTATCGCGCACCCCTTAGAATCATTGTGAGTGACTGTCGTAGTCTGCCCTCACAACATCGTGGGTCCTATCAAACTAGTTAAACGTTAACCTACAGTTCCAGCCATGGAAAGAGTGCTAGTAGGCTGTGGCAGGGCTGTTGTCCACACCTCTCCCTCAACATCTCTGGTATTCGTGCGTGACCCCTTTACTCCACATGTGAGGCTGGTCGGCAAGATATCGTTAGCCTGCATCATCAACGAATCATGTCAAAAATATATCCATACCATATCATCTAATCAAATGCACTAATATCACAAATAAAACAATCAAACCCCAATGGTTCACTCCCTGACTCGATCTAGAATCCAAGGGTTTCCATCGATGCCTCTGCATCTTTGAGGTCCAAAATCCTGCACACTTAGGAAAATCAAGTCAATAGCACCTGTCTATGTCAATGCAGCATAATAACATGTCATCAATTCATGACGCCTCATAATCGTGATCAAATGTTTAATAGTGTAATAATCTGGATCACTTGCGAGAAAGTGTCCTGAAAGAATAAGTTCATTTAGGGCGAGCAAGAGTGGGATGTTACATACACCCCCTCTTGGTCTAAACTTCGTCCCGAAGTTTCACAGTATATAAGTGCCAAAATAATGTGTATCACGGTATCATAAGTCTATCTATCAAACAAAAAGGAAACTGTTGGCGCATATCATATGCTTCCTCCCAGGTCGTCGAGTGTGGACTGTAGTTGTCCCACTGGACCTTGACCTACTCTATGGTTCGATGCCATAGCTGTCGAATGCGATGATCCAAGATGTGGATTAGCTCATCCATGAGTGCCCCCTCATTCGACACCCACTAGGTGATCAAGTCAAAACATGTGTAGGATCACTAATCAAAATGACATGAAATACATCATGCAAAATGCCTCAAGAATTAGGCAAGGCTAGTCAATAGGCCACAGGCCTCTCCTTTCCACAATCTTGTAGGTTACCACGAACCTAGAAGATAGTTTAGCCCCATTTTCCAACTTGATCAAACTCTTATGTGGTTTCATCGACAAGAATACTAGATCGCCACATCATAATTATGGTTGACACGACGCGCATCAACATAACTCTTCTGCCGATCCGATGCTTCCTTGATCCTTTGTCTCATAGTTTTCATTTAATATTCCATTTCTTGGATTGATTCTAGTCCCACCAGGACCCTTTCCTCAAGCCAATCCCAACTAAAACGTGTCCGACACGGTCACCTGTAAAGAAAATCGAAAGGTGATAGCTTAATGGTGCTTTGGTAATTGTTGTTATAAGAGAAATCTATCAGGGGCAAGAATTCTTTTCAACACTTATGTTGGTCCGTCACATACATGCACAACATGTATTCCAAGGTCTGGTTCGTATGTTTGTTCTGCCCGTCAGTCTTCGGGTGATACACAGTACTAAGTTAAGTTGGGTTCCCAAGGCCTCTTGGAAACTAGTCCAAAATCATCCAGTAAACACCGATCCTTGATCATATATAATCCTCTTAGGCACGCCACGCAGCCTCACAATCTCATTGCTAAAAACTCTAGCTATGTCAGGTGACTGATACGTCGTACACAAAAAAACAAGGTGAGCACTCTTCATCAGAGTGTCTACTGCTACGAAAATCGAGTCATGTCTCCTTGTTGTCAGTGGAAATCCAACAATAAAATCCATCGAAATAACCTCCCATTTCGATTCTGGAATAGCGTGTGGTTGTAGTAATCTTGCTGGGTGTCTATGTTCAGCCTTTACCTAGTGACATTCTATACATCTGACCACATAGTTTACTATGTCTTCCTTCATTGACTTCCAGAAGGATAAGGGTTTAAGGTCCACCCTCATCTTCGTGACTCTCGGATGAGCCATGTAAACTACTCTATGAGCCTCGCTTATGATCAACATCCTCAACTCGTCATTCGGTGGTACGTAAATTTGATTTTAAACCTCAATAAACCATCACTATCAAACAAAAATCCTTCAAATCTTGGTACCATCATTGTGTTTTGTCTGATAAAACCCTTGAAATCTTTGTACCAGTCATCGCCATGCTATAAAGTTATAATCTTTTCACGTAGATTCGTCTGAAGAGGCAGCATCGAAAATATGAATGGCCTCCAACTCAATGCATCTGCTACTCGGTTCACTGTTCCTTGTATGTAAGTAATCTCAAAGTCATACTTGCTAAGCAATTCCGACCAATGTCATTGTCACGTGTTCAGGTCGCTTTGGGTAAAGATGTGTTGTAGTCCACAGTGGTTGGTCTTTAGTTAAAATTTCCGTCCAACAAGGTAGTGTCTCCAAACCTTCAAGGCATATACGATGGCTAACAACTCCAAATCATGCGTTGCGTAGTTCTCCTCATGCCTTCTCAGTTTCCTCAAGATGTAAGCGATCACTCATCCGTCTTGCATCAAGACTCCACCTAAGCCTTCCTTGGATGCGTCAGTGCATACCAAGAAGCCTGCATCCATGTCAGGGACCTTTAGTATCGGTGTTGATGTCAACAACTCCTTGAGCCTCAGAAATGCTTCCACGCATTTCTCGGTCCAAACAAATGTTATAACCCTAAAATGCACCATACAGGTTTACCTGGCATCAGGCCAACTCATGCCTCTTCCTAGCCAAAGTCATGCTGAGTAACTCCTTAAAAAACCCTTCAAAACAAGCAACCCGCGCCCTAACTTCTCACTGGGCGCGGGCATCCGCCTTCTGTCCTCTTACTGCACGCGGGTATCCGCGGGCTAGCCTAAAACAGCCCGCGAGTACCTAACAATGCAAAAAATCAGGAAAGTTTCCGCCGAGACTCGGGGCTTTTTGTCAGTTAACTGAAACTCTCCGCCATGCATGGCCGAGAGTTCGACTAAAACCCTAGCTCTTCCTAGCCTATAAAATGAGGGGTAGGGGTACTAGTCAAAGGAGGAAAATCATAGCAAAGAAACTCTGCCAAATTGCCAAGCCATTTCTGTCCAAACTTTTCAACTTTCCCTTAAGCTTTAGAAGGAATACTTGCAGCAGCAGTTGGAGGACAGAAAGAAGAGGAAGAGCCCAGGATCAGGATCGTGGAACGGTGACCGGCCTCAGAAAGCATTGTAAGTTGATTTATATTGTTGGTAATGAAAAAGATACTTTTCCCGTCCCGAAACACATGAATCTCATCTTCACTATCTGATTTATGTTTTATTTCTAACCCCCTAGTAGATCAATAGCATGCATGTACGTTTTTGTCTTGTTTGCAGGGAAGCTTTGTGGAAGGAGCAGCGGTAGCAAGGAGACAACAACTCAACGGAGGATCTACTTCAACCTTCGGAAAACAAGGTTAGTTTATTCTTCCTATGCTTGTCTGAGAAAAGGG